>LR738713.1:428496920-428518091 GCA_902687465.1 Secale cereale | reverse complement strand
GATACATCGGCACTGCGGTTCGTCGAGGGGATGCACAGCGATCCTCTCGCTCCCACAGTACGCTCTCATAGACTGCCGTCCTCTAGCCGTGCCGCCACCGCTGGCGACGTTCTTGTGGAGGCGCACGGTGGTCAGCGCCGCCACCACTGGCGATGTTCGTGTGGAGACGTACAGTGGTCAGCTTCTCTCATGGTATGCGCATTCTAGACCGAGGCCCCGTGCATGTCAGTGTAGCGTTGAATGTTAGCTGATAGACGTTGTTAATCTCACTGTTTGCCGAAGTAGTTTACAGTCAATATGCTCTGCTTAAGAAGCTTCCTTGCCCTGTTCTGCACTCAATCTGCTTAGCTGAGATGGCATGCCAAGGCCGATTAGTTGCTAAAATATGCTGCCATATATTTATTGTGACGTAGATTGCCATGGTCTAGTAGCCAATCTGTTAGGTGAAATAGCTCTACACCGTTTTATACTCGATCTTTGTTGCTGCGATGGCCTTCGATAGTTTGATGGCTGTGTGCTCTGTTGGAAATACATAATCCATCATGCTCGTCCTCATTGACTGCTGAAACAGTCTGCCATAATTTAGCACTCAAATCTGTTTGCTGAATTAGCTTTACATATATTTTGTTACTTAGATCTGCTCGTCCAAATATCTTGCCATAGCTTTAGACATCGACCTAGGTATTTTCTTCTGGACTTCATAAAAAAGCATATATGTTTTTCATGTAACATCTAGTAGAAGAACTAATTTGTATGTCTAACAGATGGACAGTACTTGGATAACTTCTGCTTGAAGATTCACCGCTGCATATGTCGAGGGGGTTGAAAACTTCATGAACTTTATCAGAGCTGAGTACGGTGGTCCGAAATTAGATGTGCTCCGCCCATGTAGCAGCTGTATGAATTCAGTTACAAGACCCCAGTCAACCGTGCAAAATCAACTACACTTGTATGGAATGTCGGTCACATATACTAGGTGGGTTCATCATGGTGAAGCTATGAACGTCAATGTTATTGACTACGTGGAAGCAGCATATCACCATCTTGAACTGCCTGATGCTCAGGTGGAAGAGGAGGAGGAGGAGGAGGTGGTGGCGGAGCCAGTGAGTTTGACCAACATTGAAACAATGCTACGAAATGCTCGTGCATTCCGTAAACTTTCACCTGCAAAAGAAAAATGGTGGGCCCGCATGATGGAACAATGCAACGTGGTTGTCACCCCAGGAAATAAGTTGTCAGTATTCTCAGCTATGGTCACCTTTCTTCAGGTCAAGAAATCTGAGCGGATGACCAACAAATCATTCGATGCGATGTTGGGTGCTTTCCGCAAAGCTTTCTCAGATGCGTGTGAGCTGCCACACACCTACAGTAAAATGAAGAATTTCCTTCGTGCAGTTGGAATTGGATATGATATGATCCATGTTTGTAAGAATAATTGTGTTCTGTTCTGGAAGGATTATGCCAACTTAAGTGAATGCCCGAAATGCAAATCATCAAGATGGAAAGATGGCGATGCTGTGAAGAGGATTCCTCATAATGTTCTGAGACATGTTCCAATTACACCAAGATTGCAGAGGTTGTTTGATGATGCTGAAACAAGAGAGGATGTACTATGGCATTCTAGGAACCAGGAGTACAGAGATCAGAATGTAATGAGCCATTCATCACATGGTAGTGAGTGGAAAAGCTTCAATCAGAAGCACGAAAAGTTTGATGCTGACCCGAGAAACATTAGACTTGGCTTAGCTTCAGATGGATTTAACCCATTTGGCCACCAGAGCGCCACATATAGCATGTGGCCAGTGTTTGTTATCCCTTACAACATGCCTCCAAATGTCTGCACCAAAGAATCAAACTACATGATGGCCTTGCTCATCCTAGGTCCAAAAAGTCCTGGAAAGGATTTTGATTTGTTCATGGAGCCTCTTGTGGAGGAACTTCAATAGCTTTGGAGGAGTGTTCTCACTCGAGACCTATATAGCAGCCCACCAGCTGATTTCTATCTGCGTGCTATTATAATTTGGTGCATCCATGATTATCCGGCTTTGGGCACTATGTCAGGGCGAATGACACATGGTTACAATGCATGTGTTCGCTATGACAGGAATCCGCTGTCATACGCAATACTTAGCAAGATCTGTTACATTGGACACCGTCGTTTCCTTGCCAAGGACAAGCCGCATCCTAGAAAATACCGAAGATGTGTGTTCAATGCAAAGCATGAAAACTGTGATGCGCCAAAGAGGCTCACCGCCGATGAGTTGCAAGTGGAATTATAGAAGGTCAGGCATATTACACCAGGAAATCATCCTGATAATGGTAGCGGGAAAAGGAAACGTGGTAGGGCAGAAGAGAGATTATTGTTTACCCGTAGGTCCAATTTGCGGGACTTGGAGTATTGGAACGATTTGGATCTGCGGCATAATCTTGATGTGATGCACATCGAGAAAAATATATGTGACATCATTATCGGCACACTTCTTAATATTGAAGGCACGACGAAAGATACCTTAAAATCTAGGATTGATTTGACACACCTGGGTATCAGAGAGGATTTGCAGGTGCAAGATGAAGGTAAACCACGGGATATGGAACCAGCTATGTACGTCTTGGACAAGGTAAAAAAGAAAAGAATTCTGTGAGGTCCTGCCATGTGTGAGATTCCCACATGGATTTGCTTCCAACCTGAAAGGAGAGTCAGTGCATATGGAAGCAAGATACAAGGGTTGAAAACTCATGACTACCACGTCCTACTGCAAATACCTGTTATCCTTAGAGGATTGGGCCGCCCTGACTTATACAGAGCAGTTGCAGAGTAGGGACAATTCTTCACGGAACTCTACAGTAGAAATATCAGGATAGATGCTTTGGAGCGTCTTAGAGACAAGATACCAACTATCCTATGCGACCTTGAGAAGATATATCCTCTAGCCTTATTTGATGTGATGGTGCATTTGGCTGTTCATCTACCTGATGAGGCACTACTTATAGGTCCAGTACAGTATGGCTAGATGTACCCTATTGAAAGGTGGCTAGGCACTTTCAAGGGCTATGTTAGGAACAGAGCTAGACCCGAGGGTTCCATTGCAGAGGCCTACATTGCTACAGAAGCGTTGACATTCTGCTCAAAATACATTGAAACATTTGATCAGCTTAGCAAAGAGGTGGATGAAGACAACCCGGGCTCAATGTTTTCGATTATTCTGTTCGAGTTACAAGGAAGAGTCGACAAGAGGACAAACCTACAGATTTGGACAAAATGGTTTGGTATGTGTTGAATAACTGTCCTGAGATACTACCTTATATCAAGTAAGTGCTAAGTACCGTAGCTTATACATCGTAATCTACTAAACTTGCAGCACATTCTTATATATTTAGATTTTTGACGCGATCACTATGTTGTGCAGCATCTACAAAAAGGAGTTACTATCGCAAAATCCAAGAAACATTGACAAACTGGTTATGGCAGGATTTGCGAAATGGTTCAAGAGCCATGTAAGCTTTTGAATTCCATTGTCAGTTTTTTTAATATATTGAGGACATAAGATGATCAGCTTGTCTATTTTCTACACATAGGTTAAGAAGATGCGGGAGGATGGGCATGCAGTTGATGATGACCTTTACTCACTAGCAATGGGTCCTGATACTCGGGTAAGACATTATGAATATTGCGTTGTTGGAGATGTGTGCTACAACACCCTTGCACGAGACGAAGGCAGGAAGACACAAAACAGTGCCATCATGAGCACGGATACGTATGACAAAGAGACAACTGAAATGTATGCTAACATAACAGACATTGTTCAGTTGCAGTATCTCTCCAGTTTTGAGGATCATCGGTGTGTGGTTCTGTTGTGCTGTCGTTGGTATAACCTGTTTTCCAGGATCGCAAAACCCAGAGCTGATGATTATTTCAAATTCATCAATGTCAAGGCGGCGTACCAGACCAACGAGCCTTTTATTTTGGCAAATCAAACAACGTAGATATTTTTCTTTTAAGACACGTTTGCACGTAGCGATGACTGGAGAGTATTGCAAAGGTTTGAGCAGAGAATTCGTTTAATGAAGTTGCACAACAAGATGATGCTTACACTACTCCTGATGTACAAGATAACACAGATGTTCCTAATATCTTTGAGAACCATCACATCAATGATGATTACCTATCGTGATGTGGACATACAAGAGTTGATCAAGAAGAAACCAACGTTCGAGGACGTTGACGACAAAGAAGAAGATGGCACCGTGGGGAATTACGATTCAGACTGATACACATGGCAAAGATGTTGACGCTGTTGCTGCGGATGATGATTACATTGCTGTTGTCGTATTTGCCTGTTAGAAGACGTTTTTATCTACTATGTGAAATTGTGTTTGCTATGACAACTGAAACCTGATGGACATGTTGTTTAGTATTTTCCTGTGAGAACATAACTTGTTATGTATGCTGATTTGTGTTTGGTGATTGTATGATGACTAAAACATGATGACATTGTTGTTTAGTTGTACACATATTTGGTTGTGAAACTTGAATTTGATGACATAGTTTGATGTTGGACTGCAATTTGCTCGACGCCTTCGAATGAGAACAAAGCTGATCCGACAGGGCCTCTGCTAATTTATTTATTTATTTCCAAAAGGGCCTCTGCTATTTATTTATTTATGAGCAAAAGGGGATAGCCCCTGATTTCCGTTAATAGAAATCATTAGATGTTCCCAACACTACGCCTAGCCTGCTACAAGGTTTCATTCATTACTAGTTTCAGCAAACTGCTCATGTCATAGCCACTTAATACATCACGAGTGCTACATACACTGCAAATAAAGAGACAGTCATCCTACAGAGCACATCGATTTTGCCCATTATCCTCACAAGCTCTATCATCTCCTCTTTGCGGACAAGGCCGTTCAGCAACTATTGCTTGGCCATGATCAGAGGAACTCCATCTTTAACCTTTTGCCCTGCATCTTCCTCTTCTGCCGTTCCTTGAGTTACTTGTCCAACACCCCAACCTATTGGTATTGGGATTCCTTGGCTAACCAAATAATCAGCGTAGTTGCACCCGCCCCCCCACATCAGCAACTTCCCAGAAATACAAATCACACGAATCTTCCCTTTTCTGCACGAATCAAATTGGAAGATCATCAACCAAACTATTAAAAAAAATAAACAACTGAAAGCAGCAGAACAACACTTAAACATATTATTACCCCATGATTCGGGCATTTGTAGAAGACTCGGCCAGGGTTGAGGCTTGTGGTTGAGACGCGATGTATGACTTTGCGTGATTTGCAGCAGTCGCACCACACCAACGGCACCGGGTTGCGATGAGCAGCTGGCTACGGTGCGCGTGCCGGCGGGGGTGTGATGAGACCCACAAGCGATGGTACGGGTGGCGATTTGGCGCATATTTGGTTGTTGCCTGCTGAAGAGCAGGTGGACGAGCCGCCAGCGGACATGGTTGCTGCGGCCAGAGCCTCTGATGCTAGGCAGAGTAAGTAGAGAAGAGGAGAAGCGAATGTTGGATATGTCAGTTTCATTACTTGCGGAGTAGCATAGCACCATATATATTCATAGTCTAGGTTTGGATTCGAACCAGCTACAGGAGCATCTCTCTCTTTTTTCTAAAACTCAGCAACGTCTCTTTACTGGTACACTAGCTTATTCTGTACGCCTTCTCAAGTCTTTGATTCCTCCACCGGACATCTGGGACCCATCGGAAGGGCCTCTGTATTTCTCGAATAAAAGTGCCCCCGCTGACAGTTCGGACCCACCAGCTATCTTCGCATGCAAGGAAGTGCCTCCTTATTACGCACAAAAAAAATGAATACTCCCCCTGCTAGCTGGAACCCGGCATCATGGGAGGCTGACTTGTGGGCCTACCAAGTTGATAGAGATGGAGGGCTTTGTCAACTTAGTCAATATGAACGATTCTAGCTCCAGTTACCGTATGATGTTCATCCAATGGCAGTAGTGCTTCTTCAACCTCTGGTCTTCTTGCTCCAGCCGCCCAAACCAACGCCGGTCGTGCCGCGTGCTCCTGCCTCCTGTGGCCGGCTGTGATGCCGCTGAGGTCTCACCACCCCCTACTACTCCCACCGCTGGCCAAGGCATCCATCTACTCACCCACACCCCCTGTTATTCTGCGGCGACGGCAGCCTCACACCGCAGCCGAACTAGTGAACCCTCGTACTCCTCTTCGCGTGGGCATCCACTGGCACGTCTTCCCCGGCTCCGCGTCGTCCCCTTCCTAGGCCTCATCGTCGTCCACCGCCTTGGTGCTCTCAGCGCGGCGTGGTCAATCTGGTCAACGACCGACTTCCATCGGAAGAGTACTGTACGTGGAGAGGCTGACGGCTGGGTCCATGGCCACAACCCATTTTTTGTGATTTGCCAAATAAGTCGCTTTGTCGGGCCTATTGTGCTGTAAATCTTTCAAGACGAGGAGAGCTTCATTCAGCTGGGCGAGAAAATGACCTATAAGTAATGAGAAATGGGTTGTACATTTTTATAACACATCAAACCGGCAATTAGTTTCAAATATCTTTTTTTCATTTCGAGATTTTAAATTGCATTGATTTTTGTGCGTGGACAATTTGTTGGATTTTATATTGATATGCATTTATTTTTAAAATCAGTTTGAATGCGACTCGAAATTTCGGGATTAAAAATAGTTCGGAACGCACCGAAATATGCAAAATTTCGTATAATTTTTAACTGTGGCCACAATATGGGCTGTAATGCTAACAGAAAGAATATGGGCTCCAAAAAATATTAAGAATTTGAAAATGGGCTGTAAATTATTAGAAATAATGGAAGATGGGTTGTATGATGTATACCACAGATTTGAGGCCTTCCTAAAAAAAGGTTGACACACAAGCAGTGACTGTTGGATGTCCATCCAACGGCTGTCGTGCTTCTTCAATCTCTGCTCTTCCTGCTCCAGCCGCTCAAACAAGCGCCGGCGGTACTGCCTGCTCCCTCCTCCCCGCGGTCGGCTGTGCTGCCGCGCAGGCCTCACCGCCCCACCGTACTCCCATCGCTGTCCTAGCCATCCCTCTACTCACCCACACCTGCTGTTATTCTCCGGCAACGGTAGACGAACCAGTAAACCCTCGTACAGTCATACTCCCCTCCGCGTGGGAAACAACTGCCAAGTCTTCCCTGCCTCCGTGTCGTTCCCTTCCTAGGCCTCGCCGTCGTCAACTGCCCTGGTGCTCTCGACGCGGCGTTATCAATCTGGTCAACGACCGACTTCCATCGGAAGAGTACTATACGTGGAGAGGCTGACAGCTGGGTCCACGGCAGCCGCAAGGAAGTGCCTCCTTATTACGCGGAAAATAATTATTCCTCCACCTGACAGCGGTGACCCACTGGACGGGCCACCATATTTGGCGAAAAAAATGTTCCCCCCCTGACTGCTGGGACCCACTAGACGGGCCACCATATTTCGTGAAAAAAACGTTCCCCGCGCTGTTAGCTCGGACCCACCGGAAGGGCCTCCTTATTACGCACAAAAAATGAATACTCCCCGTGGTAGCTGGGACCCAGTATAGTGGGAGGCTGACTTGTGGGCCTACTAAGTTGACGGGGAAGGAGGGCTTTGTCAACTTAGTCAATATGCACGATTCTAGTTCCATTGACCGTACGATGTCCATCCAATGGCCGTAGTGCTTTTTCAACCTCTGGTCTTCTTCCTCCAGCCGCCCAAACCAGCATCGGTCGTGCCTCGTCCCCTGCCTCCCGTGGCCGCCTGTGATGCTGCGGAGGCCTCGCCGCCTCCTACTATTCCCACCGCTGGCCAGGCCCTGCGGTGACGACAGCCTCACACCGCAGCCAAACCATTGAACCCTCGTACTCCTCTCCGCGCGGGCTTCCACTGCCGCGTCTTCCCCGGCTCCGCGTCGTCCCCTTACTAGGCCTCACCGTCGTCCACCGCCCTGGTGCTCTCCAGGCGGCGTGGTCAACGTGGTCAAGGAACGACTTCCATCGGAAGAGTACTATACGTGGAGAGGCTGACAACTGGGTCCACGGTAGCCGCAAGGAAGTGCCTCCTTATTACGCGGAAAATAATTATTCCTCCACCTGACGGCAGGGACCAACCGGACGGGCCACCGTATTTGGCGAAAAAAATGTTTCCCCCTGACTGCTGGGACCCACCGGACGGGCCACCGTATTTCGCAAAAAAAAAACATTCCCCCCGCTGTCAGCTCGGACCCACCGAAAGTGCCTCCTTATTACGCACAAAAAAATGAATACTCCCCCTGCTAGTTGGGACCTACCTTGGTGGGTGGCTGACTTGTGGGCCTACTAAGTTGACGGGGACGGAGTTCTTTGTCAACTTAGTCAATATGAATGATTCTAGCTCCAGTGACCGTACAATGTCCATCCAACGGCCGTAGTGCTTCTCCAGCCACCCAAAGCAGCGCCGGTCGTGCCGCATGCTCCTGCCTCCCGTGGCCGGCTGTGCTGCCGCGGAGACCTCACCGCCCCCTACTATTCCCACCGCTGGCCAGGCCATCCCTCTACTCACCCACACACCCTGTTATTCTGCGGCGACGGCAGCCTCACACCGCAGCGAACCAGTGAACCCTCCTACTCCTCTACGCGTGGGCATCCACTGCCGCCTCTTCCCATGCTTCGCGTCATCCCATTCCTAGGCCTCGCCGTCGTTCACCGCCCTGGTGCTCTCGGCGTGACGTGGTCAACGTGGTCATGGAACGGCTTCCATCGGACGTGGACTGTACGTGCAGAGGCTGACAGCTGGGTCCACGATGGCAGCAAGAAAGTGCCTCCTTATTACAGGGAAAATAATGATTCCTCCACCTGACAGCAGGGACCCACCGGACGGGCCACCGTATTTCGCGAAAAAACCGTTTCCCCCCTGACTGCTAGGACCCACCAGATGGGCCACCGTATTGCGCGAAAAAAACGTCCCCCCCGCTGTTAGCTCGGACCCACCGGAAGTGCCTCCTTATTACGCACAAAAAAATGAATACTCCCCCTGCTGGTTGGGACCCATCTTGGTGGGAGGCTGACTTGTGGGCCTACTAAGTTGACGGTGACGGTGTGCTTTGTCAACTTAGTCAGTATGAACGATTCTAGCTCCAGTGAACGTACGATGTCCATCCAACGGCCATAGTGCATCTTCAACCTCTGGTCTTGTTGCTCAAGCCGCCCAAAGTAGTGTTGGTCGTGCCGCATGCTCCTGCCTCCCTTGGCCGGCTGTGCTGCCACGGAGGCCTCACCGCACCCTACTATTCCCACCGCTGGTCAGGCCATCCCTCTACTCACCCACACCCCCTGTTATTCTGCGGTGATGGCAGCCTCACACCACAGTGAACCAGTGAACCCTCGTACTCCTCTACGCGTGGGCATCCACTGCCGCGTCTTCCCCGTCTCCGCGTCGTCCCCTTCCTAGGCCTCGCTGTCGTCCACCGCCCTGGTGCTCTTGGCGCGGCGAGGTCAACGTGGTCGAGGAACAGTTTCACCGGACGTGGACTGTACGTGGAGAGGCTGACAGCTGGGTCCACGGCCGCAGCAAGGAAGTGCCTCCTTATTATGCGCAAAATAACTATTCCTCCACCTAACGGCGGGGACCCACCGGACGGGCCACCGTATTTTGCGAAAAAACGTTTCCCCCTGACTGCTGGAACCCACGAGCTACATCTTCGCACACAAGGAAGTGCATCCGGGCAAAAAAAAGATTCGCCCCCTTGACTGCTGGGACCCACCAGCTACATGTTCGCACGCAAGGAAGTGCCCGACAGTCGGGACCCACCTGGTCGAAGCATACGTAACATTGTCATTCTGGTCGCGAATGTGTACGTACATACTGGTCGATGTAGAGGTGCGCAAGTGTCATAGTAGAGGCGCGCACGTAGCATGTACACGTACGTACAGCGGCCAGTGTGCAAGAAAGAAAATACGGCCACGTACATACATACGGCCAGGGCTCGTGTACTTGGTTGGGTCAAAATAGAGAAACAACGTCGTCGGAACGGAATGCATCGTCGTATTCATCGGGAGGGCTTGGACGGAACAGCTGATGGAAACGAGGCCTGGCGTACCACAGAACGGAGGAAACGGCCTTGTGTTCGACCGGCCACGTTCAAAACGGGATCATGTTCATCGGGAGGGGTCTGGCGTACCGCAAAATGGAGGAAACAGACCTCCTACGGTCGAAACGGGGGTCCTGTTGATCGTGAGGGGTGTGGCGTACCGCACAACGGAGGAAACAAACTTTTGCTGGAGCGCTACGGTCGAAACGGGGGTCCTGTTCATCGGGAGGGGTGTGGCGTACCGCAAAAGAGAGGAAACAGACTTGTGTTGGAGCGCTATAGTCGAAACGGGGGTCCTGTTCATTGGGAGGGGTGTGGCGTACCGCAAAACGCGACTCCTTGGGATACTGTTCATCACCACCGTCGACCCCCTCCAGCCTCCACGGGCTACTGTTCATCCACCATCGACCTCCTCCAGCCTCCACCTGCGACTGTTCAGCCTCCACCGCGCGCTACTCCACCGGCTACTGTTCAACCAGCCCTCTCCACGGGCTCCTGTTCAACCATGCCTCCACGGGCTACTGTTCATCCCACCCTCCACCATCTACTGTTCATGCAGCCCTCCACGAGGTGGTCCTGTTCATGTAGCCCTCCACGGGGTCGTGTTCATGCAGCCCCAACCGGCTCGATCGAACGGGGTCCTGTTCATGCAGAGGCAACACCACGGGGTCCTGTTCAGCCACCCCCACCGGTAACTGTTCATCCAACCCCTCCCCCCAGCCACACTCACTGTTCATGTAGAGGCAGCATCGATTGGCTTCAGTTAGCAGCAGTAGCAAAGGAATGGCTCGATCGGGTTAGTTAACAGCCATCGATCAATCGCTCGGGTTCAGTAACGCGTAGCCTGCAGTGCAATCACTCGGGTTCAGTTAGAGCTCAACGCCTTGCTCGGGTTCAGTTAGAGCCCAACGCCTTGCACCCATGCGCATGCCTGTACGAGAGAAACGCGCATCGCTCGGCCCCGACCACCCACCGTAACCGGGAATTTCCTCGCCCTCGCTTCTACCACGGTTTTTTTCTTCGTGGACGGCCCAAAGAATGTCAAGCAGCTGCGTCTCCGGCCTGCCCAGGACGAAAAGCCCATTTTCTATCATGATTTTTTGTCATAGAAGTAGGACCCCACCACATCTATGATGATACCGTGTTTTGTCACAATTATTGTCATAGAAGTGTCATCAGTATGACAGAAAAAAGTTTCGTTCGGCCCAAAATGTCACAGATGTGTCTTTTTTTTAGTGAGGGCACACGATCTTCTTGGCCTCATCAACACTAGTAGGACATAGATTCCCCGCGGGAAGAACATACTTTAGGTACTTGAGACGCTCATTGAGGCTACTGCCGGTCCATTTGTTTTTAGCCTTCGTCTTCAGGAGTTGGATCTTGAAACTCAAGCGGGTCACCTCAGGATTGCAACCATCATACAATGGAGTGTTCGAGTCTGCTACTTCTCGAGCTTGCGTTCTATTCCCTCGAAGAGGAAAGGGTGATGTAGCATAGTACGTAAGTATTTCCCTCAGTTTTTTAGAACCAAGGTATCAATCCAGTAGGAGACCACGCGCGAGCCCCTCGCACCTGCACAAACAAATAAGAACTTCGCAGCGAACGCGATAAGGGGTTGTCAATCCCTTTACGGTCACTTACGAAAGTGAGATCTGATAGAGATGATAGTTTAATATTTTTGGTATTTTTGGATATAAGAACAGAAAGTAAAAATGTAAAAGTAAAGTAGATTGTAGATTGATATGTTGAGAATAGACTCGGGGGCCATAGTTTTCTCTAGTGGTTTCTCTCATGATAGCGGTATTCTATGGCGGTTAGGCAAATTACTATCGAGCAATTGGTAGAAAAGTGAATACTTATGAGACTATCTAGGCATGTTCATTATATATAGGCATCACGTCCGAGACAAGTAGACCGAAACGATTATGCATCTACTACTATTACTCCACACATCGACCGCTATCCAGCATCCATCTAGAGTATTAAGTTCATAAGAATAGAGTAACGCCTTAAGCAAGATGACATGATGTAGAGGGATAAACTCAAGTAACATGATATAAACCCCATCTTTTTATCCTCGATGGCAACAATACAGTACATGCCTTGCTGCACCTACTGTCACTAGGAAAGGACACCGCAAGATTGAACCCAAAGCCAAGCATTTCTCCCATTGCAAGAACTATAGATCTAGTAGGCAAAACCAAACCAATAATTCGAAGAGACTTGCAAGGATATTATAATCATACATAAAGAGTTCAGAAAAGAACCAAATATTTCACATAGATAATATTGATCATAAACCCACAATTCATCGGATCTCGACAAACACACCGCAAAAAGAGATTACATCGAATAGATCTCCTCGAAGACCGAGGAGAACTTGGTATTGAGATCCAACGAGAGAGAAGAATCCATCTAGATACTAGCTATGGACCCGAAGGTCTGTGGTAAACTACTCACAACTCAGGGTGAGGCGATGATGATGATGTAGAAGCACTCCGTCGTAGATCCCCCCTCCGGGGGAGCTCCGGAACAGGCCCCAAGATGGGATCTCACGGGAACAGAAGGTCGCGGCGGTGGTACTAGGTTTTTTCTGTTGTTCTGATGGTTTCGGGGTACGTAGGTATATATAGGAGGAAGGAGGGCACCGGGGGCCAAACGTGGGGCCCACGAGGCAGGGGGGCGCGCCCTGTAGGGGGGGGGGCGCCCCCCACCCTCGTGGACGCCACGTGTGCCCTACTTCGTGGTTCTCAAGTCTCCCGTGCGTATTTTGCTCCAAAAATATCTCTCCCGAAGTTTCATTCTGTTTGGACTCCGTTTGATATTTCTTTTCTGTAAAACCCTGAAATAGGCAAAAAAAATAGCAATCTGGACTGGGCCTTTGGGTTAATAGGTTAGTCCCAAAAATAATATAAAGTGTATAACAAAGCCCATTAAACATCCAAAACATCATAAATAAGAGCATGGAACAATAAAAAATTATAGATACTTTGGAAACGTATCAAGCATCCCCAAGCTTAATTCTTGCTCGTCCTCGAGTAGGTAAATGATAAAAACAGAATTTTTGATGTGGAATGCTAACCAACATAATTTTCAATGTAGTTCTCTTAATTGTGGCATGAATGTTCAGATCTGAAAGATTCAAGACAAAAGTCTATGACATAAGAAATAATAATACTTCAAGCATACTAACAAAGCAATCATGTCTTCTCAAAATACTATGGCTAACGAAAGTTATCCCTACAAAATCAAATAGTCTGGCTATGCTCCCTCTTCATCATACAAAATATTCATATCATGCACAACCCCGGTTTCAGCCAAGCACTTGTTTTCATACTCTATTCTTTCAAACCTTTCAACTTTCACGCAATACGTGAGCGTGAGCCAAGGATATAGCACTATGTAGAATAGAGTGGTGGTTGTGGAGAAGACAAAAAGGAGGGAGATTGTTAGGGATATGGTTAATAGGTATAAACCGGATATTGTAAACCGGCTTAGTTATATCGTATTTGGTTTATTATTTTAGTAGAGATTACGGCCCATGAGATTTCAAGGCCCATGTATAGAAATACGGTTTGTAAACCGCCAAAGAGATGTAACTTGAGGAATAAGAAAGAAAGGGCAGAGACCGAGGTGGACACGATTATGAGCCGGCCTCGGGACTCTGTAAATCGGACCAGGCGTCACCTCTATATAAAGGGACGACCCGGTACCGGTTTAAGGACAAGCAACAATCGATCGGACGAGACGCAGGCAAGCGATTCCGCTCCCTGTAAACCGACGCCCAAGCAATACCAAACCAACTAGACGTAGGCTTTTACCTTCTCGAAAGGGGCCGAACTAGTATAAAACCCTTTGTGCCCTTTGTGTGCCATGAACCCTTTCAAGCTAACCCGTGCGATGGTTCCATCATCAAGTCCGCTAAACCGGACATCTGCCGTGTTAATTCCACGACAGTTGGCGCCCACCGTGGGGCCTGCGCACGATGGTTTCGAGTTCTTGGAAGGCGGCCTCAAGGGGTTAAAGGGTTACGCAGTTGGCCGGATGACCAAGAGTCGTCGCGGCCGGATCTACATCGACGACGCGGGTTGGGGACCGGAGGCCGATTCGATCGAATACGGGTACCGGGTCCCCTTCGGCAGCATCCAAGTCTTCATTGGCAAAATTGGTGAACCGGGACCTGAGCCGGACACCTTCCCCAACATCATCGAGCCGGCTCAGCGTGCGAGGTCGACCCGGATTCAACCTGCCATGAAGCATGTGTTCGTTGGAGCGATTCACGGAGGACAAGCTGAGGACGGGTCAGAATCTGATGGTGCAACTGTCGTTTATTCGGATGACGAGTCTTCGTCCGGGGAAACTGAATCTCTGTATCAGTTGCGGGACGGCCGGTCTGAGGGTGAGTTCGATGGACACAGTATTCCGGGCCCCTCCGACCCGCCGAACCGGGTGGCGGTCTTCATGGCCGGTTCACAACCCCCGACGAACGGAACAACAGCGGAGGCTGGCGCAGGGGGGAAGCGGTTCAAATCCCTCCATTACCGCGGTTCTATCCACCTTGATCGAGGAGTTCGCCGCTAAGGCAGTAGAGGTCGTAGCTCCAGCAGACAAGGCGCAACATGATGCAGTGCTTCTTCAGTTGAAGGCCCGGATCGATCAGTTAAAGGAGGATTTAAAGGCAGAAGGAGAGATGCTAGCCATAAGACAAGCAGAGTTGGATGAACAAGCTTTTCACTTAAGGATGGAACAGGCTTCCATGGAAGGGGTAAGAGGACGAAAATATCGATCCCGCCTGCCGCCGGGTTACGAATCTGCGAATTTGTTCAGAACACCTGGGGCTGGGGCCAGTAACAATCCGATCGTAAACCGGAGAAGCCCACCGGCTCGAGAGGAGCCGGTTCAGCAACCCGCCGCAGAGCGGGAGCGACGGATTACATCGGCGCCTTATATTCCGGTCCCCCCGGGGCACTATTCAAACCCTGTGGATAATATCGCTGCAGCGGCAGCGCGGTTGGCCGCTTTACCTGTGGAAGAAACATCCCCTGTAGCGATAGAGGCGCGCAGGGCCCAGAAGTTACTCAATACGGCGTTAATACAGCAGCAAGCGTACTCTCATAGCAGGGAAAGGTTGCATTCAACACCACATCCCAACCGAAGTTACTCCAGACATTGGGAGGAGCCCGAAGTGTCTAGCAGTGAACGGAGGAGACATCAGCACAGGCAAGATAATCCGGCAAGGGCAGAGATGCCAGCCCCGGATCGGAACCGGCCTAGATCGGAGGCCAGGGAGGAGATCCGTCAGTCGACGCCGGTTCACACCGGCACTACAGGAACAGGAGCGACAGCGAGCGGTTTTGGGATACAATGTCTCGTCCCTGCCCTGCGGAGCGTTAAGTTGCCCAAGGATTTCAAAGGACCTCGCAAGGTGCCTAATTACACAGCCGATTTACCGCCCGAAGCTTGGGTGGAAAGTTACGAGATGGCCATGGAGATGCTGGACGTGGATGAATCGGCTTGTGCCAAATATTTCACTATGATGCTTGAGGGTACGGCCCGGACTTGGCTAAAGGCACTACCTCCGAATTCTATCGGATCATGGGGGGAGCTGCGCAGTCAGTTCATCAAAAAATTTAATGATACATGCAAGCAACCTATGTCGGTGATAGATTTAGCAGCATGCGTGCAAGGAGAGCAGGAGTCTACATCAGCTTGGGTACGCAGAGTGGCAGAGATCTTGCACTCCTCAAACGGCATTAATCCGAGCACAGCAATTGTAACATTGGAGAACAATTGTCGGTTTGAATCTTTGAAATTAAAACTCGGACGGCTCAAACGGGAGTGCAATGACATGGGGACTTTGATGAGTGCCTTGGTGAAGTACGGAGACTCAGATAATACCAAGTATCCGGAGCCAGAAGGAGATAAAGCGGGAAAGGCCAGCAAGACTGGTAAACCGGCGCCAGCTAATCCGATTACTTCAAGTGTGTTGGGCAAACGGAAACCGGAAAACAGCTCCGATTTTGTGGCTAATACACAGGTTCAAGGCGGTTTTCAGGGTAGTCAGCAAGGTCCCACTCGCCAGACCGGTGGAGGAAACCCGGGTTGGGAGCAGGATTTGGATCAACCCTGTGTAAAGCATAGCGGGAGAAAGGGGCCTGCACGGCACACGGCAAGAGAATGCCTGAACCCTATGATAGCAGGGAACGGCCGTTTTAATTCTTTTAACCGGCCCCCAAACGGCGGTTCAGGGCCCGGGTTTTACGGTCCGGGTCACCAAGGGAACAACTCCGGTTCAGGATATAGGGGCAATAACGGTTATCAAGGGAACAACGGTGGTTATCAATCCCGGCCAGGCGGACAAGGTAGTCAAGGAAACTACAATGGTCAAGGAAATCAATCACATTATCAAGGTGGTTATCATGGTCAGGGAAATCAATCGTATCATCAAGGTGGTTACAACAATCAGAATAATCAGCAGCAGGGCCAAGGGAGTCATAATAACCAAGGAAATCAGCAGCAGCAGCGTCCGCAGCAACAACAGCAATCCGGATACCAGAGTAATCCGAAGGAGTTGAGCAGCGGTCAATATCATGTTTTCACCACGAGTTTATGCAAGAGAGACCAGAAGGTTTTAAAGCGGGCTGTTAACGCGGTAGAACCGGCAACGCCACAGTTTCTACGATGGTCAGAGCAGCCCATTGTTTGGAGCAGAGAGGACCACCCGTTACGGGTAGATAATCCGGGTCATTTAGCCTTGGTGGTGGCACCTCAGGTGGGAGGATACAGGTTCACTAAAGTTCTCATGGATGGAGGTAGCAGTATCAATATACTATATTACGAGACCTTTCGCCGTATGGGTCTGACAGATAAACAGTTAAGGACATCAAACACAGTGTTTCACGGGGTGGTCCCAGGTAAGTCAGCTTATCCAGTTGGTAAGATTGACTTAGAAGTTACCTTTGGGGATGAGCATGATTCTAGATCGGAGATGATCACCTTTGAAGTTGTCAAAATTAAAAGTCCGTATCATGCTTTGTTTGGGAGGACGGTTTATGCTAAATTCATGGCTAGGCCATGTTATGTTTATCTGCAGCTCAAGATGCCGGGTCATAAAGGCACAATTACGGTGCACGGCAGTCGTAAGATAGCAGTGGAATGTGAAGAAGGTGATGCAGCTTATGCAGAAGCGGTATGTGCCACGGAAGAGTTGAAATTTTATAAGGATAATGTTGATCCGGCAGACATGACTCCGCTGAAGAAGCCAACCACCGAGCATGATCCGGCTTTGAAGTTCAAATCAGCGGAAGAAACTAAGCAGGTCGATTTTGTGCCTGGAGATTCGTCTAAGCAATTCACCATCAGTGCTAACCTGGATCCTAAATAGGAAAGCGCGCTCATCGAGTTCATCCGTGAGAACCGGGATATCTTTGCATGGAAACCTTCTGACATGCCAGGTATACCGAGGGAACTCGCTGAGCACAAGTTAAATATTGATCCGAAGTTTAAACCGGTAAAACAGTATCTACGCCGCTTTAACGAAGAGAGGCGCAAGGCTATAGGAGAAGAAGTAGCCAGGCTTTTGGCGGCAGGGTTCATAGTGGAAGTGTTTCATCCGGAATGGTTGGCTAACCCGGTGTTAGTTCTAAAGAAGAATGGGAAGTGGAGGATGTGCGTGGACTACACAGACCTCAATAAAGCTTGCCTAACTGATCCTTTTGCTCTACCTCGCATTGATCAGATTATTGATGCTACAGCAGGGTGTGAGCGGCTGAGTTTTTTGGATGCGTACTCAGGTTATCACCAGATCAAAATGGCAGTTGAAGACCAAGAGAAGACAGCATTCATAACTCCTTTTGGTGCTTTTTTGCTATGTGTCTATGCCTTTTGGGCTCAAATGTGCGCAGGCAACTTATCAGCGTTGTGTTCAGAATTGTTTAAAGGGGCAGATAGGAAGGAACGTACATGCTTATGTGGATGACATTGTGGTTAAGTCAAAGGAGGAAAGAACAATGATAGAAGGCCTCAGAGAAACCTTTGGTAATCTTCGAGCTTACAGGATGATGCTCAATCCGGAGAAATGTGCCTTTGGTGTCCCGGCTGGTAAGCTTTTGGGATTCCTGGTCTCGAACCGGGGAATAGAAGCCAACCCGGAGAAGATCAAGGCCATCACATCTTTGACGAAACCGGCTTGCATTAATGATGTTCAGCGCATAGCTGGCCGGATCACGGCGTTGAGCCGGTTCATCAGTCGCTTAGGAGAAAAGGCGATCCCACTTTATCAAATGTTGAAGAAAACGGACCGGTTCATTTGGAGTGATGAAGCGAATACAGCGTTTGAGAATCTGAAACAGCAACTAGCGAAGCCGCCGATTTTAGCTGCCCCTATCGACAAGGAGCCTTTGCTATTATATGTTGCTGCAAACACACGGGCAGTTAGCGTTGCGATTGTGGTTGAGCGCAAGGAAGCAGGGAAAGAACATCCGGTTCAGCGTCCGGTTTACTATGTGAGTGAAGTACTCATCGAGTCCAAGCAAAGATACCCTCATTGGCAGAAATTGGTGTATGGGGTGTTCATGGCAAACCGGAAGTTGAAGCATTATTTCCAAGGGCATCCGATAACTGTGGTTAGCTCAGCTCCGTTGGGAGATATAATCCAGAATAGAGAAGCAACAGGCAGAATAGCCAAGTGGGCCATTGAGCTCAGTCCGCATGAATTGAAATATGTACCACGTACTGCTATAAAATCTCAGGCACTGGTGGACTTTATCAACGACTGGACAGAATTGCAGACTCCAGAGGAGAAGCCGGATCTCACTTATTGGACGATTCACTTCGACGGCTCGAAGCAGTTGGAGGGCTCAGGGGCCGGAGTTGTTTTAACTTCCCCCATAGGTGATAAATTTTGTTATGTCCTTCGGTTGTTATTTCCTTGTACTAATAATGCAGTAGAATATGAAGCCTTACTTCATGGTTTGCGGTTGGCAAAGAAGATGAATTTAAGCCGGGTTAAATGCTTAGGCGATTCTGACCTAGTGGCACAGCAAGTTTCGGGCAAGTGGGATTCAAGGGATCCCCTCATGGCGGCTTATCGACGAGAGGTTGAAGCGGTTGCAGGTTACTTCAAAGGGTATCAGGTGGAGCATATAGACCGGCGGAAGAACGAAGCAGCTGACGCTTTAAGCCGGCTAGGGTCGCAGCGTAAACCGGTACCACCAAACACCTTTTTGGATGAATTACGCAATCCTTCGGTTCAAGTACCTTCAGAGGACGATCTGGCTGTTCCGGACCCAGAGGCACAGCTGGTTGCGGCAACCCATGTTATTCCGGATTGGACGTTACCTTATTTGGTATATTTTAGCCGGGGAGAATTGCCAGAGGACGAAGATGAAGCACGGCAGATAATCCGGCGTTCCAAGTCTATGACAATTGCCAACGGGGAGCTGCATCATCGTAGCACCTCTGGAGTATTTCAACGGTGTGTTTCAGCTGAGGAAGGTTGTGAGATTCTAAGGGAGATTCATGAAGGGGATTGCGGTCATCATGCCGGATCGAAATCTTTGGTGGCTAAAGCTTTCCGACATGGCTTTTATTAGTTAACTGCACATGCAGATGCGGCAGACCTGGTCCGCAAGTGTGACGCTTGTCAGAAGTTTTCAAGACGTGCCCTTGTTCCGGCACAAGAACTCCGGATGATACCAATAACTTGGCCTTTTGCAACTTGGGGGCTTGACATGGTTGGTCCCTTCAAGAGATCCCAAGATCAGAAAACTCATCTACTAGTGGCAGTGGACAAGTTTACAAAGTGGGTTGAAGCGGAACCTATAAGCAAGTGTGACGCGGCAACGGCGGTTAAGTTCATCAAAAAAGTAATATTCCGGTTTGGTTTTCCACACAGCATCATCACAGATAACGGCACCAATTTATCTCAGGGTGAGATGGAAGAATTCTGTCAACGAGAGCATATTCGTTTGGATGTATCTTCTGTGGCTCACCCCCAATCCAATGGTCAAGCAGAAAGGGCAAATCAGGAGATTTTGCGTGGAATCAAGCCCCGGCTTATGACACCTTTGCAGAGAACCCCAGGGTGTTGGGTTGAAGAATTACCCTCTGTCCTTTGGAGTATTAACACTACACCAAACCGGTCTACAGGTTATACACCTTTCTTCATGGTTTACGGTGCAGAAGCAGTTCTTCCAAGTGACATACGCCATGATTCGCCAAGGGTGGCGGCCTATGTAGAAGCCGTCAATGAGGAGGCAAGACAAGACGGTTTGGATCGATTGGATGAAGAGCGTGACATAGCTGCAGCACGGTCGGCGATTTATCAACAAGATCTGCGCAGATATCACAGTCGCCGGATTAGAACCAGGACGTTCCAGGAGGGTGACTTGGTACTCCGGCTTATCCAAGATCAAACAGATATGCACAAGCTATCCCCGCCATGGGAAGGGCCCTTTGTGATCAGCAAAAATTTACACAACGGCTCATATTATTTGGTGGACATTCGAGAGCACAAAGATTCACGGACATCAGAAGAGGAGACGAAAAGGCCATGGAACATTGCTCATCTACGACCATATTACACTTGAGCCATAGGCTTCCATGTATCCTATGTATATATTATGAATAATGAATAAACTGGCACCCCCGGTAAACCGGGGGCTCAGCCTTCTTTCCACATACATAAAATTGGCAGCAAGTATTCATATCAGTTTGTTATCAAAGAATCATATTTCAATGTTAGCTGGTTTTTAGAAACTAATCTTTGCAGGGTGTGTGAAGGAGTGGTAGAAATCACAGGAGCAAGAGATTATATCCGGTTCAAGAAAAGAAAAACCCCATAAAAAGAAAAACCTGCAGAGTCAGGAGGAACGTCAGAAGCCCCTGGGGACAGTGGGTTCGCCCACACCCCCTTGAATGGCTATGTTACGAATATTTGGGTTCCCTGAACAGTGGGTACGCCCACATTCAAATGATGGCCCGGCCCCTGGGGACAGTCGGGTTCGCCCACACCCCCTTGAATGGCTATGTTAAGCATATTTGGGTTCCCTGAACAGTGGGTACGCCCACATTCAAATGATGGCCCGGCCCCTGGGGACAGTCGGGTTC
>LR738713.1:428354026-428496733 GCA_902687465.1 Secale cereale | reverse complement strand
ACAGTGGGGATGCCCACGTTCAAATGATGGCCCGGCCCCTGGGGACAGTCGGGTTCGCCCACACCCCCTTGAATGGCTATGTTATGAGTTTTTGGGCTCCCTGAACAGTTGGTACGCCCACTTTCAAATGATGACCCAGCCCCTGGGGACAGTCGGGTTCGCCCACACCCCCTTGAATGGCTATGTTATGAGTTTTTTGATGTATTTCTTGATGTTTTTTGTGTTTCATAACCTTTTTAACCAAGAGGAACAGCTCTAGAAGTTGACTGTCTATCTAGTGTTATCAGTCTGGGTCATGAACACCAGAGAGAGTTAAACCGGCATTCATCGTAACCCGGCTCGACTTCATGATGAGCTGACAATTGGCAGCACACAATCAGATACAAGTTACAAATTGCTGAACCGAGAAGAGAAGGATTTATGGACAAGTTGAGCTAAAGAGTTTCAAGGACTTATTAGAATTGATGAAGACTAATTAAGGTAATTTTAAACATCCTGCCGGTTTAAGATATTTTGGCTACATGCAATTCAGGTATCACAGCTATTTGTTAAAGGTATGCTTATTAGTTATACCAAGAGAACAAGTTAATCCATCCAGTGGTAAAACCACTAGGACATATTTTTCATCTTGTTTATGGACAGAGCAAGGAATACGCATCAATAAACAAGTCAGCGAACGAGTACTTTATAAAGACCAAAAGCCGGATCACAGTGCATTAAGTTTCAGCTAAACCTATTACAAGGCATAAAAGCCAAATAGTTGGAAGCATTGTTCACGGAATAACAATTATGATTACAGCAGTAACATTCAAGATTCCGCTTCTCCTTGCCGGGATGATTGGCCACCACCTTGTTCCGGAACATCTTCCTCCTCGTGAAGCGGCGGGAAATCTGGTGCACGCCAATCAATCTTGGCCAAGGCACGGAAATATACTTCATCGTTGATCAACTCAGCAGGATCAATATCAGGAGCAAAAGTGTGAGGACGAACCGGCGGAGTTAAGTTTGCAACATCGTAAACCGGTCGTTCCACCCGCTCGTTTTGCAGGTCATATGCTGGATGGTATCGAGACAAGTCAGCTTCCACTGCAATCTTGCTAGCGAGTGGACGCATTTCCTTTGTCAGAGCGTACAGATCTTTTTCATCAAATGCTGAACCGTCTTCCTTGGTGTCGGGAAATCCGGTTAACACTTCTGCCGGATCAATATCTGGAACCCAAGCTTTAGCCCTTGTAAGGGCCAGAAGAGCACCTCCTCGAGCAGCCGATTTCTTTACCTCTTCAAGACGAGTTGGCAGAATGGACAAACTGTTCAAAGTAGCCTTGATGGTTGAAGGAGCCGGTTTACCAAAGGAAGTAGCACTGATAATCCTTTGTGCTCCAGAGTATAATTGTTCAACCAAGGTATAGCAAGCCTTCAGTTTCTTCCGTACATCATCCCCAAGATGGGAGACACGGCGTCCTACATGCAACAATGAAAGTTAAACCGGTACAGGTCACAGGTTGCAAAGATAACAGACAAGAGTTCAGGTTATGCTTACCAAAGATAGCAGAAGTCATCAAATCAATTTGACACTTTAACCCGGTCAATTCTTCAGTAACCGGGTTAAGTGCTCCTTCAGCATCCTGAACACGCTTTTCAAGATCCTTTTTCTGGACTTCAAAAGTAGTCCGTTCCTCATCAAAGAACTTCTTTAAATCTTCAGCAGTCTTTAAACTTACTTGAAGTTCTTTCTTCGCCTTTGAAGCGGCTGACTCAGTCTCTATAAGCCGGCTTCGAAGTTCACTAATTTCTACAGCATTCCGGTTCAGCTCAGCCTGTAAACAAAAGTTCAAAAACAAGGTTAGAAATTACAAAGTCTCAAGCACACAACCAAGTTGTCTACTTGACACTTGGGGGCTAATGGCAGTTGAAGTAAGACAGCAAGGACAAATTGAGAATGCAAGTCTCAAGCACACAACCAAGTTGTATACTTGACACTTGGGGGCTAATGGCAGTTGAAGCGATGCATCAAGAAACAATTTTTTGAAATTACAAGTATCAACTACATAACCAAGTTATCTACTCGATACTTGGGGGCTAATGTATGGATCAGCAGTTCAAAACTACATAGTTCCGGCTTACCTTCAATAAAGCAGATAAACCGGAACTTGGGGGCTGTTATAAGATAAAGAGGCGTTGAAAAAAGACAAAGTCAGAAGAGGAAAACTTACTTCATATTTTTCCCTCATCAGGTTTACGAGGCTGGCTTCATAATCCCGGCTACTATGGAGCCGGTTCAGATATCCAGAATAGATGTCCTGAGCACTCATACTTGAGAGACTGGAGATATCAGTACTCCACTTCCCCTTCTCCTGAGTCACCTTTTCCGCTTTAGCTGTATGTTTTGCTAAAACGGTAGGTTCGGCTGGCGCAACATAAGCAGAGCCAGTAACCACGACATCAGGGGAAGTGGGTGCATTGGGAGGAGAAGCTTCAGTTGGAGCCGGATTAGGAGACGCCGGGTTAACTTGAGGAGAGTTAACCCGGGCCGGACTTGGTGGGTCTTGGATGTCTTCAGCAGCAGGTGTGTCAAGAGCGGGTTCGTCAACCGGAGCAGCTGGAGTACCTTCAGGAGGAACGGCGGTAGACGGATCAATCGCCGGTTCATCAGTAGAAGGATCAGCAACAGGCTTTTTAGCTTTGGCTCTTTTGCTGGGTTTTGGTTTGCTGGAAAAACAAGCAAAAATAAGTTAACATTATAATGGAAGGGGGTATCATGAACCGGAAGAAGTAAAGAGAATTACCCCGGGACGGTCTTCAAAGGTGGAAGCTGTGTAGCGGTTGATTCGCCAGAAGAAGACAATGGAGTTTCCTGATAATCAGGATTAGTTGGTTTAAGTGGTTTTCTGATAAGACCGGCCTTGGGGTGAAGAAGAGTTGGAGAGAGCATCACCTCAGGGCGGCGTTTTCGAGCCGGAGTTAACGAAATTCCAGAGGACTCCACTGCCAAGCCGCTATGGCGAGTGGTCCGGCGCAAAGCTTCGTGCTGTTGTTTCTTCAAAGTAAAATTGGGATCCAACTTAGCATAAGGATGAGAAAATTGATACTTTCTAACAGTCCGACGGCTCTTTTGAGGAGGGGGTTCTGAATCGGAAGAAATAAGGGTTACCTCAATCTCCGCCGGGTTATCACCTTCGAGTGGATCCTGTGAAAGGGCATCATTAGATATGTGAACAAGTATATAAAAGCAAAATGTAAACCGGAGTAAGGCGTACCTCGGAGTCCGGATCATCATCCTCAGAAGGAGAACCGGCAACAACGGCTGCTTTCCTTTTCTTGTTTGCAGGAGTTTTTCGGCGAGCTTGCCTTGCAGGTTTTTCCTGAGGTTTCCTCCTCCAGGAAGGATCATCAGCCTAAATGAAAAAAGCAAAGGCAAGTAAAAGACGGTTCAAAGAGGACGGTTTATAAAGTACAAGTTAAAGACACTCACTTCAGGCAGCTTATTCTTCTTGAAGTATGGGGCCAAGCCAACTCTGGGGCAATCTGTTAGAGCAGGATTGACAATTTTCTTGGCCGATTCAATTACTTCCGATTCAGACAGCTTCTCCTTAGAAAACCTCTGAGGATCATCCGATTTACCGGAATAATTACACATCAAATCAGGGCGCCGGCTTAAGGGAAGGATACTCCATGATAACCAACAGCGAAGGAAATCAGTGCCGATCAGGCCATTGGCCATGAAAGCTCTCAGCTTGGAGAGCTGTGGAGAAAACTGGATCCGTTCAGCAGCACTTAATCGTTGTGGCAAGGGGTGATTTGCCGGGATACGAGTTTCACGATAACACGGCAAAGGGTTTTCACCTTCAGGAGATGTGTCTACACAGTAAAACCAGGACTTGTTCCAGTCCTTAGGATGAGTGTGCAAGGAGGCATGAGAAAAAACTGCATCCCTCCTTTTCTGAATGCTAATCCCACCAAGCTCTTGGTGAGGCCCGCTGGTGAACTCAGTACGCCGGTTTGCATGGAAGAAATCCCGGAATAAATCAACTGACGGCTCTTCTTGCAGATAGGCTTCAGAAAACACTTGGAAATCGCAAATGTTGGAAACCGAGTTTGGTCCGATGTCCTGCGGGTGCAACTGGAAGGTAGCAAGAACGTCCCGGAAAAATTTTGAACCGGGGGGAGAGAAGCCTCTGGAGATATGGTCCAGAAATACGATAACTTCCCCGGATCTAGGAGTGGGAGGGCACTCGTTACCCGGGGCACGCCATTTTAGCTCGGCCCGAGGCCCTAAGGTGCCAATGCTCGACAATTTGACTAAGTCTTCCTCAGTTACGACAGAGCGGACCCAATCGCACGAAACATACTGCTTAGCCATTTGAGCAAACTGCTGAAGAAAAGAAGAATACATAAACCGGATTATGAACATACAAATGATCCGGGACTTATACATATTGTGCAGTGGAGAGAACAGAGAACTAGCTGACATGGTTAAACCGGTAATCATAATACAAGTTATATCATTTCCGGTTTAAAATGGCAGTTGAAGAGGAATAGTTAAGTCATTGCATCAGTCTACATCGTTTCCGGTTTATGACATGACGATCTAAACCGGAGCATACTTAGCGGATCTATTGAAGAGAAAAACAGGTTTTCAACGCATTGCTAAGGAGGAATAGATCTGAGCATACTGAGATGAAGAAACGAAAATTACACGGGAAATCTACAGAGGTCCAATTCAGAGCAGACGAGCTTACAGGATGTGCATAAAAAAACGAGACCTAAAGCAGGCAACAGCAGAAATAAAAACGGCAAGATCTAAAGGACCTGACGTATCTACAGCAGAATAGAAATGGAAGAAGATCGGAAAGGTAAAGATACTACGGAGTTGCAGGTTTCAGAGCAAGAACATTATGAAGCTTGCGGAGAACTCTAATGGCGGAACGGATAAAACTATAAGGTCACTATGATGAAGATCTAATCTGATGCTAAGCGGGAGACCTACGGACTAGTGTTTAAAGGTTACTAAATTTCTATGAGAAAGGTATCTACGAAGAGACGGAACTTCATCAGAAGCTCTAATGGCGGAAGAACACAAGCAAAGTAATGGCGGACACAGATCTACAATGAGGAGGATAAACATACCAGGGACAGCGGGAATCGGTGGCGGAGAGAATCTGGACGAATCAGGTTGATGCAGCGGCCTGAGGAGCTCTTGATCCGACAAGATGATGGCGGCGCTCCGAGCTCGGGATCTAATGGAGTTCTTGCGGGTCAGGTAGCAGAAGGAGGAAGAAGACGCGAGAAGGAAGAATGAGGAGGGGCGGCATTATTTATAGGCAGAGAGGCAGATATGAAGCGACAGGTGCGGTAATCAAGGGAGAAAAATCGGATAAAGATCCTTTAAACGCCTCGATTCTCGGGATAACCATTAAAAACAAACTACAGTACAGCTCGCGGCGTTAAATGCGTAGATGATGTCATTGTCAGACTTTAATGATTTCGGAGGATGACGTCAGAGCCGGGTTACAAAAGATGAAGACAGAAGAAAAATTGCAGGAGACGATGGAGACTGATATGAACAAGTTCAAATTATTCTGGGGCCTAATGTCAGGGATATGGTTAATAGGTATAAACCGGATATTGTAAACCGGCTTAGTTATATCGTATTTGGTTTATTATTTTAGTAGAGATTACGGCCCATGAGATTTCAAGGCCCATGTATAGAAATACGGTTTGTAAACCGCCAAAGAGATGTAACTTGAGGAATAAGAAAGAAAGGGCAGAGACCGAGGTGGACACGATTATGAGCCGGCCTCGGGACTCTGTAAATCGGACCAGGCGTCACCTCTATATAAAGGGACGACCCGGTACCGGTTTAAGGACAAGCAACAATCGATCGGACGAGACGCAGGCAAGCGATTCCGCTCCCTGTAAACCGACGCCCAAGCAATACCAAAGCAACTAGACGTAGGCTTTTACCTTCTCGAAAGGGGCCGAACTAGTATAAAACCCTTTGTGCCCTTTGTGTGCCATGAACCCTTTCAAGCTAACCCGTGCGATGGTTCCATCATCAAGTCCGCTAAACCGAACATGTGCCGTGTTAATTCCACGACAGAGATAGTCTCACATCGACTAGGAGTATCAATGGGCTATAGAGATGCCCATCAATAGATATCAATGTTAGTGAGTAGGGATTGCCATGCAACGGATGCACTAGAGCTAAAAAATGTATGGAAGCTCAACAAAAGAAACTAAGTGGGTGTGCATCCAACCTGCTTGCTCATGAAGACCTAGGGCATTTGAGGAAGTCCATCGTTGGAATATACAAGCCAAGTTCTATAATGAAAATTCCCACTAGTATATGAAAGTGACTAAACATGAGACTCTCTATCATGAAGAACATGGTGCTACTTTGAAGCGCAAGTGTGGAAAAAGATAGTAGCAATTGTCCCTTCTCTCTTTTCTCTCATTTTTTTGGAGGGGCTTTCTCACTTTTTTTAGCCCCTCTCTATATATATATATATATATATATATATATATTTTGGGCCATTCCTCACATGGGACAATGCTCTAATAATGATGATCATCACACTCTTATTGATTTACAACTTGATTTTATAACTCGATACTAGAACAGAGTATGACTCTATATGAATGCCTCTGACGGTTTAACGGGATGTGCAATGAATCAAGAGTGACATGTATGAAATGTTATGCATGGTTGCTTTGCCACAAATACTATGTCAACTACATGATCATGTATGTCAATATGACAATATGAAGCGTGTCATATGAACGAAATGGTGGAAAGTTGCATGGCAATATATCTGGCAATGGCTGTGGAAATGCCATGATAGGTAGGTATGGTGGCTGTTTTGAGGAAGAATATATAGTGGCTGTTTTGAGGAAGGATATATAGTGGGTGTATGGTACCGGCGAAAGTTGCGCGGTACAAGAGAGGCTAGCAATGGTGGAAGTGTGTATAATCCATGGACTCAACATTAGTCATAAGAACTCATATACTTATTGCAAAAATTTAGGAGTCATCAAAACAAAGCAATCAGCGCATGCTCCTAGGGGGAGGTTGGTAGGAGTTAACCATCGCGCGCCCCCGACCTCCACACAAAGGATGACACTCTACAAATACCTCATGCTCTAACTTCGTCACATAGCGGTTCACCATACGTGCATGCTACGGGAATCACTAACTTTAACACAAGTATTTCTCTTTCATAATAACTCTACTAGCATGACTTTAATATCACTATCCTCATATCTCAAAACAATTATCAAGCATCCAACTTCTCTTCATATTCAATGCACTTAGTGTGAAAGTTTTTACTACATTCATCTTGGATGCCTATCATGTGAAGGTTAGTTTTATAGCCAAAGCACATTACCATGCTGTTCTAATAGACTCTCAAAAGGATATAAGTGAAGCATCAGATATTAACAATATCTACAAAATAAAATCACCACCGTGCTCTAGACGATATAAGTGAAGCACTAGAGCAAAAACTATTCTACTCAAAAGATATAAGTGAAGCACATAGAGTGTTCTAACAATTCCTAGGCCATATTTATTTCTCTCAAAAAGGTGTGTCCAGCAAGGATAATTGTGGCAAACTAACAAGCAAAGACACAAATAATACATGACGCTCCAAGTAAAACACATATCATGTGGTGAATAAAAATATAGCTCCGACTATAGTTACCGATAGATTAAGACGAAAGAGGGGATGCCTTCCCGGGGCTTCCCCAAGCTTAGGCTTTTGGTTGTCCTTGAATTTTACCTTGGGGTGCCTTGGTCATCCCCAAGCTTAGGATCTTGCCACTCTTTGTTCCATAGTCCATCAAAGCAATACTGAAAACTTGAAAACTTCACAACACAAAACTTAGACAAAAATCTCGTGAGCTCCGTTAGTATAAGAAAACAAGCTACTACTCAAAGGTACTGTAATGAACTCATTATTTGTTTATATTGGTGTTAAACCTAATGTATTCCAACTTCTCTATGATTCATACTCCCCAATACTACTCATAGATTCATCAAAATAAGTAAGAAACACACGAAAAACAAAATCTGTCAAAAACAGAACAGTCTGTAGTAATCTATAACTTTCACATACTTCTGTAACTCCAAAAAAATTAAAATAAATTGGTAAACCTGTGGAATTTGTCTATTAATCATCTGCAAAAAAAATCAACTAAATAGCACGCTCCAGTAAAATCTGGTGACTATTCTAGCGAGCGCTAACGGTTTTTTTTCACAGCAAGATCATATAAACTTCACACAAGTCTTCCCAAAGGTTCTACTTGGTACAAACACTAATTAAAACACAAAACCACATCTAAACAGAAGTTAGATGCAATATTTATTCCTAAACAGAAGCAAAAACAAAAAATATAAAATTGGATTGCCTCCCAACAAGCGCTATCGTTTTACGCCCCTAGCTAGGCACGATACATGGATAGATCTAGGTAATGCCATCTTTGGAAGGCAATCCATAAGTGGCTCTTATAATAGATTCATATGGTAATTTGATTTTCTTTCTAGGAAAGTGTTCCATGCCTTTCCTTAATGGAAATTGGAATCTAATATTTCCTTCCTTCATATCAATAATTGCACCAATCATTCTAAGGAAAGGTCTACCAAGAATAATAAGACATGAAGGATTGCAATCTATATCAAGAACAATGAAATCTACAGGCACATAATTCCTATTGGCAACAATAAGAACATCATTAATCCTTCCCATAGGTTTCTTAATAGTGGAATTCGCAAGATGCAAATTTAAAGAACAATCATCAAGCTCATGGAAGCCTAACAAATCACACAAAGTTTTTGGGATAGTGGAAACACTTGCACCCAAATCACACAAAGCAAACCATTCATGATCTTTTATTTTAATTTTAATAGTAGTTCCCACTCATCATAAAGCTTTCTAGGGATAGAAACTTCCAATTCAAGTTTTTCTTCATAAGATTGCATCAAAGCATCAACTATGTGTTTGGTAAAAGCTTTATTTTGACTATAAGCATGCAAAGAGTTTAGTACGGATTGCAACAAGGAAATACAATCAATCAAAGAGCAATTATCATAATTGAATCCCTTGAAATCCAAAGTAGTTGGTTCATCACTATGCAAAGTTTTAATCTCTTCACTCCCACTTTTAAAAAATGTAGCATCAAGATCTAAAAACTCCGAATCATTGGGACACCTTTTAATTAAAGTAGACTCATCTCCAATCCCATATTTATCAAGATTCATACTAGAAAACAAGGATCTAATAGGAGACACATCAATAACTTTCAGATCTTCATCTTTATTTTCATGATAATTATAAGAACACACTTTTACATAATTCTCCCTTTTAGCACGCATCCTAGCGGTCCTTTCTTTGCACTCATCAATGGAAATTCTCATAGCTTTGAGAGACTCATTGATATCATGCTTAGGTGGGAAAGATCTAAGTTTCAAAGAATCAACATCAATAGTAATTCTATCCACACTTCGAGCCAATTCATCAATCTTAAGCAATTTTTCTTCAAGCAAAGCATTGAAATTCTTTTGCGAATTCATAAACTCCTTGACACTAGTTTCAAATTCATAAGGCATCTTTCCATATGAGTTATTGTAGGAACTTCCATAATTATTAGAGGAATTACTAGGAAAAGGCCTAGGATTAAAGTTCCCTCTATAAGCATTGTTACCAAAATTATTCCTACCAACAAAATTCACATCCAAAGATTCATTATTTATTTTCAATCAACGTGGATAAAGGCATATCATTAGGATCAGAAGAAGCACTCTTAGCAGCAAATAGTTTCAAAAGTTCATCCATCTTTCCGCTCAAAACGCTAATCTCTTCAATAGCATGTACTTTTTTACTAGTAGATCGTTCGGTGTGCCATTGAGAATAATTAACCATAATATTACCTAGGAGTTTGGTAGCTTCTCTTAAGGTAGTTTCCATGAAAGTGCCTCCTGCGGCCGAATCTAAAAGATTTCTAGAAGAAAAATTCAAGCCAGCATAATTTTTTTTAATAATCATCCACAAATTCAAACCATGTGTAGGGCAATTATGTATCATTAATTTCATTCTCTCCCAAGCTTGTGCAACATGCTCATGATCTAGTTGCTTAAAATTCATAATATTGTTTCTAAGAGAGATGATCTTAGCAGATGGAAATACTTAGAGATAAAAGCATCTTAGCACTTATTCCAGGAATCAATACTATTCCTAGGCAAAGAAGAAAACCAAATTTATCACAATCTCTAAGTGAAAACGGAAATAACTTCAATTTAACAATATCGTTATCCGTATCCCTTTTCGTTTGCATATCACACAAATCGACAAAGTTGTTTAGATGGGTAGCGGCATCTTCACTAGGAAGGCCGGAAAATTGATCTTTCATGACAAGATTTAACAGAGCAGCATTGATCTCACAAGATTCAGCATCGGTAATAGGAGCAATCGGAGTGCTAATAAAATCATTATTGTTGGTATTGGAGAAGTCACACAATTTGGTATTGTTCTGAGCCATAGCGACAAGCAAGCAATCCAACACACAAGCAAACAAGAAGCAAGCGAACGATAAACACACGGCAAAAGAAGGGCAAATAAAACAGAAAGGGTGAAGTGGGGGAGAAACACGAGAGGCAACTAAATGTAATGCGAAGGATAAGGGTTTGTGATAGGTACTTGGTATATGAATTTTGCGCAAGCCTCCTCGGCAACGGCACCAGAAATTCTTCTTGCTACTTCTCGAGCTTGCGTTGTATTCCCACGAAGAGGAAAGGGTGATGCAGCACAGTAGCGTAAGTATTTCCCTCAGTTTTTGAGAACCAAGGTATCAATCCAGTAAGAGACCACGCGCGAATCCCTCGCACTTGCACAAACAAATAAGAACTTCGCAGCCAACGCGATAAGGGGTTGTCAATCCCTTTACGGTCACTTACGAAAGTGAGATCTGATAGAGATGATAGCTTAATATTTTTGGTATTTTGGATATAAGAACTGAAAGTAAAAACGGAAAAGTAAAGTAGATTGTAGATTGATATGTTGAGAATAGACACGGGGGCCATAGTTTTCTCTAGTGGCTTCTCTCATGATAGCGGTATTCTACGGCGGGTAAACAATTACTGTCGAGCAATTGATAGAAAAGCGAATACTTATGAGACTATCTAGGCATGATCATTATATATAGGCATCACGTCTGAGACATGTAGACCGAAACGATTTTGCATCTACTACTATTACTCCACACATCGACCGCTATCCAGCATGCATCTAGAGTATTAAGTTCATAAGAACAGAGTAACGCCTTAAGCAAGATGACAAGATGTAGAGGGATAAACTCAAGTAACATGATATAAACCCCATCTTTTTATCCTCGATGGCAACAATACAATACATGCCTTGCTGCCCCTACTGTCACCAGGAAAGGACACCGCAAGATTGAACCCAAAGCCAAGCACTTCCTCCATTGCAAGAACTATAGATGTAGTAGGCCATACCAAACCAATAATTTGAAGAGAATTGCAAGGATATTATAATCATACATAAAGGCTTCAGAAAAGAACCAAATACTTCTCATAGATAATCTTTATCATAAACCCACAATTCATCGGATCTCGGCAAACACATCGCAAAAAGAGATTACATCAAATAGATCTCCTCGAAAACCGAGGAGAACTTGGTATTGAGATCCAAAGAGAGAGAAGAAGCCATCTAGATACTAGCTATGGACTCGAAGGTCTGTGGTAAACTACTACTAACTCATGGTGAGGCGATGATGATGATGTAGAAGCACTCCGTGGTAGACCCCCCCCCCCGCCCCCATCCGGCGGAGCTCCAGAACAAGCCCCAAGATGGGATCTCACGGGAACAAAAGGTCGCGGCGGTGGAACTAGGGTTTTCTCTGTTGTTCTGGTTGTTTCGGGGTACTTAGGTATACATAGGAGGAAGGAGGGCACCGGGGGCCAAACGTGGGGCCCACGAGGCAGGAGGCGCGCCCTGTAGGGGGGCGCCCCCACTCTCGTGGATGCCACGTGTGCCCTACTCCGTGGTACTCAAGTCTCCCGTGCGTATTTTGCTCCAAAAATATCTCTCCCGAAGTTTCATTCTGTTTGGACTCCGTTTGATATTCCTTTTTTGTAAAACCCTGAAATAGGCAAAAAACAACAATCTGGACTGGGCCTTTGGGTTAATAGGTTAGTCCCAAAAATAATATAAAAGTGTATAACAAAGCCCATTAAACATCCAAAACACCATAAATAATAGCATGGAACAATAAAAAATTATAGATACGTTGGAGACGTATCACACTACCACCAGTTGCTCCAGCTTAGCCTCCTCTCTAGAAGCAGCTCTCTCAGTACTCGTCTCCTTGCGTGGACTTAGTACCGACGATTGAACTTAGTACCGACGGACTCTACTGCGTGGAGTCCATGTTCTCTCCGCCGCCATGTTCGGCCCCTTCTCCTCCGCCATGTCTGACCCCTTCTCCGCCGCCATGTCCGGTCTCTTCCCCGCCGCCATTATCGATCATCTCTTCGTCTTGCCCCGTGTCGTCATTGCCTGCCCCGTCGGCGTCCTCAACATCGTCATCCTCATCTTCAATTATCCACCGCGTATAGCCTTCCATGAAACCAGTCATGAGCAGGTGCGCTTCGACACGACCATCATCATAGGGGTCGAGCCAAACAATTCCTTTGCATTTTCGACACGGACATAAAACCTCTGTCTGGTTATTTTCTTTCATGTCCTGCACCGCTGACCGCAACCACCTGTCCACCATCGTTCCACTAACCATCATGAACGTCTGCACGGTAATAATAAACAAATTGATTATAAAAATGTGTGCATGCATCAAAGTCATACAAAAATTTGGCATGGCCTTCCCTAAAAATAGGACATATAGCTCTAGAGTTTGCCCGGAATTTGACGAAAGGAAAATAAATCGACATTTCGGCAAAACATAGGCAACTCAAAAGCACAATGTGGCGTCAACTCATGCCACACACACAATTTCCATCATATTGCCCAATTATCATATCACACACATACACATATTTCCATTTTGCAAAAGCATGAAATTTTAATCACCTCTATCTTGAGATCGAGCACACGGTGGAGATGATGATGTAGGGAGATCAAAAGTGCACAAAGCTCTTCTTGACAAAGATAGATCTAGTTAGGGGGAAAATAGGTCACTTAACTAAATGCTACATCTACCTAGCTAGCTAATTTGGGAGGAGACAACTTCAACTAGTGGAGGGGGATGGAAAAAGAGAAAGGAGATGCATTAATGGAGGTGGTGTGTAGTTAGCTAGGAGTAATGAAGAGAGAGAAAGGTAGGTAGAAGAGGGAGAGTAATGGGGGGAGAAGTATTGAGGAAGAAGAAGAGTGAGAGAGGGAGGATGTGGGAGGTAGGGGAAAGGGAGGAGAGGAGTTGGGGGAGGGGAGGACGGGTGTAAAGGTGGTGGGGTGCTGCGTCTTAGCAGTAGCGCGGGAGGAGAAACGCGCTACTACTAAGAGCGTAGCAGCAGCGCCCTTTCATCACACGCGCTACTGCTAAATGGGCCAACCGTGTGGAAAATTTCAAAATTAGCAGCAGCGACGTGACTAAAAAGCGCGCTACTACTACTGCAATAGCAGTAGCACGCATCGTGGCACCGCGCTGCTGGTAAACTTAGGTTGGTGGATACTGTCGGTGGATTTTTGTAACAACGCGGTTTAGACAACACGCGCTACTGCTAAATTTACATTAGTAGCTTGGTTTCCTTATCCTCGCTACTGCTAATTAGCAGTAGCGCCTCTTTTTGTGTCGTGTTGCTGCTAAGATTCTGTGTATAAGGTTTTCCCTAGTTGTGACATATTGAAGAAATACATGGTCTTGATAACCCGACACAGGTAGTGTCGGGGAAACTGATCGCCCACGAACACCTATGGGACCGGCGCCCCTTTTCGGTACGGCAAGGGGGCGGAGGGTGCACGAAGAGCGGATCGAGGCGAGCACGCGAGCAGTTTACCCAGGTTCGGGCCGCACGGATGCGTAAAACCCTACTCCTGCCTTGGTTTGTATTGTGTTCTTGGCTCGGGAGCAAGAAGAGCTACAGTGCTTGTCGCTGGCTACACCGAGCGTGAGAGTGATCGAAGATCCGAACCCCCTCTACGTTGCGCATGGGCCTCCTTTTATAGGTCAAAGGGGTCACCGACAGGTGGCAACGCAGATGAGGGCAAAAACGTAAAAGTGGTGGTAGTTGTAACAGTGTATGTACAGTGCTCTGTACCTAACCCTGACGGTGGGGGACAAGGGCATTGAATGCCCGTCGCCGTCGCCCAAAACAGTGCAAAAAGCGTCCGTCAGGGCGTCTCCGTTCGCCACGATGGTGGCCTCGTCATCGCAGCTTGCCACCGTGTACCTCAGGCTGCACAGCCTTCCGCCACGTGCCCCTGGAAGTGCCCCAGGGCGACGCGTGGCCGGATGAGCTGGAGCGCGGGCACACAGTGGAAGCCTGCCGCGGCAAGCGCCTTGCCGCGGCCGCTATCTTGCCGCGCCCGGAAGCTTGTCGCTCTCCGGGCTTTGCCGGGACGCGCGACGCGCCACGGCAAGTCTCCTGAAATGCCATGTTTGGCCTTCCTGGCAAGCTCCTCTTGCCAGGGTCTTGTGCCAAAGGGGTGGTCTTAAGCCTGGAGCGGCCTTCCCGGCAAGCCCCTCTTGCCGGGGTCTTGTTTCTTTAACTTGAATACTATGTTCTTGAATGGCTCCAAAGGAACCATAGTGGGCCTTGGCGGGCACGTGGCAAGCCCTGCCACGGGACGCTGCTACTGCCCGTGCACAAGTCGGGATACTAAGGTACCCCTACTTTAGTACACCGACAGGAGCCCCCGGGCCTGGGCCATACACGGTGCCAAGCGCTGTTGGGCCAGGCCCAAAATAGTGCATGGGCACCCGCGGCCCACGGCGCGCCGCATCCCACTCCGTATCCGCCACGTCCCTCCCTAACGGCACGTGTCGATTGCGGCGTCGTGGGAGAGATCGTGGCTTGTTTCTTTAATGGGGGAAATGCGGAACGCCCCCCTCTCCCACTTAAAAGCAGGGGAAACAGGGGCAGTTCCTTCCATTCGCTCATTGCTTCTTCAACCTTCAGAAACCCACGCTGCTCCCCTCCTCCCCGAAGGTCGAAAGAGAGCAGCGCTCCGCCCTTCCTCCGCCGCCGCCAGCCTCTCCAGCGATGTCGACTTCCCTCGCCATCCCCGCCATGGCCCCGAAGGGCGACAAGGCGAAAGCCGCGAAGACTGCCAGGGCGCTGAAGCTAGCAGCAATGCAGAAGAAGATGGTGGTCTTCCCGCCGAGGCTCGGCGCGAGGGAGCTGAAGGACTCCTTCTACCTCTTCTGGTCGAGGGAGACAAAAGCACACCCGCGCACCAGGGTACTCCCCGCCGAGGCCTGCGACATGTTTCCGGGAGGGTACGCCTATTTTGCTCTGTTCTTCCATTGTGGACTCTGCCCACCATACTCCGAATTCTTCTGCGATATTATGAATACCTACGGGTTCCATCTCCTTGATTTCACCCCAAACGCCGTCTTGACCATGGCTGTTTTCGCACATCTGTGCGAGAACTTTGTCGGAGTGTACCCCAACGTAGCCCTCTTTCGCCATTATTTCACGCCTCGAGTCGAGTCCGGGTCTCCTCTGTCCGGCAGGATTTCTTGGATATTTAGGCTTCATAAGAAAGAGGCATACTTGACTGGGGAACTCCGCGGCAAGTGGGAGGAGTGGAGGGCCAACTGGTGCTGGATCATGGAGGATGAACCCCAGCAGTTCACTTCCCCGCGCCAAGTTGCAATAGTGCGCGGCAATGACTGGAGTGACCTGGCCCATGAGGACGACAAGCTGAAGATAGCCATCACTAGGATCCTTCGCCTCCGGCAAGCCAAGCTCACTGTAGGTGCTGTCGAGGCAGATTTCCTTCGCCGCCGCATCGCTCCCTTGCAGGAGAGGAAGAGGCCTGCTTGGGAGTTTGGTAACGCGGCAGACTTTATGAGGCTGCGCCCTGGCCTCAACTACAATTTCACTGTCCTGGAGCTCAAAGGGATGCTCCGTGAGCTATTCAAGCACGACTCCAAATATCCAGAGTGGCTTGCATTGCCGCGGGGCGTAGTTCCACTATGCAACAATTCGTCGCTCAGTGCTATCCGCGCGGCGATGCCGTGGTGTGACTCCCACGGGATTGACCCTACTTGGCGGGAGCCTTCTGACGAAGCCGTGCAAACGTTCTTCGACAACTTGGTGGAGCTGCCGATCGATCCCGACGAGAAGAGAGGCCTCACCCGCGACACCACCGACCAGGAGATGGCTTACATTGCCACCAGGTTGGAAGAGGCAGCCGTAGCCGCGGGCGCGGGCGAGTTCGGATATACTCCAGAGGAGGCGGATGCGGCGGAGGCGGTAAGTCGGGCCGAGGAGGAAGATCTCCTCAAATTGATAAAGCCTGCTGGGCAACCCGCGGGGACAAGCGAGGCCGCCGAGCAAGGCACAGAGTCGAGCGGGCCCGTCGAGCAGGGCGCCGAATCCAGCGACTCCACCGAAGACTCGGGAGGATATTTGAACCTCGATTCTTCTTCATCCTCGGGAAGTTCACCGCCACCGGCAAGTCCTTCGGCTCCAGCGAGGAGACGCCTCCGCAAAGCTGCAGACGCGGCGGGGCAGCCGGCGGGTCAGCAGCCGCAGCGCCGTCCAACACGCGCCACCGCGGCGGGAAAGGCCGCCAAGGGAGTTCCCCGCGCTTCAGCAGCGGCTGGAGGAGGATCTTCTCGGACTGGGGCCAATGCTCCTGCCGCCCCTCGTGCTTCGGCGACAACTGGAGCGGGGTCTTCTCAGACCATCGTCCCTGCTCCCGCCAAGCGGCCGAGGGCGCCTACTCCTCCAGCTCCTCGCGCCGGGATGCGCGAGGAGGATTTTGACTTCTCCTTGCTCAGTTCCGACGAGGAGGAGGAAGAGTAAGCACTGGCAACTCTTGTTTCTTTTGATTTTTGTTGCTCTTGTCTTGAACTTTCTTTGTCTGATTTTGTTTATGTCTGTCTTCCAGGACCCTGGCCCAAAGGGCGGCGAAGAGGGCCAAGATCCCAGTGGTCGACCTTGAGGACGAGCCCGTCGCAGCAGCAGGGGATGCGCCCGCGACAGGCTTGCCGGACCAGCCAGCTGCCCCGCAGAGCAGCCCCCCAGCGTAAGTCTTCTGACCACTCTCCACTTGTCGGGCGCACGCGGGCTTTTCATCCTTGTTAATGTTTTGTTTGTTCGTTCACTTGTGCAGAAGCAAAGCAGCAGCCTCAGGAGCGCCAAGAGGTTGCTCCCGACGAGCCGCGCGTCTTGACCCCTCCGCCAAGGAGGAGCTCCCCGGCGAGGGAGGACACTCCGCCAAGGGCGAGCACTCCGCCAAGGGCGAGCACCCCGCCAAGGGAAGGCGCCAGCGGCCCTCCGCCGGCGGGGGCTACCACCACGCCGCCGAGGGAGGACCCCCCGGCGAGGAACCCCGTCGAAGAAGAGGCCCGCGCAGGTAACCCTTGTTCTTGTCTTCTCTTGAATTTATCATTTTTTGGATATTTGCTTGACAATTACTTTCTTCTTTCTTCTTCTTTTCTTGTCTTCAGACTCGTCCGATCCAGAGCCTATGCAGACGGAGGCCGCCACCGAGGAGGCCGCGCGCGGCAACGCTGGTGACGCCGCGGCCACCGAAGAGGCGATCGGTACTGATAAGCCTGCCGTCAAAGAGGCAGCCAGGGCCGCCGACGCGGCAGCTGAGGAGGGGACCGGCGGTCGCACTGACGGCCCTGAGGCCGCAGGAGCGTCCGATGCTGCGCCGACCGCCGACCCTGCTGCTGCCGCGGCCGGAACTGGCGCCTACCTGGAGGCTGGAAACGGGGTCTTTATTCAGCTCCCGTGGGCTTCTACGTCGAGGGAGCCCGCAGAGGGAGAGGTCTTCGATGGGGAAGTCCTTGCCTCCGCCGGGCTAAAGTTTGTCGACGCTCCCGGCAGCAATAGTGAGCCCGAGGAGGAGCAGCTTCTGCGGAGGCTCCTGGCCCTGTACCGCGCCAGGCAGGCCAAGATGGAGTCCGGAGAGGCTCTGGCCGCCAAGGCGGGCGTCGACTTGGAGAAATGCGCCGAAGAGCTCCGGGCCGCCAACCAGGCGGCCCTCCGGTCCTTGGCGGAGGAGCGGGAGGAGCTCGCCGAGGCGCATCAGGCGTTCATCCTTGAAAAGGCCGAAGCAGAAAAGCAGCAACGGCTCGCCGCCGAAGAGCTGTCTCAGCGGGAAGGTGAGCTGACGCAGCGGAAGGTCGACCTCGATAGCCAGGAGGACGACCTTGCCGCGCGCGAACAGTCCCTTGGCGGGGCTCTGTAGGAAGCGAGGGACTCCGCTGCAGCTGCAGAGACCGCCAAGAGAGACTTGGAGGCGAGGGTGGCACAATTGGAGATCCACTTGAAGACGAGCGAGGAGAAGGTCGCTGCGGTCACATTGCAGAGGGAGAAAGACGCCCACAGCCACTCGGAGCTGCAGGTCCATCTCTCCGACAAGGGCAAGGAGCTCGCCATCGCCAAGGATTCTGTTGCAGACATGGAGTTGAAGTTGTCCACCCTCACCGCATCACTTGACAGCGCCAGGAATCGGGAGACGAAGCTGAAGGAGGACCTCAGGGCTGAGAGGGCACTGTTGGACAGCGCCGCCCTCACCCAAAACAACTTCAGGCAGACGGTGGAGCAATGGACCGAGGGGCTTGTCGTCGCCGCCGCTGACATCGACAGGGAGTTGGCGGGGCTGGGGACGGAGCACCTCGGGTACTCCCCCGACGCGAATCTCCCTCACAGCGCCAAGCTGAGCTTATTCTTCAGGGGAGTGGCGCCGGCCCTTGAGCAGCTCCGGGAGAGGATCCCCACGCAGTTGACGAACGAGGCGCGCATGCTTTGCACGAGAGTCATGGAGCGGGTGCTGATGAAGATAGCCTACTGCAACCCAGGACTCAACCTCGAGAACGTCCTCAGGACCTTGCCGCCCGACGCCGACCAGGAGGCGCTCAGGACCCTTGTCGCACCCATCGTGGCCAAGGTGGGCAATATCAAGAGGGTTGACGGCGACCGCGCAGACTAGGCTGTTTTCCTTTGTGCTTCCTTTGTTGCTGTCAATCACGTTATGGACAATAGTTTGTTAGAACAGCGACAAGTCATTTTGTATCATAACTTTATTTTGGGTAGTTAATGCAATGTTATTTCCTTTACTCGACTTCTTTGCTTTGTATGCTTTTACCCTACGCTTTTAGGGAACTTGTCGGCAAAGGGACCCTTGCCGCGAGCGCTGAGTGCGGAACTTCAGCAGCCTGCTGGCAACGCCGCTACCAGCAAGAAACCTTGCCGTAGCTAGTCGCAGCACACTTAGGTTGTTGAGTGAACTCGAAAACGAAGTAAGGGCGCGACACTTTTCGCAGCACACTTAAGCCGTTGAGCGTGCTCGAAACAAAGTAAGGGTGCATCTAGCCACGAGTAGGTTCCACCGCGCACAGGTTTTCCATACAAAGTGCGGTCGTTCAAGGAAGATAACCTTAAAAATTTAAAATATTGAATGCTCAAACTTTGGCAACTTAGCTTTTGTGTGTGGTTTGCTTCCCGGAAAGGCGAGGCTTTCTTCAACGGCACTTGGTCCATATACCACTGTTTCCTTCCCCCCTGGCAAACTTGTGCGCGAGGATAACTTCTTCTGCTTGAGAGAAAAAGAAAAAGGGAGGAAACATAGATATGGAGCCTTGCGGCTCGTTATTGCTTACCGGGGGTGCGTGCTGCATAGAGTGTCAGATAATGCATGCGAGAAAAGCTAGAAGGCATGAAACGACAAGTTATGCGAGGCACATAAGTTTTACTGATGCACGGGGTCTGCGCCCGGCTTTGTACAAAGGTTTACATGCAACAGCGGCAAGACTTGTACAAAAGGTGGTTGCCAGAGCGGATCACGGCAACCGCGCCTTATGGGTGAAACTTGCGAAGGTGCTCAATGTTCCAGGAGTTGCTCACCAGTAAGCCCTCTTCGGTCTCAAGGCGGACAACGCCGGGCCTTGTGACTTGTCTCACCCGATAAGGGCCTTCCCACTTCGGCGTCAACTTGTTGGAATTCTTGGCGGACTGAACGCGCCGAAGAACAAGGTCGCCTTCCTCGAGACTCCTGGCCTTAACTTTGCGGCTATGGTAGCGGTGCAAAGCTTGCTGGTATCGAGCAGCTCGTACAGTAGCTTGGAGACGGTCCTCCTCGAGGAGTAGTGCGTCATCTTGCCGCAGCTACTCTTGCTCGAGCTCATCGTAAGCGAGCACTCGAGGCGATCCGTATACGAGTTCTGTGGGGAGAACTGCCTCTGCTCCATAGACAAGAGCAAAGGGTGTCTGTCCGGTGGCTCGATTTGGTGTCGTCCTGATTGACCAAAGAGCCGCCGGCAACTCTTCAATCCAGTTTCTTCCGCATTTGTGCAGCCTGTCGAAAGTTCTTGTCTTGAGTCCGCGCAACACTTCAGCGTTTTCTCTCTCCGCTTGACCGTTGCTCCTCGGGTGAGTAACAGAAGCGAAGCAGACCTTGGCGCCAAGGTCTTGGACGTATTGCATGAAGGTGCGACTTGTGAATTGTGTGCCATTGTCAGTGATGATCCTGTTGGGTATTCCGAAACGGCAAACAATCGACCTGAAGAACTTGACTGCTGACTGTGCGGTCACCTTTCTCACTGGTTCCACTTCCGGCCACTTTGTGAACTTGTCGATGGCGACGTACAAGTATTCAAAGCCCCAGGCTGCGCGGGGAAAGGGGCCGAGGATGTCGAGCCCCAGACCGAAAATGGCCAGGACAAAGGGATCGTCTGGAGAGCTTGAGCTGGCTGATGTATTTTCTTGGCATGGAACTGGCACGCTTCACACTTGGTTACTTGTGCAGTTGCATCCTGGAGGGCTTCTGGCCAGAAGAACCCTTGCCGGAACGCCTTGCCGGCAAGTGCTCTTGCGCCAATGTGGTGGCCACATATGCCTCCATGTATCTCTGCCAACAGCTTTTGCCCATCTTCCCGGGGAATGCACTTCAGTCTAACACCGTTGAGTCTTCTTCTGTACAGTTCGTTGCCAACGAACTGATACATACTTGACTGCCGGGTTATTCTTTCTGCCTCCTCTGGCTCTTCGGGAAGTTCTCCTGTTTGAAGGAAACGGACAATCTGCTGTGCCCATGCTGGAGCCTGAGGCTCAACAGCAAGGATTAAAGGCATCAGTGCTGCTGCGGGAACATCAGCTTCTACGGCAAGAACTTGTGTCTCGGCCGGAGCTTGACGTTCCCCGGCAAGCTTGCCGGGGCGAAGCTTGTCGGGAACGCCTGCTTCAACTGTACAAACCCCAGGGTTTGCAGGAGCAGACTGTTCCTCAGCAACTTTGTCGTTGATCTTGGGGACCTTGTTGGCAGCGGCTTCTGGAAGCTCTGCCGGTAAGTAGTCACAAGAAACCAACTTTCTCTTCTTACTTTGTCCAATTGATGGTGTAACGGATGGTTGAGTTAACTTGAGCACAAAGATCCCTGGTTCCACAGGTAGCTTTAGTGCAGCACACTTTGACAGGCCGTCTGCGACATCATTTTGAGCTCTTGGAACGTGCTCCATCTGCAAGCCTTCAAAGTGTTCTTCAAGTTTCCTCACTTCGTCGACGTATGCTTCCATCAAAGGACTCTGGTAGCTCTTGTTTACTTGTCGGACAACCAACTGTGAATCACCCCGCACAATCAGCTTTTTGATCCCAAGCTCTGCTGCGATTCTGAGGCCGGCAAGCAAACCTTCATACTCAGCAGTATTATTCGTTGCTTGCTCCTTGGGAAAGTGCATCTAGACGACGTACTTGAGGTGCTCGCCGGTGGGCGCGACAAGCAGCACGCCAGCACCGGCGCCTTGCAGCGAGAAGGCACCATCGAAGTACATTATCCATCCTTTGCTCGCTTCTTTGACGGGGATGCTCGTGTCTGGAATTTCTTCATCTGGCGTTGGTGTCCATTCTGCTACGAACTCTGCCAATGCTCTGCTTTGGATAGTTGAAGTACTTTCGAACTTGAGACCAAAGCTCGACAGCTCTAGTGCTCACTCGACAATCCTGCATGTTGCTTCTGGATTTTGCATTATCCTCTTCAGCGGAAAGCGAGTGATCACCGTTAGCTTGTGTGCTTAGAAGTAATGGCGCAGCTTTCTCGAGGCCATGAGGAGGCCGAAAAGCAGCTTCTGCACCCCATAGTATCTTGACCTAGCCCCCTGCAAGAGGGAGCTGACAAAATAGACTGGGCGCTGCACCATCTTCTTCCACACCTCTTCTTGCATCCGCGCAGACTCATCCTTGTCGGGGCCAGAGTTTGTCGGGGAAGGCCCCTGCTTGTCGCTGGATGTTCTTGCCGGGGCTGCGGGCTCCTCATCTTCCTCCCTTTCCGCTACCAACGCAGCACTAACCACTTGATTGGTCGCTGCTAAGTACAGCAGCAACTTCTCTTGCGGCCTAGGTGCGACAAGTATTGGAGTGGAGGACAGGTACCTTTTCAAGTCTTGCAGCGCTGCCTCCGCTTCCGGAGTCCATCTCATTGGACCCGCCTTTTTCAAGATTTTGAAAAACGACAGGGCGCGTTCTGCTGACTTTGAAATGAATCTGCTGAGAGCAGCCACGCAGCCGGCAAGCCTTCGTACATCCTTGATGCGCTTCGGAGCTTCGATCTGCTCGATGGCTTTGATCTTGTCGGGATTGGCTTCAATCCCCCTCTGGGACACAAAGAATCCGAGAAGCTTGCCGGAGGGTACTCCAAACACGCACTTCTCGGGGTTAAGCTTGAGTTGTATCTTGCGCAGATTCGCAAAAGTTTCATCTAGATCTTGAATCAGGGTATCCTTGTCCTTGCTCTTGACCACTATATCATCCATGTAAGCCTCTACATTCCTGTGTATCTGTGGCTCAAAAGCAGTGTGGACTACTCTCGCAAACGTTGAACCGGCATTCTTCAATCCATAGGGCATGCGTATGAAGCAGTAAGTGCCACATGGAGTAATGAACGCGGTCTTCTCTTCATCTTCTTTAGCCATAAATATCTGGTGGTACCTGGAGTATGCATCAAGAAACGAAAGCAACTCACATCCAGCCGTGGAGTCAACGATCTGGTCAATGCGCGGCAAGGGAAATGGATCTTTGGGACAAGCTTTATTCACATCGGTGAAGTCTATACAAAGCCTCCACTTCCCATTTGCTTTGCGCACGACAACAGGGTTGGCCAGCCACGTGGGATGAAGTACACCTCTAACAAGGTCTGCCGCTTCCAGCTTCTTGATTTCTTCCGTGATAAACTCTTGGCACTCCACCGCTTGCTTCCTAACCTTCTGCTTGACGGGCCGCGCGTGAGGACAAACGGAAAGCTTGTGCTCAATCACTTTCCTGGAAACACCGGGGATGTCAGACGGTTGCCATGCAAACACGTCGACATTCGCCCGTAGGAAAGCAACGAGCGCGCTTTCCTATTTAGGATCGAGCGTGTCACTGATGGTGAAAGTACCAGCAGTGCCGTCCTTCCTGGCGGACACCTTCTTGGTTGCAGGTGGAGCTGCCATTCCCTTCTTGCACTTGCCGGTGGAGCTCGATGGTGCGTCCTTGATGGCAGCGCAACACTTCGAAGAGGTGCATTTGCCGGAGTAGGCCCCAGAGCTCTTGCCGGACTTGGTCTGGTTCTTCCCCCCGGGAGCTTCAGTGACAAGTGTCTTGCTGTCCGTTGTGGCTGCTGCGTCCCGGTAGATCTTGTCGGCACAGATAAGTGCGTCCTTCTTGTCGCCGGGGACAGACATGACGCTTATCGGGCCTGGCATCTTGAGCATGTTGTAGGCGTAATGAGAGGCTGCCATGAACTTGGCGAGCGCCGGACGACCAAGTATCCCATTGTACGGCAACGGGATATCGGCAACGTCAAAGGTGATCCTCTCAGTCCTGAAGTTTAGCTCTCCGCCAAAGGTTACTGGCAGTGTGATTTTCCCCTTCGGCTTGCTCCTTCCCGGGTTGATCCCTTGGAACGTGTCGGTCTCCTCGAGCTTGCTGTCGGGGATCTGTAGTTTCCGGACCACAACAGAGGAGATCAGGTTCAGGCCGGCGCCGCCGTCAACCAGCATCTTGGTGACCTTGAGGTTGCGGATGGTTGGTGAAACCAACATCGGCAAACACCCGACCGCAGTTGTGCGGTCACGGTGATCCTCAATGTCGAAGATGATGGGCGTGCTGGACCACTTCAGGAGTTTGCGCGACTCGACGGGTGGCTCTGCTGCATTAACTTCCCGCACCCATTGTTTGAGTTGGTGGTGGGAAGTATGCAGAGAGGCACCTCCATCGACGCACAGAACTTCTGTGGCCTTCTGGAATTCCTGCTCGCTGTTGTCTCCATCGTCCATGTCCTCCTCGTCGTCTTCATCTTCGTCCTTGTTGCGGCCGCGGGGAGGTCTATCTCCTTGCCGCTGCTTGGCCTTGTCGCGGCGTCCTCCCCGGCTATTGAATGGCCGCTTCTTGCCGGACTCTCCTCTACCTTCCTGGGCCTTCTCCTTGTCACGTCGCTCGTACTCAGCCTTCTGCTGTTCGACGAGGTACTCGACCCTTTTGCAGTTCTGGAGATCGTGGCCCTTGGTGCGTTGGATCTTGCAGTACTGCTTCTCGGAGCCGTCCTGCTTGTCGGCGGCCGCTACAGTGGCAGCTTCCTTGCCGGAGCTACCAGCCTGAGCTTTCTTGGCGCTAGCCTCCTTGCCGGACTGCTCAACGACCAGTACTTCCTTGTTCTTCTTTTTCTTGTTGTTCCGCCGCCGGTTTTTCCTTGCCGGGGCGGCATCCTCACTATCTGTTCCCCCTGCTCCAGTATCTTCTCCGGGGAGTCTCCTCCCCTCTTCAGCGCGTGCACACTTGTCAGCCAGGGCGTAAAGCTCGCTGACGTCTCGAATTTTGCACATCGCCATTTCCTCCCTCATCCTGCGGTTACGCACGTTCTGATGGAACGCGCTAATAACCGCGACAGGGTGGACGTCCGGGATGTTGTGCTGGACGCGGCTGAACCTCTGGATGTACTTTCGCGGGGACTCTCCTTCCTTCTGGGCGAGTATATGAAGGTCACTCTCCTGGCCATGAGGCTTGTGGCCACCTGTGAAGGCGCCGACAAACTGATGGCACAGGTCGGCCCAAGAAGAAATAGAGTTCTCCGGCAAGTGCATGAGCCAAGATCTAACATTTGGCTTGAGCACGAGCGGGAAGTAGTTTGCTAGTATCTTCTCGTCTCGTCCCCCGGTAGCCTGCACCGCAATGGTGTAGATGCTGAGGAACTCCGACGGATGAGTTTTGTCGTCGTACTTCTCGGGTACGTCGGCCTTGAAGTTCTTCATGCTGGGCCACTGGACTTGCCGCAGCTTCACGGGTGAACGCAGGACAACCCGCTGCGTACGGCAAGTCGCCTGGTTCTCCGGGCGCGTGCACGTCGACAGCGGGACTAGCGCGCTGGTCGGATTGCCGCCGCGCTTCTCTTCGACGCTCGATGCGAGTTCGAGCGTCTTCTTGTCGTCTGTCGTTGAGGACTTGGCGTTGATCACGGCGAGCTCGTGGATCCGACGACGCCGTGGAGTCGTCGTCGATGTTGATCCGGCGAGTCGGCGATTTCGGCCTTCGGGGCGGGGAGTGCACGGTAGTTGCACCCCTGGCAGTCTTGTCTCCATCAGCCCGCGCCTGGCTGACTTGCCGCGGCCGCGACGTCGTCGGCTGCTGTGGCGTGTCGTTGTTGGCGAAGGCGATGAGGCTTTGGATGGTGGCCCTCCAGTCGTCGGCCTTGTCTGCCGCTGGAGGGAAATCGAGGAGCAGTTGAGCTCAAGCTAGAGCTTCTGCTGGAGTGGAGGGGAGCGGTGGCGAGCGGTGCGAGGAGCGAGATATGCTCGGACTTCTAACAGCGTTAGAAGGAGCAACGTCTCGTCCCGGCGACCGCGCCTTGCTCGTGCCAGTGCGTTGGCCTTGAGCGTCCCGCGACCCGCCAACTTGACCTTGGCCGAGCAAGCGGATGGTACCTTGTGTACCACGTCGCTGCCGGTCGGGCACCTCCTGAGAGGGGCGCGGTGCGTGCACGGACGCCGAGTTGGAATGCGCCCGGTCGTCCGTCTTGTCCTTGGACTTGGCGGCACCGTGAGTTTCCTCGCCGGCGTCCGTCCTTCCGCCGGCGTCTACCCCACCAGCCGTTGGCTCCGGTGGTGGCGGGATCGACGCAGATGGGCCTACTACCTCCGAAGCCTTCTTCTTCGGCGGCATGTTGATGTAGTCGATGAATTTGACGAAGTTGACGGAGTTGCTGAAGATTTCGCCCGCGTGAACGCCGGATAGGGTTCACACAACCTCGACGCCCCCTACCTGGCGCGCCAAAGATGTCGGGGAAACTGATCGCCCACGAACACCTATGGGACCGGAGCCCTTTTTCGGTACGGCAAGGGGCGGAGGGTGCACGAAGAGCGGCTCGACGCGAGCACGCGAGCAGTTTACCCAGGTTCGGGCCGCACGGATGCGTAAAACCCTACTCCTGCCTTGGTTTGTATTGTATTCTTGGCCCAGGAGCAAGAAGAGCTACAGTGCTTGTCGCTGGCTACACCGAGCATGAGAGTGATCGAAGATCCGAACCCCCTCTACGTTGCGCATGGGCCTCCTTTTATAGGTCAAAGGGGTCACCGACAGGTGGCAATGCAGATGAGGGCAAAAACGTAAAAGTGGTGGTAGTTGTAACAGTGTATGTACAGTGCTCTATACCTAACCCTGACGGTGGGGGACAAGGGCATTGAATGCCCGTCGTCGTCGCCCAAAATAGTGCAAAAAGCGTCCGTCAGGGCGTCTCCGTTCGCCACGATGGTGGCCTCGTCATCGCAGCTTGCCACCGTGTACCTCAGGCTGCACAGCCTTCCACCACGTGCCCCTGGAAGGGCCCCAGGGCGACGCGTGGCCGGATGAGCTGGACCGCGGGCACACAGTGGAAGCCTGCCGCGGCCGCTATCTTGCCGCGCCCGGAAGCTTGTCGCTCTCCGGGCTTTGCCGGGGCGCGCGACGCGCCACGGCAAGTCTCCTGAAATGCCATGTTTGGCCTTCCTGGCAAGCTCCTCTTGCCAGGGTCTTGTGCCAAAGGGGTGGTCTTAAGCCTGGAGCGGCCTTCCCGGCAAGCCCCTCTTGCCGCGGTCTTGTTTCTTTAACTTGAATACTTTGTTCTTGAATGGCTCCAAAGGAACCATAGTGGGCCTTGGCGGGCGCGTGGCAAGCCCTCCCACGGGACGCTGCTACTGTCCGTGCACAAGTCGGGATACTAAGGTACCCCTACTTTAGTAGACCGACAGGTAGTAAATGTAAATTCTGTTTATAGATTTGATGAAGGTGATATTCCTCGTTATAAGTCTCCTAGCCAATGTTTAGATGAGTTTGACAATTTTATTGTGAAACAAGAAAACTTCAATGCTTATGTTGGTAGACAATTGCAACGTAATGCTTATATGATTGAACGCTTGAGTGATTATATGTCTAGAATTAAAGGTGAACTAAAACTCATTAGTAAACATGCTTCTATGGTTATCACTCAAGTAGAACAAGTATTTAGAGCACAAAATGATTTGCTCAATGAATTAAATAGTAAGAAAAATGATAATGCTATTGGAGTTGTGACTAGAGGTGGTAAAATGACTCAGGAACCTCTGTATCCTGAAGGCCAACCTAATAGAATTGAGCAAGATTCTCAGAGATCGAATATAGATGCACCTAGTTCTTCTAAGAAGAAGAAAAAGAAAAAATGATAGGACTTTGCATGCTTCTAGTGAACCTATTGCTGACACACCTAAGAATCCCAATGATATCTCTATCTCTGATGCTGAATCACAATCTGGTAATGAACATGAACCTAGTGATAATGTTAATGATGATGTTCATGATGATACTCAACCTAGCAATAACAATGATGTAGAGATTGAACCTGCTATTGATCTTGATAACCCACAATCAAAGAATCAATGTTATGATAAGAGAGACTTTGTTGCTAGGAAGCACGGTAAGGAAAGAGAACCATGGGTTCAGAAACCCATGCCCTTTCTGTTGGGGATCGTTGCAGAAATTCAAAAAAATTCTACGCATCACCAAGATCTATCTATGGAGTGACTAGCAACGAGAGGGGAGTGCATCTTCATACCTTTGAAGATTGTGATGCGAAAGTGTTGATTCGTACACGAAGCGATTCAGATCGCGGCCGAATCTGATCTAAGCACCGAACAACGGTGCCTCCGCGTTTAACACACGTGCAGCCCGGTGACGTCTCCCGCACCTTGATCCAGCAAGGAGAGAGGGGGAGGTTGGGGAAGACTCCGTCCAGCAGTAGCACGACGGCGTGGTGCTGGTGGAGGAACGTGGTACTCCGGCAGGGCTTTGTCAAGCTTTGCGGGAGAGGAGGAGTAGTTGGGAGAAGGGGAGGGCTGTGCTAGGGATTGGGTGCGGCTGCCCTCCCACCCCCTCTTTTTATATAGGGGAAAGGGAGAGGGCGGCTGGCCCCCTCAGATCCAATCTGAGGAGGGGGCGGCGGCCAGGGGAGGTGGCTTGCCCCCCAAGCCAGGGGCGCCCCCCTTAGGGTTTCCCCCAACCCTAGGCTCATGGGCCCTAGGGGGAAGGGCGCCCAGCCCACTTAGGGGCTGGTCCATCTCCATATATAGCCCATAGGGCCCTCCGGGGCAGGTGGACCCCCGGAACCCCTTCGGTGGTCCTGGTACAATACCGGTACCCCCCCCCCCGAACTATTCCTGTGACCGTATAGTGACTTCCCATATATAAATCTTTACCTCTGGACCATTCCGGAACTCCTCGTGACATCCGGGATCTCATCTGGGACTCCGAACAACATTCGGTAACCACGTACATACATTCCCTATAACCCTAGCGTCATCGAACCTTGAGTGTGTAGACCCTACGGGTTCGGGAACCATGCAGACTTGACCGAGACATCTCTCCGGCCAATAACCAACAGCGGGATCTAGATAGCCATGTTGGCTCCCACATATTCCACGATGATCTCATCGGATGAACTATGATTTCATGGATTCAATCAATCCCGTATACAATTCCCTTTCTCTACCGGTATAGCACTTGCCCGAGATTCGATCATCGGTATACCGATACCTTGTTCAATCTCGTCACCGGCAAGTCTCTTTACTCGTTCCGTAACACATCAAGCCGTGACCAACTCCTTAGTCACATAGAGCTCATTATGATGATATCTTACCGAGTGGGCCCAGAGATACCTCTCCGTCATACGTAGTGACAAATCCCAGTCTCGATTTGTGCCAACCCAACGATGCGTTCGGGGATACCAGTAGTGTACCTTTATAGACACCCAGTTACGTTGTGACGTTTGGCACACCCAAAGTATTCCTACGGCATCCGGGAGTTGCACAATCTCATGGTCTAAGGAAAGGATACTTTACATCGGAAAAGCTTTAGCATACGGACTACACGATCTTGTGCTATGCTTAGGATTGAGTCTTGTCCATCACATCATTCTCCTAATGATGTGATCCTGTTATCTATGACATCCAATGTCCATGGTCAGGAAACTGTAACCATCTATTGATCAACGAGCTAGTCAACTAGAGGCTCACTAGGGACATGTTCTGGTCTATGTATTCACACATGCATTCAATTTCCGTATAATACACTTATAGCATGAACACTAGACAATCATCATGAACAAGGAAATATAATAATAACCGTTTTATTATTGCCTCTAGGGCATATTTCCAACAACCTCCCACTTGCACTAGAGTCAATAATTTAGTTACATTGTGATGAATCGAACACCCATAGAGTTCTTGTGTTGATCATGTTTTGCTCGTGGAAGAGATTTAGTCAATGGATCTGCGACATTAAGATCCGTATGCACTTTACAAATATCTATGTCTCCATCTTGAACATAATTTCGAATGGATTTGAAATGGCGCTTCATGTGCTTGGTATTCTTGTGAAACCTGGGCTCCTTGGAAATGGCAATAGCTCCAGTGTTGTCACAGAAGAGAGTCATCGGGTCCGACGCACTTGGAATGACTCCTAGGTCGGTGATGAACTCCTTCATCCAGACTCTTTCCTATGCTGCTTCGGAAGCAGCTATGTACTCCGCTTCACATGTAGATGCTGGCACGATGCTTTGCTTGCAACTGCACCAGCTGTCTGCCCCACCATTCAAAATATACACGTATCCGGTTTGTGACTTGGAGTCATCCGGATCTATGTCGAAGCTAGCATCGACTTAACCCTTTACGACGAGTTCTTTGACACCTCCATAAATGAGAAACATATCCTTAGTCCTTTTCAGGTACTTCAGGATGTTCTTGACCGCTGTCCAGTGTTCCATTTCGGGATCACTTTGGTACCTCCCCACCAAACTTATGGCAAGGTTCACATCAGGTCCGGTACACAGCATGGCATACATAATAGAACCAATGGCCGAGGCATAGGGGATGACACTCATCTTTTCTCTATCTTCTGCCGAGGTTGGGCATTGAGTTGTGCTCAATCTCATACCTTGCAATACATGCAAGAACCCTTTCTTGGACTGATCCATATTGAACTTCTTCAATATTTTGTCAAGGTATGTGCTTTGTGAAAGACCAATGAGGCATCTCGCTCTATCTCTATAGATCTTGATGCCTAATATATAAGCATCTTCTCCAAGGTCCTTCATTGAAAAACAATTATTCAAGTAGGCCTTTATGCTTTCCAAGAGTTATACATCATTTCCCATCAGCAATATGTCATCCACATATAATATGAGAAATGCTACAGAGCTCCCACTCACTTTCTTGTAAATGCAGGCTTCTCCATAAGTCTGTATGAACCCAAACGCTTTGATCACTTCATCAAAGTGAATGTTCCAACTCCGAGATGCTTGCACCAGCCCATAGATGGAGCACTGGAGCTTGCATACCTTGTTAGCATTCTTAGGATCGACAAAACCTTCTGGCTGCATCATATACAATTCTTCCTTAAGGAAGCCGTTAAGGAATGCCGTTTTGACGTCCATTTGCCATATCTCATAATCATAGAATGCGGCAATTGCTAACATGATTCGGACAGACTTTAACATCGCTACGGGAGAGAAAGTCTCATCATTGTCAATTCCTTGAACTTGTCGATAACCTTTAGCAACAAGCCGAGCCTTATAGATGGTAACATTTCCATACCTGTCAGTCTTCTTCTTAAAGATCCATTTATTTTCTATGGCTTGCCGATCATCGGGCAAGTCAACCAATGTCCATACTTTGTTATCATACATGGATCATATCTCGGATTTCATGGCTTCAAGCCATCTGTTGGAATCCGGGCCCACCATCGCTTCTTCATAGTTCGAAGGTTCACCGTTGTCTAACAACATGATTTCCAGGACAGGGTTGCCGTACCACTCTGGTGCGGAACGTGTCCTCGTGGACCTAGGAAGTTTATTAGTGACTTGATCCAAAGCTTCATGATAATTATCATTAACTTCCTCTATAGTCGGTGCAGGCACCACAGAAACATCTTCCTGCGCTGCGCTACTTCCCGGTTCAAGAGGGGTGACAATCAGCTCATCAAGTTCCACTTTCCTCCCACTTACTTCTTTCGAGAGAAACTCTTTCTCCAGAAAGTATCCATTCTTGGCAACAAAGACCTTGCCTTCGGATCTGAGGTAGAAGGTATACCAAATAGTTTCCTTAGGGTATCCTATGAAGACGCATTTTTCCGATTTGGGTTCGAGCTTTTCAGGTTGAAGTTTCTTGACATAAGCATCGCATCCCCAAACTTTTAGAAATGACAACTTAGGTTTCTTCCCAAACCATAGTTCACACGATGTCGTCTCAACGGATTTAGACGGTGCCCTATTTAAAGTGAATGCGGCAGCCTCTAAAGCATAACCCCAAAAAGTTAGGGCAAATCGGTAAGAGACATCATAGATCGCACCATGTCCAACAGAGTACGATTACGATGTTCGGACACATCATTACGCCGAGGTGTTCCAAGCGGCGTCAATTGTGAAACAATTCCACATTTCCTTAGGTGCGTGCCAAATCCGTGACTTAAATATTCTCCTCCACGATCTGATCGTAAGAACTTTATTTTTCTGTCACGTTTATTCTCAACATTATTCTGAAATTCCTTGAACTTTTCAAAGGTCTGAGACTTGTGTTTCATCAAGTAGACATACCCATATCTACTTAAGTCATTAGTGAGGGTGAGAACATAACGATAGCCACCACGAGCCTCAACACTCATTGAACCGCACACATCAGTATGTATGATTTCGAACAAGTTGGTTGCTCGCTCCATCGTTCCGGAGAACGGAGTCTTGGTCATCTTGCCCAAAAGACACGGTTCGCACGTGTCAAATGATTCATAATCAAGAGACTCCAAAAGTCCATCTGCATGGAGCTTCTTCATACGTTTGACACCAATATGACCAAGGAGGCAGTGCCACATGTATGTGGGACTATCATTATCAACCTTACATCTTTTGGCATTCACACTATGAATATGTGTGACATCACGTTCGAGATTCAATAAGAATAAACCATTGACCAGCGGGGCATGACCATAAAACATTTCTGATGTAGGGTGGAACCCTAATCAGCAGATCTTTCACGAAAGGAGAGTATCCCACGATGAACACGGAGAACACAAGGAGGAAACGGAGGAAAAACACGAGGGGAAACACTCAAATCAACACAAAGACGGTCACACAAGTGCTAGATCCACGATACATATCAAGATACACGGTCCATAGTCAACAACGGTGATACAAAGATAGTCTTGTCCCGGAGGAGGTCTTGGGTATCCCTTGGGATCTTCTCTGATGTGGAGGCCTTGAATCCGACGTGGATCTTCTCCGAAGAGGCCGCGGTCTCGTGGGAGAGGAACCACAGAGGTCTATAATGAGCTATCCAAAAGCTGCCTCGAAAGGATGGAAGTCAACGAGTATATATTACATGAGTTGTTGCCGTCGGGGTGGACGTCCGCTGGTTACTGGACGTCCGGTGGTTCCGGAGGGACCGGACGTCCGGTAATCCTCGGATTTCCGCTATTTAGCTTCTGTGGTCGATGTCACGGACGTCCGGTGGCTTCCGGTCGTCCGGTCGTCTGGGAGTCGCCGGTCGTCCAGTGTAGGCCGGATGTCCGGTGCCTGTAGCATCTTCGGCCTTCCTTCTTCTTGTTCCGAGCACTTGTCGATCTTGCCGTCTTGACCGTTGTGCCGAGCTGTCCCGTGGTCTTCACCCAAGTACCTGAGTATGCATAGAGTTCCTGATGAGGGTAGAAGCCATGTCTCATGTACAATGGAAGGATTTAAAGCAAGGAGTGAAGTCACCTCGGTCTCGAGAGCTCTTGCACGGGCTCGAGTCATTGGTCCTTTGGGAACTTGATGAGGCGATGAAGGGTCCATGGGGATGACCTTAGGATGCTCCGCATCATCTCCCCACCCTTGGGAAAGATCCAACCTCGGATTGAAATCTTCATCACCATGGAAAGGAGATAGGTCCTTGATGTTGAAAGTATCGCTCACGGAGTACTTGTCTCGTGGTATGTCGATCTTGTAGGCGTTGTTGTTGTAGCGTGCTAGCACCTTGAAGGGTCTGTCGGCGCGAGGTAGTAGCTTGGACTTGCGCTCGTGTGGAAAATGGTCCTTGCGAAGATGAAGCCAAACAAGATCTCCCGGTTGGAACACCATTGGTGCCTTGTTGACGTTGAGCTTGGTGGCGAGACGATGGACTTGTCGCTCGATCATTGCTCTTGTATCTTCGTGCACCTTCTTGAGATAGCTTGCTCGTGCACTTGCGTCCATGTTGATGCGCTCTTGTATAGGTAGAGGTAGGATGTCCAATGGGGACAACGGGTTGAAGCCGTAGACGACTTCGAAGGGGGACTTGCCGGTAGTCGAATGTCTTGCGCGGTTGTAGGCGTACTCAGCGATGGGCAAGCATTGCTCCCATTCCTTGATGTTCTTCTTGATCAATACGCGGAGAAGCGTCGAAAGCGTGTGGTTCGTCACCTCCGTTTGGCCGTCCGTTTGTGGATGGTACGCCGAAGAGAAGAGTGGCTTGATTCCGAGTTTGGCACATAGGGTTTTCCAAAAGTAGCTCAAGAACTTGACGTCCCGGTCCGACACGATTGTTTTGGGCACGCCGTGTAGACGAATGACCTCCCTACAAAAGAGATTTGCAACATGTGAAGCATCGTCTATCTTGTTACAAGGAATGAAATGAGCCATTTTAGAGAATCTATCTACCACAACTAACACGGAATCTTTGCCATTTTGAGTCCTAGGCAACCCAAGTACAAAATCCATGCTTATGTCTTCCCATGGATGGTATGGAATAGGAAGAGGCATGTAAAGACCATGAGATTGAGCTTTGGACTTAGCATTGCGGCATGTAGAACATCGGTTGGTGAGGCGTGAGACGTCACGGAGCATCTTGGGCCAAAAATAGTTCTTAGAGAGCGTAGCAAATGTCTTGTCGCGTCCAAAGTGTCCCATGAGTCCTCCTCCATGCGATTCCTACAAAAGGAGCAAGGAATGCAAAGTTTGTTAGCTCTCATAAGATATCCATCCTTTATGTAGTAACAGTCCCAAGAAATGTGAGTCAAACACTTAGCATAAGGATTTGCAAAGAAAGGATCATGCGCATATAAATCTTTTATGTGCTCAAAGACAATCACATTCAACTCAAGTTGAGTAACAAGCATGCATTTGCGGGAAAGCGCGTCCGCCACAACATTCTCTTTGCCTTTGATGTATTTGATGACATAGGGAAAAGACTCAATGAATTCACTCCATTTAGCATGACGCTTGTTCAACTTAGTTTGGCCCTTGAGATACTTGAGAGTCTCATGGTCCGTATGAAGAATGAATTCATGAGGTCTAAGATAATGTTCCCAAACACGTAAAACTCTCACCAAGGCATAAAGCTCTTTGTCATAAATGGGGTAGTTAAGTTGCGCTCCGGATAGCTTCTCGCTAAAGTATGCGATTGGGCGCTTTTCTTGCATGAGCACGCCACCTATGCCGGTACCACTAGCGTCACAATGAATATCAAAAGGTTTATCAAAGTTTGGTAGGGCTAGAAGTGGTGCATGCGTAAGCAAGCTTTTTAGCTCATTGAACGCGGTGTCTTGCGAAGGACCCCAAATGAAGGGTGCGTTCTTCTTGCTCAAGGCGTGTAGAGGCATAGCAATAGTGCTAAAGTCCTTCACGAAATGTCGGTAGAAACCGGCTAGACCAAGTAAACTACGCAATTGCATGAGATTCGTTGGTTGAGGCCAAGTTTTAATTGCGTCAATTTTAGTTTCATCAACGTGAACACCTTGTGAAGAAACAACAAATCCTAGGAAGACGACCTTGTCAACACCAAAGGTGCATTTCTCCATATTAGCATATAAGCGCTCTTTCCGAAGGGTTTGTAAAACCAAATGGATGTGTGTCACATGGTCCTCTAGCATCTTGCTAAAAACGAGGATATTATCAAAGTAGACCACTACAAAGACGCCTATGTAGGGTCTAAGACAAAAGTGCATAAGATGCATAAATGAACCAGGTGCTTCCGATAAACCCATTGGCATTACAAGCCACTCATATAACCCAAACTTTGTTTTGAAAGACGTTTTCCACTCATCACCCTCTTGAATGCGAGTTTGGTATTAGCCACTTTTAAGATCAATTTTCGAAAAGATGGTGGCACCACATAATTCATCAAACATGTCGTCTAAGCGTGGAATAGGATAACGGTATCTAACAGTGATAGCAATTATGGGGCGGCAATCAGAGCACATGCGAAAACTTCCATCTTTCTTAGGCACGAGAATAACCGGAATGGCACAAGGGCTTAAGCTTTCACGTACATGACCTTTGTCAATGATTTTTTGCACTTGCTGTTGTATCTCCTTTGTTTCCTCGGGGTTGACTCGGTAGGGAGCCTTGTTTGGAAGTGGTGCGCCGGGTATGAGGTCGATGCGGTGTTCGATTCCGCGAAGTGGAGGTAGACCCGGAGGTAGTTCATCGGGAAAGACGTCCGAGAATTCCTGCAACAATTGAGACAACACTAAAGGTAGAGGTGGTGAAGTGTTAGTAGGTTTGGCTTCCCCTTTGCATAGAAGCACAAGGTGAAAGACACTCGATGGGTTCTCACACACTTTTCTCATCTCACTTTTGGTGGCAAATAGCACTAGTTGCTTCTTGTCGTTCATCGTGGAGTCGCTCATATTTGGCTTGTGGCTCTCACTCTCCTTTTGGTGGCTCACTCTCTCACCATTATATCCATGATGGTTGGTAGATAAGTGTTTGTCGGCGGCTACTTGACTTGGAGACATTGGTCGGAGCACGAATTCCTTGCCCTTCATCTTGAAGCTATAGTGATTTGTCCGTCCATTGTGTGTGACTCCACGATCATATTGCCATGGACGTCCGAGAATAAGGTGGCACACGGACATGGGGATCACATCACATTCAAGAGTGTCCTCATAGGCGCCTATCTTGAAAGAGACTCGCACGGTGTGCTCGACTCGAAGAATTCCGGCGTCGTTGAGCCATTGGACCTTGTAGGGGTGAGGATGCTTCGTCTTGACCAATTGAAGCTTGTCGCATAGCTCTTCGCTTGCCAAGTTATGACAACTTCCTCCATCGATGATAACCTTGACGGAGCGTCCATTGATGCCGGCCTTGGTATGGAAAATGTGACATCGTTGGTCGTCATCTTGTTGGTGTTGGAGTGTCAAGACCTTGGAGACAACAAGGTTGGGGCTTGAGTCATTGTCGCAAAACACTTGATGGTCTTCTTCTTCGTTCACTTGGCGATGCATTGTGACATGCTCAAGTGCTTCCATCTCATCGTCGCTCATTGAATCATAAGAATCGTCATCATTGATGATCATGGTGCGAACGGTCTTGCACTCAAATGACTTGTGGCCTCGTCCTTGGCACTTGAAACATTTGATGGAACTCGTCTTGGAGTTGTCTTCGGTTGGAGTTGTAGTTGATGAAGCTCTTGGCTTGAAGTTGTTGGTAGAAGGTGGACGACTCGATGTATTCGCATTTTTGTAGCTTGATTTGTCACCGAAGTTTGTAGATGGCTTGGTAGAAGTAGGAAGAGTAGCCGAAGTCGTTGAATCTTGGTTGTAGGAGCCGAAGTTCTTGGAGTTGAACTTGGAGTACTTGTAGTCCTCTCAAACTTGTCGCTCCGCTTTGTTTGCTTGATGTACTAGCTCGAGGAGATTGTTGTATGGTTGGAAGTCCGCAATCTTCTTGATAGGATAGTTGAGTCCATTCAAGAATCGCGCCATTGTTTGCTCTTCATCTTCCGTGATGTTTGCTCTTATCATGGCAATCTCCATCTCTTTGTAGTACTCTTCAACGGACTTGGTACCTTGCTTGAGGAGTTGTAGCTTCTTGAACAAGTCACGGTTGTAGTGTGTAGGCACAAAGCGTGCTCTCATGACTTCCTTCATTTGATCCCAAGTGGTGATAGGAGGTTAGCCTTTTGCTTCTCTTCTCTCTATGATTTGCTCCCACCAAATGAGAACATGGTCTTGGAACTCAAGGGATGCCATTGCGATCTTCTTCTCTTCATCGAAGTTGTGAAGGCGAAAGATCTTGTCAACCTTCAATGCCCATGAGAGGTAGTCTTCGGGATCAATGCTTCCGGAGAACTTTGGCATGGTGAACTTGAGCTTGCCATAGCAATGCTCTTCATTGTTTCCTTGCCTATTTGGAGGGCGTTCTTGATTGGGTCGAATGGCAATTCCATGTTGCTCTTGTCGAAGTAGATGTCCATTATCATGGTGTGCTTGTCGGGCTTGTTGTTCTTGTTGAGGTTGATGCTCTTGTCGCGCTTGAGGAGGAGCTTCTTCTTGCATTCTTGCTTGGTGGCGTCTTTCTTGCATCTCATCATGAAGGAAATCCTCTTCTTGATGAGTGTGTCGAGTGCGGGCTGCCACATTGCGATGTGCATCATGTAAAGCTCGTTGCCCCTCCATAGCTTTAGCTTCTCGTTGTTGTTGTGCTTGGCGATTAGCCTCGGCATCTAGTTCTTCTTGGTGTTGACGTGCTCTCTCTTGTTGTTGTTGGTGTAGACGTTGCCGTTCTTGTGCTTGCTCAAGTGTAGCTTGGTTTTGGCGATGTCGACTCGCTTGCTCGTCGAATAGCTCTTGTGAACTCTTGTCATGAAGTGGCTTCCGGATGTCATGTCGAGCTTGACGTGCGGCTTGACGAAGAGTGTTTGACGTAGGGGTACTTGAGTCTTGCGTGGAGTTGGAATGTCGACTTGAGCGGCTTCGTCTTTGAGAAGATGTGGAAGAAGAACGTCGGTTGACAATCAAAGTCCGTAGCTCGTTGAATTGAGTAGACATGTTGGTGTTGATGATGTCGAATTGCTCTTTTGTTCTTGCTTCAAATTGGCGCGTGTCCTCGGCGACTTGACCAATGTACTCGCGCATAGCTTCGCTTTCTTGATGAAGAGCTCGTTGGACACCGAAGAGATGTAGTTTGGTGACGTAGTTGTTCGTTTCTTGAGGATCGTCGAAGATCGGGTTGGAAGATGTACTTGGCCTATCCATCATCACAAGCAAGTATGTGAGTGGGAGAAAGGAGAAGACAATACCAAATGTACCTTAACCGAAGTTGAAAATGGATCAATGATCACTCAATAATGTAACCCGGAAATAGCACTATTGGTACCACTTCGTGTCGATTCTCACACCTACACAAGTAAAGCTTTGAGAGTAGCTTGGTTAGGATGGTGGCACAAAATTCAATGCAATCGTCAAAGTGACTCGAAGATGTTGAAAATGGTTCACAATTTGCTCATGCAACAACTAGATCACTAGCAAAGTAGCACACGGAACACACGCACGGATAGATAAATGTGGTTGTGCAACCAAGGGTGAGCGAAAATGTAGAAACCACGGAAAATGCTCGTGTTGCACAACACTAGAGAGACGCTAACCGATTGCTTAATAGGCGGATACGCACTTGTGCACGACCTATAAGAGGCAAAACGTAACGACTATCTATCACAAGTATGCTATGAGTGTATGATGTGCCGATGCTTGAGCACAAGTTGGTATTGCTATGTCATATGATCTCTTTGGATGCAAGGCGTATGATGCTATTGTCCTTTTGCTTATAAGCTTTGGTTGGCTCTTTTTCTTAAAAGCTTGTGAGCTCTTTCTTTGGATACTTATGCATGCTTCTCGTATCAAGGTAGCTATTGTGTATGCGGATCACTCTTGTGGCACACGGAGATATGATGCTATGGTATGCAATATCTATGACTATCACTAATGTGCACAAGTGTCGTGGCCCGGCAATACTCAAATGGCTAGTCTCAATGGGAAAACTACGCAAAGATGGTTCATAGGGTGACAATGCAATTGCAAGGTAGAAGGAGCGAAGTGTCGTCGATGTTACCGTCCTTGCCGAAGTTGAGCGGTGGTGTTGTCGAAGTCTTGGCGTTCCAAGGTAGCCTAAACATCCAAGGAAACGGTGAAGCCACAACTCAAGTATCCAAGGCAAAGGGAGACAAGATGTTCCAAATCGTAGCAGTTAATCGATGGTGGTTGCGGAAAAGGTGGTGGAAAGTAAGGTAGGTCGTAGCGGAAGGTGGTACGGAACTGAAAAAAGTCAGCTTCGTCAGGGTTTGTCGGACGTCCGGAGGTTGCCGGTCGTCCGGACGGTCGGAAGGGGCCGGACGTCCGGTAAGTTCCGGAAATCCGGTAATAGTTTCTGTAGGCGGGTTTCCGGTCGTCCGGTGTTTAGCGGACGTCCGGTGTCTCGTGGGGTGCCAGACGTCCGGTAAGCGTCGGTCATCCGGTAGGTTGGGGCTAGGTTTCTCGGATCCGTGAACAGATTGGTCAAACTTGCCCGAATTCGCGAAAGAAAATCGGTGAGATGGTGGGGAAAAGCTAGATCCACTCGTGGCATAGCAAATCCATGGAACAAAGTCAACAAAATCTTGCCAAATCAACAGATTACAAAAAAAATTGGGGCTATTTTTGTGGGGAATTTTCGAAATTGGGAAGAACACAACAAAAACAAGCTAGAAAACAGGGTGTGGGGCTCCAAATTCGTTATCAACCTATGCTCATGATACCAAAGATGATGTAGGGTGGAACCCTAATCAGCAGATCTTTCACGAAAGGAGAGTATCCCACGACGAACACGGAGAACACAAGGAGGAAACGGAGGAAAAACACGAGGGGAAACACTCAAATCAACACAAAGACGGTCACACAAGTGCTAGATCCACGATACATATCAAGATACACAGTCCATTGTCAACAACGGTGATACAAAGATAGTCTTCTCCCGGAGGAGGTCTTGGGTATCCCTTGGGATCTTCTCCGATGTGGAGGCCTTGAATCCGACGTGGATCTTCTCCGAAGAGGCTGCGGTCTCGTGGGAGAGGAACCACAGAGGTCTATGATGAGCTATCCAAAAGCTGCCTCGAAAGGATGGAAGTCAAATAGTATATATTACATGAGTTGTCGCCGTCGGGGCGGACGTCCGCTAGTTACCGGACGTCCGTTGGTTCCGGAGGGACCGGACGTCCGGTAATCCTCAGATTTCCGCTATTTAGCTTATGTGGTCGATGTCACGGACGTCCGGTGGCTTCCGGTCGTCCGGTCGTCTCGGAGTCGCCGGTCGTCCGGTGCTGTCACATCCCTAGTTTTACTTTTCCCTAGGATAGTTTTTGCCTGTGCTTCATGTTTAAAATTTTGTTAACTTGAAATGGGGATGTTGAAACCCTAGCACCAAAGGAACTCAACTAGGTTGAACCTAAATACTTTTCAATGTATCCAAAGTGCCCTTCACAAAATGTTCATCATTTTTGGTCTTGGCTAAAACCTCTGCCAAAAATGGTTTCATAATTTTGGGAGCCATTTTGGATCCTTGAATTAAATCATAGATATTTGCATTTGGACATTTAAATCCTATAGATTATTTTAAATGCCCAAATAATCTTGGAAGTAAATGAGAGTTGTTGGAATTAATCCAGACAGTGCCCACAAATATTCCCCAGATTTATGAAAATGTTCTAGCATTTTTATTAAATCAAAACAAAAGCAGAAAATAGAAAACATAAACTATTTTTAGAAAAAAAAAGAGAGAGGGAGAGAAGTACCTGGTAGCCCACCTACCTAGTGGCCCAGCCGAAATGGCCCAGCTGCAGGCCTAGCCCGCTACCGCCTCCTTCCTGTCATCTTGCTCCTCTCGCCAGGAGGATGGGGGGCGCGTGCCCGGCGCCCGCGGCCACACGCCGTGGCCACCTCCTCTCCCCTTGCCTGCCTGCCCTCCCAAACGTCGCTGTGGACGCTACGCACACCCTGGAACCCCCTCGACCCTTCCCCGTGTTCCTCTTCCCTCCTCTGTCTCTCTTCCCCGCTTCCCTCGCTCGCGTCCGTCGCCGCCGCTCGTCACCACCGCGGCCACCGTCGCCCCCTCGCTGCAGCGCCATGCCCGAGAGCTCCGCCGTCAACTGCTTCATCGAGAAGTCCGAGCTGCAAGTGCTCGTCTGCCCTGCACCGCCCTCACTGAGCTCGTATCCGACTGCCGTCGCCGGAGATCCCCCTCGACGCCCTGCTCTGCTCCGAGCCTCCCCCGAGCCCACGACGACGCCTCTGCACTCACCGTGAGCCCCCGAGCCGTTTCCCCCTCCTCCCCTAGCCGCGCATGACCTCTAGGCCATAGCTCCGCCGCAGCAGAACTCCGGCCGCCGCTGAGCTTGTCGCCGCCGTGGCCATAGTGGCCACAGCCCGCGGATGAGCGTCCCAACGTGCTCACCGTGCTCCCAGGAGCCGAACGCACGCACCCTCTCCCCTCCTAGTGCACCACAACCCCAAACCCGACGGTGCCCGAACTCCGGCCGCCGCGGCCGAGCTCATCGCTCTCGCCTCCGGCCACCCCAGGCCCGGCTGGCACCCGCACTCGATGCGCGCTGGTCTGGGCTCTCGAATGAGCCCAGCCACGCTGCGAACGGGGCACCACAGCCCGTTTCCGCAGCCTCCGCCGCGTTCGGTCTCGCCGGCGGCGAGCCGCCGGCAGGTTTGACCTCCCCCGTTGACTGGTTTTGACCCCTGTGAGTCGATGACATGTGGGGCCAGCCCTGAATAATTTTAGTTTAGGGTTTTAATTAAGTTTAATTGCTGTCATTAACCTAATTAGACACTGACATGTGGGCCCCATGTGTGTTTAGTTTAGTTTTAAGCTTTTAGTTAGTGCTGAGAGACTGACCAGTGGGACCCACTGGTCAGGTTTGACCTGGACCCGCCTGTTGACTTGCTGACGTCACACAGACGTCATGCTGACGCAGTAAGTATTTTCTGGAATTTTAAATGATTTATTTATTTCAGAAAATAGCCAAAACTTCTAAAAATCATATAAAATCAACCGTAGCTCAGATGAAAATAATTTATATATGAAAATTGATCAGAAAAATCCAAGGAATCTGTTTATGGCATTTTCATGCATGTTAGAACAACTTATGGCTGCTGTTTAGGGCAATTTGAATAAATGGCATTTGAATAATCACATATGGAGTTTGAATTTGAACCTTTGGTTCAAACCAACTTCATTGAATTGTGTTGCTAGTTGCATTAGCTCAATAAACATCATATTGCCATGTCACATTCATACATCATATTGTTGCATTGCATTGATTGTGTTCTTTCTCTGTTTGTCGGTTTTGTCCCCTCTCAGTAGACGACGTTCCGACGATGAGTTCGATGACACCGATGAAGAACTATTAATATCTTCAGAAGTGCCAGGCAAGAATAACCCCCTTGTTCATTTTGATACAATCCCACTGTCTCGCTCCTGCTCTCCTTTATTGCATTAGGACAACAACGATTGAACTGCTTTTTGCTGCGGTAGCTGAACCCCTTTCCTCTGCATGACCTGTCATTGCCACAATACATAGTTGAAACCCACTAGCATGAGTAGGAGTTGTTTGAGCCATGTTGTGCCTACTCATACATGCTTTCTGGTTATGCCTGCTATTGCTTAGAGTTGTGTTAGGTCTGATTCATCGGGGATGAATTGGAATGTGGTGAACATGCCCTATTGTTGAGAGCTAAGTGTGTGAACACGATTTGGTAAAGGTAGCGGTGAGAGTCCATGTAGGAGTACATGGTGGGTTGTCTCACTGGAACCGTCCTTAAGAACTGAGTTCTATGTAAGTTGTCCAATGACAAAGCTACTACCACGCATTGGAATGCGTAAGTGCCCCTCTCGACTTATTAATCAACTCGATCTCTGTCCAGGAGTTGCAACTAGTTTCTGTTGTTTGTAGGTAGTGTTAGTAGTCTACCAAGTGGCACACGGTACATGTGGGCTTGGGGCAGACTAGGCACCGTGGCACGGTGTACCAAGCATAGATCCATCCGTCGAGGTGGGCTTGGGAACCCTGCGCACATCGTTTGGGGCCGTGAGCGACACCCCGGCCGGATCTCCCCACGGATGGAACCCGAATAGGCGATAAACCTGGACGAGAGACTTGTGTGGTTAGTCAGGTCGTGGCTGACACCCTCGCCAGGCTTCCGCTTGAAGGTTTCCAAGATACACGACGTGTACATGGCGGTAAGTGGCGAGAGCGTGTGTGAAGAAGTACACCCCTGCAGGGTTAACATGATCTATTCGAATAGCCGGGTCCGCGGATACGGACTTCTTGGATGCTTACGTGGTACATAGACAAGTGAAAGTGGATACTCTAAAACACGCAAGATAAGCGTGAGTGCTATGGATGGCCTTCTTGTAGGGAGACAGGAGCGGATCCATAGTGGTGTATTGATTGGTGAATATGTGGACTCGTGTGCGCCACCTCAAAGAGTTACTTGCAGTCGTAGTTTAGGATAGCCGCCGAGTCAAGCTGGCTTGCTGCAGTCAAACTCCACCACCCCCTTGTTGATACTGTTGCATATGTAGTTAGTTCTGATGTAAGTCTTGCTGAGTACCTTTGTACTCACGTTTGCTTAATCTATGTTTTGCAGAGAGACTTCAGTCTCGCTAGTGGTTCCGCGTGGACTTCGACGTTTAGCTTGTTACCTCAGCTACGATCTTGTACCCTTGGGAGGGTCTTCTAGATGGTCAGGCTTCTCAGCCTTTTCATTTGTAGTTGTCTGTACCCAGACATGTTATGCTTCCGTTGCCTGTATGCTTTGTATGTTGGGTCATGTGACCTCTAATTGTAATAAATGCTATGATGGCTCTTCTGGGCCTTTATCTATATGAGTTGTTGAGTTATGTTGTGATGCCATGTTGTACAACACATACTTGCATGTTATGCGTACGTGTAATGTGTATTGCTATGTGTGGGATCTGACACCTAGTTGTTTACCTTTGGTAGCCTATCTTACAGGGAAATGTCTCCTAGTGCTTCCACTGAGCCTTGGTAGCTTGCTACTGCTCCGGAACACTTAGGCTGGCCTGCATGTGTCCTTCTTCGTTCCTGTGTCTGTCCCTTAGGGGAAATGTCACGCGTTGATCCTTTAAGTCCTTGTAGCTTGCTACGACTTGGGTTCATACGTTGATGACCGACACGTTCGTTGCTGGGTCATGTATGCGTGTCTATGTAATATAGTGCCACTTTTGGTTTATAACTGGTCATGTCGGCACGGGTTCTCTGTCATATGGATGCTAGCGACACTATCATATACGTGTGCCAAAATGCGCAAACGGTCCCGGGCCAGGTAAGGTGGCACCCGTGGGGATACCGTGCGTGAGGCCGCAAAGTGATATGATGTGTTACAGGCTAGACCTGTGTGACTTAGGATCGGGGTCCCGACAGGTGCCTGGAAGTCGCCGGTCGTCCGGTGTAGGCCGGACGTCCGGTGCCTGTAGCATCTTCGGCCTTCCTTCTTCTTGTTCCGAGCACTTGTCGATCTCGCCGTCTTGACCGTTGTGCCGAGCTGTCCCGTGGTCTTCACCCAAGTACCTGAGTATGCATAGAGTTCCTGATGAGGGTAGAAGCCATGTCTCATGTACAACAGAAGGATTTAAGGCAAGGAGTGAAGTCACCTCGGTCTCGAGAGCTCTTGCACGGGCTCGAGTCATTGGTCCTTTGGGCACTTGATGAGGCGATGAAGGGTCCATGGGGATGACCTTAGGATGCTCCGCATCAATTTCTCTCATATAAATAGAACAACCATTATTCTCAGATTTAAATGTGTAGCCATCTCGCATTAAACGATATCCAGATACAATGTTCATGCTCAAAGCTGGTACTAAATAACAATTATTGGGGTTTAAACCTAATCCCGAAGGTAGATGTAGAGGCAGCATGCCGACGGCGATCACATCGACCTTGGAACCATTCTCGACGCGCATCGTCACCTCGTCCTTCGCTAGTCTCCGCTTATTCCGCAACTCCTGCTTTGAGTTACAAATGTGAGCAACTGCACCGGTATCAAATACCCAAGAGCTACTACGAGCGCTGGTAAGGTACACGTCAATTACATGTATATCTGAAAGTGCAGTATATCGACTAGAGGGGGGGTGAATAGGCGATTTTTATGAAATGCTTCAAAACATGGTAGTTTTGAAGACAAAAGATAAATCCAATCCTATTAGTATGCAGCAGAAAGTAGACTACACTAGACAAGCCATAGTCATGTATTCAATGAAGTGAAAGCACGAAGACTAATAGCATCTAGGCAGTAGGGATCAAGATAAAAGAATGAATGAAGCCAATCAGAACAAGTAGATACTCGGTGAAGTCAACCAGATAAGGCAAGCAGGCAATGATTTCACAACATAAGACAGTAAGTAAAGAGAAGGAAAGGATAGAACCAGTTGCTCGGGGAGGACAATGATTTCTTAGACCAGTTCCAGTTGCTGTGACAACTGTACGTCTGGTTAGGGAGCCTGAGATTTAACTCAGAAGACCGCGTCTTCACCTTATTCCCCTTGAGCTAAGGACACCTAGTCCTCGCCCAATCACTCTGGTAAGTCTTCAAGGTAGACTTCCAAACCTTCACAGACTTCGTTCACCGGCGATCCACAATGACTCTTGGATGCACAGAACGCGACGCTTAACCGGCAGGAGGAAACACAGTCCTCAAGTGTAATAAGTCTTCGGGTCACACAGACAGAAAGACTTCAGTGATGCCTAACACTCTTTGGCTCTGGGTGTTTTGGCTTTGTCCTCGCAAGGATTTCTTTCTCAAAAGCTTCGGAGGTGGGTTGCTCTCAAACGACAAAAGTTGTGTAATAACTCTGAGCAGCCACCAATTTATGGTGTAGGGGGTGGGCTATTTATAGCCACTGGGCAACCCGACCTGATTTGTCCGAAGTGACCCTGGGTCACTAAGGAACTGACACGTGTTCCAACGGTCAGATTTCAAACACTCACACGGCAACTTTACTTGGGCTACAAGTAAAGCTGACTCATCCAACTCTGGATAAGATTTGCTCTCATTATCTTCGCTCGAAGACATAGGATTTGGTTGAGCATCACTTCAATCACTCTGACTTAGATCACTTGGACCCCAATTAACAGTACGGTGGTTCCTATGACTCAACAAAGAGGAAAAGGAAACAACGAAACGTCTAAGTCTTCGCTCTCCTTAGTCTTCACACAATGTCTTCTCTTGTTATAGTCTTCAATAGTATTATCTTCATATACCACCACTGATGTCAATGTCTTCATACATTTTTAGGGGTCATCTCCGGTAGGTAAACCGAATCAATGAGGGACTACTACGTGTGTTATCCTGCAATTCTCACAAACACATTAGTCCCTCAACCAGGTCTGTCGTCAATACTCCAAAACCAACTAGGGGTGGCACTAGATGCACTTACAATCTCCCCCTTTTTAGTGATTGATGACAAACTGATTGAAGTTTTCAACGGGGATAAAAGGTATGTGAAATTGTAAAGGATAAAGGTATTGTCTTCGTAAGTAGCAAAAGGCTCCCGCTGAAGATGTGCATGTAGTTGATTTGCCTTTGAATGCAAATGCACATGGCAGGTTGTACTTGTGGAGATCCTCTTCGACTTATGAAGGCAATTCATCATGCACAATTGATATGTCGAATATAATGATATGCATAATGAAAAATGGACGTTTGCAATAATGACTAAGTGCGGAATATAACGTAGAGATGTGGAATTTATCATCGCATTACAGAGTAGCAGAAAACGTAGCAGACGTCCATCAGTTTAAGCGTTACAACTCAACGAACCAAAAGTAGCAAAAACGAGAGTTGTAATCACTAGGCAAAATATAAAGCACCCGCCCATATGGACCTGCTTGAAGAGTATCAACTCATATGCTTCTCCCCCTTTTGTCATAAGGACCAAAAAGGTTTGAAGACATAGAGCCTCTACTCGTTCCCAGTTGGAGCAGGGGAGGATGCAGGGTCGACGTTGGTGTTTGGCGGTGCAGAAGTAGTTGGTACAGTGTCGATACGCACTGAAGTAGGAGGGGGTGAGGTTGCATCATCTTGATCATTTATCACCCTGGCGTCAATAGTTGCAGCGGAGGAGTAGTCAGAATCTTCAAGAGACGGAGTTCGACGCAGAACAGCATTCCTTGGAGGAGTGTGGTCAAACTTGAATCTCTCTGTGAAGCCATCGTCTTGAAGATCCGCTTTAGCACTCAGCAAGGTTAAACTCTTCCATGACCTTCGACAGGTTTCATGAGCAACAAAGGCATTCTTGGTGGCAAGATTGCGAATGCGATTGACGTCCACCAAGAGGCTTTGCATCTGACGCTTCAGCCAGTAGTGATGCTTATCCTGTTTCTAATGGAGGGCAACCAGAAGCTCTCGGTTATTAAGAACACGAGATCGCTTCTGAGGCATTTAGGCAATGGTGCTCTCAGTGGCTTCGGTTTCAGCATGTCGAGGTAGACGAGTACGACCAGCCAGAGGATAAATGCGAGAGACTGCTGGAACTCCTTCAATTTGCTTAGTGAAGCTCTGGTGATCAGCGTTGTGAAGACTAATAGGCTCTTTGGCAGGCTCTTGGTATATAGCTTCAGCTGACATATCAACCTCAGGCAAGAATATATGATGGTTGCGAGCAGAGGGCTGATAGGTGATAGCTGAATGAAGCTTGATGAGGCGCATAATCCATGGAGCATAGAACTTCAGACCAAACAGATCAGAGCCAGACATAGCCAACTGCCTAATGAAGAAATCTTGAGCATTGAAGCTGATGCCATTGAAGATATAGAAGAACAATGTCTTCATGGTGCCTTCAAGCTTGGCTGATGAAGAATGTCCTTTGACATGCCATAGAGTACGCCTGATGATATGATAGATGGTGCGTGGCAGATACACTAGGTCTTCAACAAAGAATTCCTCTGGATATTCAGCATCACTTGGCAGAGGCTTCATCATGCTTAGCATGTGGCTCATGTTGGGCTTGCGCTTCTGAAAGATACTTTCCGAGGCTTCATTATGCAATTTATAGCCAGGTTCATACAGATCTCCTGGAGTGGGCAGGCCAGTAAGCTCAATGAGATCAAAGGCTTTGGCTTCATGATGGACATTGCCTGTCATCCACTCAAGGACCCATGTCTTCGGATCCCTGCTGTAGCCTCTAATGTGGAGGGTTGCATAGAATAGTAGAAGCAGCTCTTCATTCCAATGCTCCTTGTCAGTCACAAAATTTAGCAGGCCAGCATCACGAAAGCAATCAAGAGCTTCCTCCAGACAGGGCAGTCCAGCAATAGCTTCAGTGTCAAGATGCATATGAGGGAAAATGCGCCCTTGATCATAGAGTACTCTTGGGTAATAACTGCGCTGCTGATGGCTCCAGAACCTATCTGATGATATTCTTGGCTTGGAATATGGGTTCTTTTTACTTTCAAAGAATGTGTTGTGCGCAGTGAAGCTATTGGCATTGAATGACCCTTGAGAGGTGGCAATACCCGGAAACCTTGGCAGTATTGGCTTAGGCTTCTGAACCTGAGGCTTGTGCTCAACATGATGGTCAAACTGAGGACCACCAGCATGCGGTCCAGTAGCAGGTGGTGGAGTCAGAATGGGCCATCGGACAGTGATGAGCTGATCATCTTGGTTGTATGCTTGCTCAATTGTATGGGGCCTTGGAGGCGGAACAGGAGCAGAGGCAGTGGCTTCAGGCTGCTGATTTGCTTCAGGTGCAGCACTTGCTTCAGACGCCATCACTTCAGGCACCACTATGACTCAGGTGCCACATTAGCTTCAACAATGACCACGTCATTGGCTTCAGTGTTGGTGGTGGCAGCCTCTGAGTTTGTAACCTCCACTTCAGGAGCCGGAGGGTCGGACACGTTCTCCTCGAGAACATGGGGTGTGGCAGCACGTGCTTCTTCTGCTTGGGGTTGTTCTTCTTCTTGGGGTGGTTCTTCTTCGACTGATGCAGCCGGAATATCTTCAGCCGCTTTGGCTTCAGATTCTGAGGTGTTCACAGTAGGAGTAGCGTCAGGTACAAAGTGTTGCTCTTCTCCTTCTGGAACACTTGGGGTGACGACTTGAGGCCTTGGTCCTTTGCGAAGCCTGTGAAATGGTGGCGACGCCTGAGGGGATGGAGGTTGTTGGGCCTCAAAGTCTTCATCTTCAAGCACCGAACTGGTGTCTTGAGTTGGCTGTGGAGTTGCTGGTGTATCTTGTGGGTGATCAGCCCACGAGTCATCCTGTGCAATTGGCGTCAATGGACGACCAATGCTGATGCGTTCACTGTTCGTAAGAACAGGCGAAGATTCAACGTTGTACTCGATTTGAGGAAGGACTTCATCATCTTCAACATTGTCCTGAGGACCAAAGTCTTCAGCTGCGGTGGGGTCAACAGCTGGAATGTCTTCAGCCTCTGTGGGAGCAGGCTCATGGACTGTCATGCGACGTTCTCGGTGTGTAGATGCAGGGCGAGCAACTGATATGGGCTCGACAAAGATAGGCTCTTTGGAAGCAGCCTTATCCTTCTTTGTCTTGCGCTTCTTGGTGGGTGGAGCTTCATCAGTAGTTTGCTTGCGCTTGCGAGCTTCAGCTTCAGCCACCTTTGTCTTCTTGAGCTCGGAAGCAGTTGGGGTGACCTTAGGCTTCGTGCCAGTCATGCTGGCAGGGAAGACTATGCGAGGCATTTCCTGCCTGGATTCTTCAGCTTCGGGCACATGTTGCTTCTTCTTTTTCTTGGAATCCATCCTTGGGTCAATGCCAGGACGCCCAAGGGCCTTGCGCTTTTCAGCTTCATTGTAAGCTTGAATGCATTTGGCAGCCAAGTCCTTGATTCGCTCACGAGAACCTTTAGTTTCATCACGCCTCTGGCGAAAGGCTTCCTTGAGCTCATGCATCATTACCTTGAAGTTCTGAATCTCTTGGACGCTGAGCTTGTCCACATGCTTCTTGAACTGAGCCTTTTCATAGTCGATCTTTTGCTTCAGCTCAACAATTCTCTGAGCCAGAGCTAGCTCAGAAGCAATGGCACCATGGAAGGAGACGCTGAGGCCAACTGGAAGCTGCAGATCGTCAAAGCTGCGGTTGGGGGTGTCAAACCATTCATCAATGAAATTGTTGAGCACTTCCACGTCGAAGAGCGGCAAATCATTGAAGATTTCTGCATCTTGCTTGCTCTTGATCAGTTGCTCCAGAGCATCATCACCAAGATCCTCATCGCTCGAGAGATCAAAGGCTTCATTGGCAGTCTTTAGAACAACGTCAGGAGTGAGAGATGGACTAGGGTTGTGCGAGGGCTTCTTCCTTAGCTGTCTGCTCTTGGAGATGCGAGAGTGGTCCTCAGACTGCACACTTGGTGCTGGTGGATGAGTGGCCAAAGGCTTCACTCGATAAGGAATTGGTGGAGTGGTATTCGAAGCCTTGGATTTCTTCTTCTTGGGCTTCGGGGTTGCAGGCGCTTCATCAGAATCAGCGTCATCTGCAGGTTGATCCACATCCGCCCCTTGAACCCTGATGTGACTGACGAGGCCTTCTAAGTTGTAGAAGGGCCCAACCAGGTTTGGTTCAGCTTCGCGCGTGCCATCAGCGCGGGGCACAGAGGGGCCAGGATTGAAGTCCAATCCCCAGTTCTTCTTGTTTTCTTTGGCTGAGTTCTTGGCATATTGAAAATTTCGCTTGAACAAATTGTCGTCGCGACACCAAAGCAGAGAAGTAGGATCAGCATCAGCAGGTTGAGGCCCTCTGACCATGCAAGGGTAGAAGCCTTGAGCAATGGCTTTAGCTTGAGTCTTGGGTGGAAGATTTTTGTAGGTGATATCTCCCCATGGATGCTTGATGGCGTTCTTTTCAGCATACTCTTGGGTCACGAACCTGTACTTGAACCACTATTCAGCCCAATATCTTCGAATCTATTGGATTCGTGTCTTCCTCTGATTGTAATCCTCCTCTGGATCAGTCTTCTACATCTCACTTAGATCAGGAGGCAAATCTTTGGAGGTGTTGCCACGACGCTGTCTGCCACCCTTCCTAACTGTCTTGTTAGTTGCCATTGGCTTCAATCTGAAGGGCTTCAAACTGAATGGCTTCAACACTGGCAAATGCTTCGGTCTGCTGGTCAGACAGGAACTGGCTTCAGGAGAGTGAATGTGATGCTGCAATAATTCTGCAAATGAATGCATACTATGAGAACCAAGGGATTCTCCCATGGACATGTACCTGTGACAGCATTAGAGATGCGAGGGAAGGGGAAGAGGTCATATGCATTCTTAGAAGTTTTTTGAAGATAAATCAGTTTTGAAGACTTTGACCTCATAGCGCGAAGACATTCACTCATATGATGAGAGTTGGTTCCAGATTTGTACGAATCCATGAATAGGTACAAGTGAGGAATCTAACTATGTTTGAAGCATATGTGAATGTACTAGGCAAGATATGAGATGCAGATAGGATAGATCTATATATTTGTGTAGGCAGAAACCTCTTGTGGTAAAAGTGATGAATCTTTCTGGATCAAGAAGATGGTAAAAGGAGAGTTTAATTTACCACACGATGAACTGCTTAGACGGAGAGGAGTTGGATGCCCAGCAGTTCGATCTTCCCTGCCCTAACTTGGCGACGGAGGACAGCTACGGCGACGGCGGAGTAGACGATGTCCGCGGTCGGCGTGAAGACATCGTAGACGAGGTCGCAGCAGCGAAGCGCTTCGTCGCCGGCGTCATCGAGAGCTAGCGGAGGCGCTAGGGTTGGTCGAGGTGGAGAGGTAGTAGAAGAATTTTTTGACCGTGATGGGACGTGCATTTATAAGCATGGGAGACGGCACAACGCAATTACACAGGTGCCCCTGGCGGTTCACATCTGAGGGACACGTGGCGGTCATGTAACGCATTGGGAGTTGTCCCACGATCCCACGTACACCACGACTGTCGGAGTGCTCGTTCCGGCTTCTCCGGATTTCAGGCATAAAGGATGGAGCATTAAAATCAGATTTAAAGTTTGTCTCCGTATCTTCTGCTGACAAGAACGCAGAGAAGATATTCGACAGTTCCAACAGAATGCATATGATTTGGACAGATAGAGTGTGAGATGAGAAAGCATAGAGAGGTTAGGGTCCGATCACATTCACTTAGTTCAAAAGATTCAAATAAGAAGACATAGCTATAAGTGAATGCTGTAGAGGACAGAACACAACTCTCTCTCTCTCTCTCTCTCTCTCTATATATATATATATATATATATATATATATATATATATATATATATATATATATATATATCCTAAATGAAGATAAACCAAGTGTGAAGACTTTGCAAATGTAATGCCAAGAACAACACTTCAAAGAAGGATTTGGTGGTGGCGTTACGCACCGTATAGGAAGTATTAGACCCACACACGGCGCACAATTATCGTGGCGCTCCAAAGTCAATTTCCATGTTAATGTATTCACACTTAGAATGTAAGTCTTCATTGATTGAAGATATACTTTACTTCGTGTGTTGCACATCTAAGTCATCAATTTGCATAAGTGTTAGGATGTGTGCCTGATTACATGACATTTGAGGATTCTAATATATTTAGCTCACACCGCAACTTGCAAAACCTTTTCTCATCCAAGGGCTTTGTGAAGATATCTGCCAGTTGCTCTTCAGTGTTGACGTGTATGATATCAATATCTTCCTTCATGACATGATCTCTGAGAAAGTGATGACGAATTTCAATGTGCTTTGTCTTCGAGTGCTGAATTGGGTTGTTGGCAATCTTGATAGCGCTTTCATTACCGAAGTAGAGTAGCACATGCTTCAGATGGACGCCATAGTCCTTGAGCATTTGCTTCATCCAGAGAAGCTGAGCGCAGCAAGATCCAGCAGCAATGTATTCAGATTCAGCAGTGGGGAGTGATACACAGTTCTGCTTGTTTGAAGACCAACAGACAAGAGATCATCCTAGAAAGTGACATGTGCCTGACGTAGACTTGCGATCAACTTTGTCACCAGCATAATCAGCATCTGAGAATCCAACTAGATCAAACTCTGAGCCCTTTGGATACCATAATCCTAGTGTTGGGGTGTAAGCCAAATATCGAAGTATTCGCTTCACAGCTAAGTGATGCGACTACTTTGGTGCCGCTTGATATCGAGCACACATGCAAACACTAAGCATAATATCTGGCCTAGATGCACATAAATAAAGAAAAGAACCAATCATGGAGCGGTATACCTATTGATCAAACTCTTTACCATTGGCGTCGGGGCCCAGATGGTGTTTAGCAGGCATAGGCGTCGAGTACCCTTTGCAGTCTTGCATTCCAAACTTCTTCAGGCAGTCTTTAAGGTACTTCTCTTGAGATATATGAAGATGTCGTTGCTTTGCTGACGAATTTGAAGACCAAGGAAGAACTTCAGCTCACCCATCATGGACATCTGATATTGCTCTTGCATCATATGACCAAACTCATCACAGTATCTTTTGTCAGTGCAGCCGAAGATAATGTTGTCCACATAGATTTGGCAGACAAATAGTTCATCATCATATGTCTTCGTGAAGAGTGTGGGATCTAGGGATCCAAGTTTGAAGCCTTTGCTCTTCAGGAAGTCTTTGAGTGTGTCATACCAAGCACGAGGCGCTTGTTTGAGGCCATACAGTGCCTTGTTGAGTTTGTATACCATATCAGGACGTTTTGGATCTTCAAAGCCAGGTGGTTGTGCAACATACACCTCTTCTTCAATCCTTCCATTGAGAAAGGCACTCTTTACATCCATTTGATACAGAAGTATGTTGTGACGATTTGCATAGGCTAGCAGTATACGAATAGCTTCAAGTCTGGCCACAGGAGCAAATGTTTCATCGAAGTCAATCCCTTCGACTTGAGTGTATCCTTGAGCAACGAGACGAGCTTTGTTTCTGACCACTTAACCATGCTCATCTTGCTTGTTGCGATAGATCCATTTTGTGCCTATTATGTTGTGCTTGCGAGGGTCAGGACGCTTGACAAGTTCCCACACGTTGTTCAGCTCAAACTGTTGAAGCTCTTCTTGCATTGCTTGAATCCATTCGGGTTCCATAAAAGCTTCAGCAACTTTCTTGGGTTCAAATATTGAGACAAATGCAAAGTGCCCACGGAAATTTGCAAGTTGTGTTGCTCTTGAACGAGTAAGTGGACTAGGAGCATTTATGCTGTCGATTATCTTCTCAACTTATACTTCATTTGCAACCCGAGGATGAGCTGGACGAAGATTTTGCTCTTGCTGTACATTGTCATCGTCAGGAGGGTTGTCTTCAGGCTGAGCATTGTCGTCAGGTTGATTTGGAGCAGAAATGATGATTTCCTCGTCAGGTTGTGCTTCAGAAGGCATGATCTCACCGGTTCCCATTAGCTTTATAGATTCATTTGGTGAAGCCTCATCTAGCACATTTGGTAGGGTCTCTCTTTGTGAACCATTTGTTTCATCAAACCGCACATCCACAGTTTCAACTACTTTATAGAGACAGATGTTGAAGACTCTGTAGGAGTGTGAGTCCTTTCCATATCCGAGCATGAAGCCTTCATGTGCTTTCGGTGTAAACTTTGACTTGTGATGTGGACCCTTGATCCAGCACTTAGCTCCAAATACTCTGAAGTAACTTATGTTAGGCTTCTTTCCAGTGAGGAGTTCATAGGACGTTTTCTTCATAAGCTTGTGAAGATAAACACGGTTGATAATATGGCATGCATTATCAATAGCTTCGGGCCAGAACCTTCTTGGTGTCTTGTATTCATCGAGCATCGTTCGAGCCATCTCAATTAGAGTTCTGTTCTTGCGCTCAACGATCCCATTTTGCTGAGGTGTATACGGGGCTGAGAATTCATGAGTGATTCCCAATGTATCCAGATAAAGATCAAGGTCGGTGTTCTTGAACTCGGTGCCATTGTCACTTCTGATATGCTTGATCTTGACGCCATAGTTGTTCATGGCACGGTTTGCGAAGCGTCTGAAGACATCTTGCACTTCAGTCTTGTAGAGTATTATGTGCACCCATATGTATCTTGAATAATCATCAACAATGACGAAGCCATAGAGACAGGCTGTGGTAGAGAACATGGAGTAGTGAGTAGGGCCAAATAAGTCCATGTGAAGCAGCTCGAAGGGTTTGGATGTCGTCATGATTGTCTTCGAGGGATGCTTGGCCCTAGTCATCTTCCCAGCTTCACATGCACCACATAGATGATCTTTCTTGAATTTGACTTCCTCGATGCCTACGACATGCTTCTTCTTTGCGAGAGTGTGCAAGTTCCTCATGCCGGCATGTCCTAGCCTCCGATGCCAGAGCCAGCACTCTGAAGCTTTTGCTAGAAGACATACGGCCATCTGCGGTCCAGTTGAGAAATCTACCATATATAGATCACCTTTTCTGTATCCTTCAAATACGAAAGACTTGTCAGATTCCATTAGTACAAGGCAACGAAATTTACCAAAGATCACAATCATGTTTAAGTCACAAAGCATTGAGACAGACATTAAGTTGAAACCAAGAGATTCAACAAGCATGACTTTATCCATGTGCTTATCTCTTGAGATTGCAACTCTACCTGGACCCAACACTTTGCTTTTACCAGTATCAGCAAATGTGATGTGACTCTTGTTAGATGGACGTACGATTGAGTCCATGAGAAGATTTCGATCTCCAGTCATATGATTTGTGCATCCGCTGTCCATAATCCATTCTGAAGACTTTGGTGTCACTCCCTACAATGCAGTTAGGAGGATAGGCTTCACCAAAAGCCATTGTGAAGCATAAACATTTGACGTACAAGTGGATTATGAAAGTTTAGATCCAAGTTAGAACTGATAAGATGATTAGCAGGTGATTCATGAACAGAATGAGCAGTAAATCATTTGGGCAGTTGATCTTGTGCCCAACAAGTGTTTTAGGTCCCCAGCAATAGCATCAGACGCCTTTGATTTTCGGCTGGAGACCTTTCCCTGTAAGAGAAAGTTAGTTCTTCTTAACCACCCACATTTTCAGGGGTGGCTTAGAAGCAATGAGTCTGAGAGTAGCATCTGAGAATTTTGGCTTTGGAGCCCTAACAAATAATCTTGCAGGAGGAGAATAATACTCATAAGAATAGGCAGATTTTTTTTTGTTTTATGAATATAGCGGTTTGAAGAAACACGTTCATATTCATGGGTCTGGTTATGATTTCCCTGCAAAACATTGGCGTTAGGGTGACTCAGGTGAGTCCTTTGTCTATATGAAGCCTTAGGACCATATGAAGCCTTTGGTCTGGGGTTTGTCTTCTTCCCAAGAGATGTCATGATGACGTTTGCTGGAAGTTTCTCAAGACAACCTTTGGGTACCCAGATCTTCTTCATAGGTGGCCTGTTCCTGCAGTTAGTACCAATGTACGTGGCAAACACTTCACCATTTTGATTCTTAAACAGTTTATAGTTTGCATCAAAGGATTCATCAATGATAAGAGGATTAGCACAAGTGAAGCCAGATAGGGTAGATGGATCCACTGAAGGTTCCTTTGCAGCAACCCATGTGGTTTTGGGATACTACTCAGGCTTCCAGTATGAACCATCAGCATTCATTTTCCTGTCGAACCCAACACCCTCTTTCCTAGGGTTTCGGTTCAGTATCTGCTTTTTGAGGACATCACATAGAGTATGATGCCCTTTGAGGCTTTTGTACATCCCTGTTTCAAGCAAAGTCTTCAACCTAGCATTTTCATCAGCAATAGTAGTGATATCCTCAGCAGAGGGGTTAGTTACCACATCGGTAGTTGAAGATATTGCAAGAGTGGCAGCAATATAACATTCAGCAACAGATGTAGCGTTATCACACTCAATGCATTTTAGACATGGTGGTTCAAACTCTTCATGAGTGGAGCTGATCAGTTGTGCGCGGAGTGACTCATTTTCTTTTTGAAGATCTTCACGAGCCGCTTTCAATTTCTCAAGTTCTCGCTTCCTTTGAATGTAATCGTGGGAAAGCTTTTCATGAGTTTTTGAGAGCGATTCATAAAGACCTTCAAGTTCCTTGTACTTAACATGAAGATTTTTTATGTCTTCAATTAAGGACTGAGAACGGGTCATTTTCGCGTCCAAGAGGTCGTCGCTTTTGTCTAACAGTTTTTGAATATGTTCCGTGGCTTCCTGCTGTTCAGTGGCAATTTTAGCAAGTGTTGTGTAGCTAGGGTTTGATTCACAATCAGAGTCATCTTCACTAGATGTTTGAAAGTAAGCATCGCGTGATTTTACCTTGGCACCGCGTGCCATGAAGCAGTAGGTGGGAGCAGAGTCGTCGTCCTCATCATCAATGTTGGGGACGGGGCCATTGTCTTCAGTGTTGAAGATGGACTTGGCAACGTAGGCAGTGGCTAGAGCCAGACTCGCAGCACCAGAATCAGACTCCTCCTCAAACTCCACCTCTGCCTCTTCAGAAGCAGACTCCTCCTCTGAATCCATCTCCTTGCCAACAAACGCGCGAGCCTTGCCAGATGAATTCTTCTTGTGTGATGAACACTTTGATGAAGACTTGGAAGAAGACTTTGAGTATTTCTTCTTTTTCTTGCACTACAACAAACACCCCCATACACCAACGCATATCTAGCAACGAAGTTAGGATATGTGTTGTTTGGGATCCACCCCCACCTCCCCACGAAGGGCAACCACCCTGTACCCACCTCCACCTTATCTGCGTCCCCTCCGTCTAAATGTCACACAGAGCCCAAAAAACCATTTTTTCCTCCCGACCACCTCTCTCCCCTGATTCCTATCTGACTCTGTCACACCACCGAGTTGTCGCCGCCAACTCCGATTCCGGGAAGCTCCGGCGGAATCCCAACCCACTGCTCACCAACCTGCCCCACTCCCTGTATGTTCTTCTCAGATCCTTCGCCCCGTCCACCGCGCCCCTGCACGCGCGCCCCGCAACAACCCAAGCCGCCACGCGTCGCCGGTGTGGCTCCGGGGGCTCCAGTTTATCGCCCAGTACCCCTGCATCACATCACGTGCGGCAGCCGGCTTGGGCTTGACATTAGTACTCCGCCTTTTCTACTTCCGAAGTTGACATGTCTGGTACTGGAGTTTTTTTTATTAGATCTGATTCACCATGTGTCAATCTATACTAATTCTGGATGGGTAGTACCCTGTGATGCGTTATGGTTAGACTTTACTGTTCATATGATATGTGTTCTCGGATTAGTAGTATATACTAGCAATGAGCATGACCTGTTCAATAAGATCAACGCAGTGTCTTCTTATTAAAAAATAAACTTAATTCAAATTAGAGTGAGATAGTGTATCAGCGATACACCATATGCCACCATGTATGTCACTGAAGAACATTGCGACAAAAATCAACATGTAAGTGCAATTATGGGTCCATGATACTAGCATAATTATTTCAAATTGAGAATCCCCTTCTCAATAGACTGAATCGTTATTTATTTGGTGTTAAATGTACAATATATTAAATAAATAAGTCCTACTTGCATCCGTTCGTCCCAATATTTGTCTTTATGCTATAATCATTTATTCCATCTACACTCACAGATTCTGACATTGTCTTTTACTATGTGTGTGCTTCTGCTGTTTCTTAACAGATCGTTCTACAACACTTACGCATTGCAGTCTGGAGAATCCATGAATATGCAAAAGAAGCCTTGAGAATTATTTTAGTCATTTGTGTATAGCATGGTGAGGATTGTTTCGCTAATTCATGTTATAGTAAGGAAAACGTGAATTTGTATCTTATTTTATTTTTTCGGCTGATGTAATATTTGTTTTCCCCTACAGAAAGTTATATTAGTTTCAGCTTCTTATTCAGTAAAAATGTGCACACCTCAGTCTCTAACTTTATGCAAAAGCTCACATGGAAATAATTCTTACACTCATGTTATCCAATAAATTTGAACGTGAGTTACAGGAACTTCATACCTTGATATTCTCGTCATATGTATTTGACTCATATTATTGAAATCTCGCCATTAAATCAAGTTTAGTGCATTTTTTTTGGAAATACAGGTACTTCTGAATTCCTGCAGTCTCTGTACTAATTTGTATTTGGTGGGGAGGCACAGACGTTACCAAATATAGAATGATGCATGATTGGTTAGCGCACAAACTCTTGGCCAGGTGCCTCTCACATCTTATCTTGTTTGTAACATATTCTCCTTAAACTGTAAAACTTATTCCTCTTGTGGATTCTGCTTCCCTGACATACAGGCACACTATGGTGGTGGGATGTTACTAACAACCATAAACAGACACCTAAGCGATCAGATATGGCGAATGTGCAAGTGTGTCTGGTACGTCGAATTCACTGATCCCAAACTATTGGATCTTACTAGGATCTCCTCTTCTCTATAATACTTAGAACCTTCTCCTCTACCTATCCAGGCTAACAGTTTGAGCATCCGGCAACCATGGTGACAAAGACGAGTATACTGGAACTGCTCTAAGTTTCCATGTTCTCAGTAAACAAGTAAACTAAGAAAGCGAAACCTATTTAATAAATGTTGGCATATACTGATACACTGGCACTGCATTATTGTTGTGGTCTTCTAAATTGTTAGAATAATTTTACGTAGTTTGGTAGGAGTCCATGCTAGTTTAACTAGCCAAGTTTGAGACTCAATTTTGATAGGTTGATTAGTTAGTTTTCCAAAATGAATCGTTTGCATGTCGTAAGCATTTGTGTTCTGTAGTCCATATATGATTCAAGGAGTTTGCATAGCTAGTAGCCTACATGTTGTACTAGTATGTCTTGGACTCAGCATGCCTTACTAGTCTAGTAAAAGGGCGCTGCAGTCTGAGTCGTTCTAGATGCTATTAAGTCAGAGTAGGTTTGGATTGCTTTGGCCATGTAGCAGGTCATATCATGGAACTAGGTCGTGCAAGAGTTTTTCCATACAAAAACAAGCTTATGTAAGAGTTTTGATATAAAAGAATAAAGAGTACGCTAAAGTTTATTCGTGCACTTGTGTTCGGCTATTTTGATGCCATCGATTCTGTGAGCACAACCAAACATAGATTACTAATGCATATGCCAAATCAGTAGGTTACAGAGACTAGATTGTTCCAAGTCGATGTTGCTGGCGCTAAAACATAGACCAATATTAGTGCCAAGCTGGATTTACTAGGAGGTATTTTCTGATAGTAGTTCTATATTGCGTGAATGATTCTTCACCGGATCGAATGGAAAGTTTGGAGTATTAATAGCATTACTTGACTACATTTTATTATCTTACACATGCTTCTCTTTTTTCCCCACCTAATTTGTACAAGAGAACACTACTTCTGTGAGATAAGACTCATTTCGGTTAGATTAGGTAAAACAATTCATCAACTACTTCATGCATGCCTTACATTTTCCCACCCCTATAAAACACTTTGTTTCTATTAACAGGGTGAAACTTACTAATGAAATAGGCTGAGTTAGTTTACTGTAAGCTAAAATGACTATTGTTAGCTACTAATATTATACTGGACACATCCGAACAAGAACGCTCCTCTTACTTGTATCGACCCCGAATATAAATCTAAAGTTGATGATGTTATACTTGGTAATGAATTCTTGGTATTGCGAGTTGAAGCTACATTAGGAAAATCTTACAAGTTTTTATAACTAGTCAAAAGAGTCAAAATTATTAGTCATGCAGCAAGATTAACTATCACATTGCCTTCGACCTTTCCATGTTGCTCCTTTTTTGCCCTATTAACCTATTTCATTTCTTTGTTGTAGATTTCTATATTCGATGATGCATGGGCTCAGATATTGGTCAAGGATAGGAGTGCTATTAGATAGTTTCACATTGTGTCTTAGAATTCCATGTCTGGTGCCAATGTTTCAATCATTATGTTTCAGATATTTTCGGTGTCAATGTTTCGGTCATTATGTTTCAGAATGGCTGAGACGTTGGTTGTAAGGTCAAGAGTAGGATTACTACTACCTTCACATCTTGTAAACTTTGTATCGTGTCCTTTGTAATACAACTAAGTTGATTTAATATATGAGAAATTTATATTTAATATACTGTGTCCCTGTGCAATATCGGCATTGACCTAATAATTCCGGACGGTGATATATAAAACACCATGCATTTTTCATGCAATGCACTAGGCATTGCAGTACTCATTTATAATCCACCAACGCATGTGAAGCGTTGTTGTGCTTTGAATTTATCAGTTACTATCTTACAACGCTTTTTCACGCTATTTACCAACGGATGCATATACGTTGTTGTAGACTTTTCCAACGCCACCAAAGGCAACGCATACAAATCAGTTGGTGTAGACCTTACCAATGCTTATATGGACCTTTGGCAACGCAATGATGCGTTGCTGTAGGGGGGTTCCTGTTGTAGTGTTGTCATCAGAATCATATTCCTTGCTCTTCTTCTTCTTCTTCTTCTTCTCATTGTCCCACTGAGGACACTCAGAGATGTCGTGACCAGGTTTCTTGCACTCATGACATATTCTCTTCTTGTAGTCACGGGTAGAAGCTTCATCATTTCTTGAGCTAGATCGTGAAGACTTTCTGAAGCCTTTCTTCCTAGTGAATTTCTGGAACTTCTTCACAAGCATGTCAAGCTCCTTTCCAATGTCTTCAGGATCATCAGAACTACAGTCAGATTCTTCTTCAGATGAAGAAACATTCTTTGCCTTTAAGGCGCGAGATCGGCCATAGTTGGGACCATAGATGTCACGTTTCTCAGATAGCTGGAACTCATGTGTGTTGAGCCTCTCAAGTATGTCAGACGGATCGAGAGTCTTGAAGTCGGGGCATTCTTGAATCATCAGGGCGTTCTTGAAGTCGAGTGATCTCAGGAGGGTCTTGACGATTTCATGCTTGGTGATCTTAGTGGCGCCAAGTGCTTGAAGTTCATTAGTGATGTCAGTGAGACGATCGAATGTGTGCTGGACATTCTCATTGTCATGTCTCTTGAAGCGATTGAAGAGATTGCGAAGGACGCTGATCCTTTGATTTCTCTGGGTTGAGACTCCTTCATTGACCTTTGAGAGCCAGTCCCAAACTTCCTTTGACGTTTCCAGAGCACTTACACGACCATACTGTCCTTTGGTCAGATGACCACAGATGATGTTCTTGGCCGTTGAATCTAGTTGAATGAGCCTCTTGACATCAGCAGGGGTGATACCTTCACCAGTCTTGGGAACACCGTTCTTGACGACAAACCAGAGGTCCACGTCAATGGCTTCAAGGTGCATGCGCATCTTGTTCTTCCAGTAGGGATATTCGGTGCCATCGAAGACGGGGCATGCAGCGGAGACTTTAATTATCCCTGCAGTCGACATAGCTAAAACTCCAGGTGGTTAAACCGAATCACACAGAACGAGGGAGTACCTTGCTCTGATACCAATTGAAAGTGCAGTATATCGACTAGAGGGGGGTGAATAGGCAAATTTTATGAAATGCTTCAAAACATGGTAGTTTTGAAGACAAAAGATAAATCCAATCCTATTAGTATGCAGCGGAAAGTAGACTACACTAGACAAGCCATAGTCATGTATTCAATGAAGTGAAAGCACGAAGACTAATAGCAGCTAGGCAGTAGGGATCAAGATGGAAGAAGGAATGAAGCCAATCAGAACAAGTAGATACTCAGTGAAGTCAATCGGATAAGGCAAGCAGGCAATGACTTCACAACATAAGACATTAAGTAAAGGGAAGGAAAGGATAGAACCAGTTGCTCAGGGAGGACAGTGATTTGTTAGACCAGTTCCAGTTGCTGTGACAACTTGACATCTGGTTAGGGAGGCTGAGATTTAACTCAGAAGACCGTGTCTTCACCTTAGTCCCCTTGAGCTAAGGACACCTAGTCCTAGCCCAATCACTCTGGTAAGTCTTCAAGGTAGACTTCCAAACCTTCACAGACTTCGTTCACCGGCGATCCACAATGACTCTTGGATGCACAGAACGCGACGCCTAACCGGCTGGAGGAAACACAGTCCTCAAGTGTAATAAGTCTTCAGGTCACAATGACAGAAAGACTTCAGTGATGCCTAACACTCTTTGGCTCTGGGTGTTTTGGCTTTGTCCTCGCAAGGATTTCTTTCTCAAAAGCTTCGGAGGTGGGTTGCTCTCAAACGACAAAAGCCATGTAATAACTCTGAGCAACCACTAATTTATGGTGTAGGGGGCGGGCTATTTATAGCCACTGGGCAACCCGACCTGATTTGTTCGAAGTGACCCTGGGTCACTAAGGAACTGACACGTGTTCCAACGGTCAGATTTCAAACACTCACATGACAACTTTACTTGGGCTACAAGTAAAGCTGACTCATCCAACTCTGGATAAGATTTGCTCTCATTGTCTTCGCTCGAAGACATAGGATTTGGTTGAGCATCACTTCAGTCACTCTGACTTAGATCACTTGGACACCACTTAACAGTACGGTGGTTCCTATGACTCAACAAAGAAGAAAAGGAAACAACGAAACGTCTAAGTCTTCGCTCTCCATAGTCTTCACACAATGTCTTCTCTTGTCATAGTCTTCAATAGGATTATCTTCATATACCACCACTGATGTCAATGTCTTCATACATTTTTAGGGGTCAACTCCGGTAGGTAAACCGAATCAATGAGGGACTACTACCTATGTTATCCTGCAATTCTCACAAACACATTAGTCCCTCAACCAGGTTTGTCGTCAATACTCCAAAACCAACTAGTGGTGGCACTAGATGCACTTACAATATCACATATACCTTTGATGTTGCCGGCCTTCTTATCCACTAAGTATTTGGGGCAATTCCGCTTCTAGTGACTCGTTCCCTTGCAATAAAAGTGCTCAGTCTCAGGCTTGGTTCCATTCTTTGGCTTCTTCCCGGCAACTGGCTTACCGGGCGCGGCAACTCCTTTGCCGTCCTTCTTGAAGTTCTTCTTACCCTCGCCTTTCTTGAACTTAGTGATTTTATTCACCATCGAAACTTGATGTTCCTTTTTGATTTCCACCTCCGATGATTTCAGCATTGAATATACCTCGGGAATGGACTTCTCCATCCCTTGCATATTAAAATTCATGAAAAAGCTCTTGTAGCTAGGTGGGAGCGACTGAAGGATTCTGTCAAAGACCGCATCATCTGGGAGATTAACTCTCAACTGAGACAAGCGATTGTGCAACCCAGACATTTTGAGTATATGCTCGCTGACAGAACTATTCTCCTCCATCTTACAACTATAGAACTTGTCAGAGACTTCATATCTCTCGACTCGGGCATGAGCTTGGAAAACCATTTTCAGCTCTTGGAACATCTCATATGCTCCGTGTTGCTCAAAACGCCTTTGGAGCCCCGATTCTAAGCTGTAAAGCATGCCGCACTGAACCAGGGAGTAATCATCACTATGCGGCTGCCAGGCATTCATAACATCTTGAGTTGCTGGGAAAACGGGTGTGTCACCTAGCGGTGCTTCAAGGACATATGCTTTATTGGCAGCTATGAGGATGATCCTCAAGTTACGGACCCAATCCGTATAGTTGCTACCATCGTCTTTCAGCTTGGTTTTCTCTAGGAACGCGTTGAAGCTGAGGGCAACATTAGTGTGGGACATTTGATCTACAAGATATATTGTAAAGATTTTAGACTATGTTCATGATAATTAAGTTCATCTAATCAAATTTAATGAACTCCCACTCAGATAGACTTCTCTGTAGTCATCTAAGTGATACATGATCCGAATCAACTAGGCCGTGTCCGATCATCACGTGAGAGGGACTAGTCATCAATGGTGAACATCTTCATGTTGATTGTATCTTCTATACAACTCATGTTTGACCTTTCGGTCTTCCGTGTTCCGAGGCCATTTCTGTACATGCTAGGCTCATCAGGTCAACCCTAAGTGTATTGCATGTGTAAATCTGGCTTACACCTGTTGTATGTGAACGTTAGAGCGTATCACACCCGATCATCATGTGGTGCTTTGGAACAACGAACCTTAGCAACGGTGCACAGTTAGGGGGAAGACAATTCTTGAAATGTTAGTGAGAGATCATCTTATTTATGCTATCGTCGTTCTAAGCAAATAAGATGTAAAACATGATAAACATCAGATGCAATCAAGTAGTAACATGATATGGCCAATATCATTTTTTTCTCCTTTCGATCACCATCTTTGGGGTTCCATGATCATCATCGTCACCGGCATGACACCATGATCTCCATCATCATGATCTCCATCATCTTGTCTTCATGAAGTTGTCTCGCCAAACATTACTTCTACTACTATGGCTAACGGTTAGCAATAAAGTAAAGTAACTGCCTGGCAGTTTCAATGACACGCAGGTCATACAATAAAAATAAGACAACTCCTATGTGGTTGTCATACTCATTGACATGTAAGTCGTGATTCCTATTACAAGAACATGATCAATCTCATACATCACATATATATCATTCATCACATCCTTTTGGCCATATCACATCACACGGCACATATTGCAAGAACAAGTTAGATGTTCTCTAATTGTTGTTGCAAGTTTTTACGTGGCTGCTATTGGTTTCTAGCAAGAACCTTTCTTACCTACGCCAAAACCACAACGGCATATGCCAATTTCTATTTACCCTTCATAAGGACCCTTTTCATCGAATCTGATCCAACTAAAGTGGGAGAGACAGACACCCGCAAGCCACCTTATGTAACTAGTGCATGTCAGTCGGTGGAACCTGTCTCACGTAAGCGTACATGTAAGGTTGGTCTAGGCCACTTCATCCCACGATGCCGCCGAATCAAGATAATACTAGTAGCGTCAAGTAAATTGACATAATCTACGCCCACAACAATCTTGGGTTCTACTCATGCATAGTAACTACGCATAGACCTGGCTCATGATGCCACTGTTGGGGACCGTTGCAGAAATACAAAAAAAATCTACGCAACACCAAGATCTATCTATGGAGTGACTAGTAACGAGAGGGGAGTGCATTGTAATGCCCAGGATGGGATTATACCTCCTACGTGTCGAGGCACGACTTAAAGGTATAAGCCCATTCTAGAATGATCTCAAGTTTGGTATCTTTGCACGACTCATGTAAAAATAGGGATGAAATTGCAAAAGGATAGTTGGCTTACACTCGCCACGTCACACAATACATTACATGAGCAAATCATCATCCAAATAACATCACAGTTCGACTACAGGCGAAGATCCAAATGAAAGATACCAAATACATAAAGCCACAAGGTCTGAATCGCCCCTAGTAGAAGCCACTACTGATCATCGGGATAGTGCACATAGTATCGACTATGTTCTTCATCCAACTCCCAGTACAGCTCCATGCCGTCACCTGAGTAGCTCACCATAGTACCTGCATCTGGTGTGGTGTAGAATCTGTGAGCCACGGAGGACTCAGCAATCCCGTTCTCGGGTAGCAAAACTATCTAAGCCTTGGGTGAGGAACAAGGCTGAAGAAATAAAAGGTTGCAGCTGCGCTAGCACTAGCTTACGTGTTTAGAGCGAGAAGAGAAGTGCCACGAGCGTCAAGTGATCACGAAGTTATCCTATCTAAGCACGTCAATCATAACCCCACCGTGTTCACTTCCCGAACCCCTTTCGGAAAATGACCGTCATGGTTACTCACGCTGGAAGTGTGTTCTGAACATGGTGTCAAGTTTTCTACAACCGGATATTAACAAATTCCCATCTGTCACATAACCGCGGGCACGGCTTTCGAAAGTTCAAACCCTGCAGGGGTGTCCCAACTTAGCCCATGACAAGCTCACGATCTGCGGAGTCCCAACTCCAAGGTGGGAAGGCCCAAGTATTCTCGGAATCCCGTGCTCAAGATATTCTGACTAAGGTAAAACTAATCCAGCAAGACCTCCCGGCGTGCCGACACCCTGACAGTAGCCGCACGTATCTAGTCTCAGGACACGACCGGATGGGTGATAATACAGGTAATACCAGATACCTCGGGTTTCCCCAAGGCGGCCCCGCATAACCCTAGTCTGGACCAACACTCATGTGGAGCACTGGCCCGGGTTGTTGATTAAGAACTCGGGTTTGCAACGCCCTATGCAAGTTTTAGTTATTAGGCAAATGTAAAACCAATGTCGGGCCTTGCTGGAAAAGCTTTAGCGCTAAGCGGGTTATCAAGGGGGGCCCATAAACCCCAACTGTGTTAGGAACGCATAATCAAGGAATATAACACCGGTTTATACGGTTCCTACGGCAGCCTGAGTGGAACAAAACACCAAGCAAGAGGCTTAGCCTTCCACCCATTACCAATATATAGATGATTTAGTTAAAGAATTTATATAGTGTGATATCCCAACAATAACTTCAACATGAAGCAAGAATCTTAAAATCTTCTCCTGCAACTAGCAATGCTATAAGAGGGGCTGAGCGAAGCTTACGTAACCAAACAAAGGTTTGCTAGGTTGGGTGGTTAGACAGATTCATGGTTACAATAGGAGGCTGACAAACAAACATGAGCATCGAGGCAATAAGCTAAAGAGCGAGACATCTAGCAATAGGCAAAGATAGTAATGATATCTGGGTCAGGTCATCTTTCCTGTTGAGTCGTTGATGGGATCGTAAGACGGCTCCTCGTACTCAACCAAGGTAGTAACCTCGTTCTCGTTCTCGGTCTCGGCTTCCGGCTCTACTCAACACAAGAATACAACGATGCACGAAATCAAACAAGGTGCAATGCACAATCAACATGATGCAAGTATGATGCACTTATGATGCAATTCATGTCAAGGGATGAATCACAAAAGAACAACACAAGACAACAAGTTTAAATGAGGCCGGAATCCACATATAGCGAATCCGGTAAGTCCTCATATGCATATGTTGAAAATGGTCCAGATCTGAACAAACCATAAGTTAAAGTTGTTAAACATCAATTTAACATGCACCAAGATGATCTACACGAAATTCTAGTCAAGTTTCATATAGAGTTTGTTTAATTCAGAGCTACGGTCTAGAAGATATGAGCAAAAGAAGTTAAGCATGACAACGGTGCAAGATGCACCCAAACATCAAGCAAACATACTCCAAACATGTAAACAAGATTATATTAGGATTCTACATGCAAAATCACACAAGTTTCATGTAGGACATGCTCAAAACGGAGCAACGGTTCAACACATACACACGAAACAAGATTCAATGCAAAGCTGAAATTAACAGCCACATAGCAACTTTGGAGAAATAAATATATACTCTACAGCACCCAAACATGATGACAATAAGCATGGACATGAAGTAGACATATCCTACAGCAAACAACTCCATTAGAGCAACTCCATAGGAGGCATGGATCAATAGCAACAAGCTACAACATTTTGATCATGACGTTAAAAACCTGACAGTATATTTTATAGCAACTTGGGAGCAAGAATTAAATAAGCTACGGCAAGACATATGAGCAAGTGAGGGCATGGATGGATAAACAATAACATGTACAACAAGGAATGATCATTGGACACTCCAAAACTAGCATGGATTTGCCTAGGGTATCAAGCAAACATAGCATCGGGATATGACAGATTCCAGACTTAGTAGAAATTTCACTAAGTCTAAAACAGTTATGTTGGCATGGCATGTTTGCAAGCATGTTTAAGTCACCTCAAGGCATATCATGGAAAATGGTTTGCACCACAGCAAAGACCACATTATGGAGATTCTAAAACATATTGGCATGTGACAAGGGGACAAACACATCAATAGCAACGAGCACTTCAAATCAGCATCTCATAACATGTTTCATAACTTAACAGCCACATGCATTTTTGCAACAGAGATTAACATCGCAATATGAATCCTAACATGAATACTACAGCAACCCTCATGTAGAGCATCTCATAATGAACATTTTGACATCTCATTTGCTTCATTTGGATAAACATGCACCAAGTTATCATATCTCAAACATGGCATGAAAATAACAAGTAGCAGCAGTTTATATCAAGTAGCCCTCTTGTCACGAAGATTAAGACCTCTAGATAGACTCAAACAAGCATGCCACAATGGAACAAAATGTAGTGCACATCACCACGATCATTTTGACATATCATTCACTCAAAACGGACAAGTATGCACAAAGTTACAGCCACTAGAAGTATGCAACAAAATATTGCAGAAAAAGACTTAGCAGAAAAATACCTAGCAAAAAAAACGGGACAGAGGGGTCCAACGGGACGGAGGGGTCCAGATCTGGCGTTTGGATCGGAGGCGGCGGCGGGCACCCGGGACGGAGCCGTCCCGGCGGCGTTGTGGTTACGAGTCCGCGGGTCGGGTCCGCGGTGGAGATCCGCCCGACCCGGGACAGAGGTCGATCGGCGCGGTGGCGGCTTTGATCCGGCGGCGAGGGAGCGGCGCGGCCGGCGGTGATGGCGGAGAGCCCCGGCGGCGGTGGTGGCGGAGCCGGCCGGCGGCGATGGCGGTGGTGGACACTGGTGGGAAGGCGCGGCGGCGAGGCGGCGCGGTGGCGCGGCCGGGCGGCGGCCGGCGGGAGCGCGAAGGTCCGCGGGGCGGCGGCGGTCGGCGGCCGGGAGCGGAGCGGGATCCGCGGCTGGGAGCGGCGATGCGGTCGGGCCGGGCGGGCCCCGCCTGGGCCCGGCGGGCCGCGGGAAGGAGATGGGAGGAGATGCGGTGATCGGGCCAATAGGGAGCGGCCACGTGGCGCTGGAGCTGAGGTGGCGCTCCCCTATTGGTCGGGATGATGTGGCTGCGCGGCGGCTGACATGTCCGGCCCGGTCAGATGTGTCCGGCGCGGCGCGGAGGGAGGAGGGGCTAGGTTTCGTCCGAAAAATGGACGTGGGGGACATTTTTATAGGAACAAGGAGCTAGGAGACTCCAAATGGGGAGCGGTTTTCGACCACGCGATCACGATTCAACGACCGAGATGATGGGAAGGGTTGTGCTGGGTTAGTGGGCTGTTGTGGAGGGGGTCTTGGTCCTTAAAGAAGAGGTTCTTTTATCCCACTAGGTTAACCGTTGGAGTACCATACGAACTCCAAACGGGATGAAACTTGACAGGCGGCCTACACGTACCAAAACAGCATCGCACGACAAGTCTCACGTCATTCCGGGAACGTTACACGGCCACATGCGAAAGAAGTACTCGGGGAAGCCACGTGCACGTGTGAGAGCGTCGGAACTCAAAACGGACAACGGGAAGAGACAAGTGGGACCGGGTGCAAGTGACAACACAAATGCAATGCAATGCACATGACAACATGACATGGATGAAATGCACACACGCACACGATAAAACGAAGAAACCCGAAATGAATAAGAGCCCAGAATTGAATTGATGAAGCCAAAGTTTATATATTGCCATATTGGGAAAGTGTTACATCTGGGGCATTACATGCATCTTCATACCTTTGAACATTGCGATGCAGAAGCATTGCAAGAGCGCGGTCGGTGGAGTCGTACACGAAGCGATTTAGATCGCGGCCGAATCCGATCTAAGGACTAAATAACGGTCCCTCCACGTTCAACACATGTGCAGCCCGGTGACGTCTCCCGCGCCTTGATCCAGCAAGGAGAGAGGGAGAGGTTGGGGAAGACTCCGTCTAGCAGCAGCACGACGGCGTGGTGGTGGTGGAGGAGTGTGGTACTCCGACAGGGCTTCGCCAAGCTTCGCAGGAGAGAAGGATTAGTTCGGGAGAAGGGGAGGGTTGCGCCAGGGATTGGGTGCGACTGCCCTCCCACCCCCTCTCTTTATATAGGGGAAAGGGAGAGGGGGTCGGCCCCCTCAGATCCAATCTGAGGAGGGGACGGCGGCCAGGGGAGGTGGCTTGCCCCCCAAGCCAGGGGGCGCCCCCCTTAGGGTTTCCCACAACCCTAGGTGCATGGGCCCTACGGGGGAAGGGCGCCTAGCCCACTTAGGGGCTGGTCCATCTCCATATACAGCCCATAGGGCCCTCCGGGGCAGGTGGACCCTCCCGGTGGTCCCAGTAAAATAGCGGTACCCCACCCCCCCCCAAACTATTCCGGTGACCGTATAGTGACTTCCCATATATAAATCTTTAGCTCCGGACCATTCCGGAACTCCTCGTGACATCCAGGATCTCATCTGGGACTCAAAACAACATTCGGTAACCACGTACATACATTCCCTAGAAACCTAGCGTCATCGAACCTTAAGTGTGTAGACCCTACGGGTTCGGGAACCATGCAGACATGACCGAGACATCTCTCCGGCCAATAACCAACATCGGGATCTGGATACCCATGTCGGCTCCCACATGTTCCACGATGATCTCATCAGATGAACCACGATGTCAAGGATTCAATCAATCCCATATATGATTCCCTTTGTCTACTGGTATAGCACTTGCCCGGGATTCAATGTTTGGTATACCGATACCTTGTTCAATCTCGTTACCGGCAAGTCTCTTTAATCATTCCGTAACACAACATCCTGTGACCAACTCCTTAGTAACATAGAGCTCATTATGATGATGTCATACCGAGTAGGCCCAGAGATACCTCTCCGTCATACGGAGTGACAAATCCCAGTCTCGATTCGTGCCAACCCAACAGATGCTTTGGGGGATACCCGTAGTGTACCTTTATAGCCACCTAGTTACGTTGTGACGTTTGGCACAACCAATGTATTCCTACGGCATCCGGGAGTTGCACAATCTCATGGTCTAAGGAAAGGATACTTGACATTAGAATAGCATACAAACTACACAATCTTGCACTATGCTTAGGATTGGGTCTTGTCCATCACATCATTCTCCTAATGATGTGATCCCGTTATCAATGACATCCAATGTCCATGGTCAGGAAACCGTAACCATCTATTGATCAACGATCTAGTCAACTAGAGGCTCACTAGGGACATGTTGTGGTCTATGTATTCACACATGCATTATGATTTCCGGATAATACAATTATAGCATGAACACTAGAAAATCATCATGAACAAGGAAATATAATAATAACCATTTTATTATTGCCTCTAGGGCATATTTCCAACACTTTCCTCCTAAACCATCCATGAAAAAGGATGATGAGGATTTTGAGCGCTTTGCTGAAATGATTAGACCTATCTTTTTGCGTATGCGTTTGACTGATATGCTCAAAACAAATCCTTATGCTAAGTAGATGAAAGATATTATTACAAATAAAAGAAAGATACCAAAGGTTGAAATTTCCATCATGCTTGCCAATTATACTTTTGAATGTGGAATACCAAAGAAACTAGGAGATCCAGGAGTACCCACTATACCTTGCTCCATTAAAAGGAACTATGTTAAAATTGCTTTATGTGATCTTGGAGCCAGTGTTAGTGTTATACCTCTCTCTTTATATCGTAGACTTCATTTTAATAAGTTGACACCTACTGAAATATCCAAATGGACGATAAATCAACTGCTATACATGTCGGTATTTGTGGATGTGCCTGTTGTGGTTGCAAATGTTACTATTCTAACGGACTTTGTTATCCTTGATATTCCCGAGGACGATAGTATGTCTATTATCCTTGGTAGACCCTTTTTTAATACTGCATGGGCTGTTATTGATTGCAACAAAGGCAATGTCACTTTTCATGTCAATGGTAATAAGCATACGGTACACTTTCCGAGGAAACAACCTCAGGTCCACAACATCAATTCTATTGGAAAAAAATTAACGATTACTATTGGAGGTTTTGAATTTCCTCTTCCTACTGTCAAGAAGAAATATGATATTATTATTGTTGGGTATATACATATCCCCATGGAGGTAACTTAGTGTCATTCGAAAATTCTCCAGTCTCATGATTATTCGGAAAGAGTTTATTAACAAGACCTGATCAACCTTGTTAATGGATTCTTTTGATGAGCATGAGATGGTTGAATTTAGAAAGCACAACTCTCTCTATCCTCTGATGTAGGGTGAAACCCTAGATGGCTGATCTTTCACGAAATGGAGAGGATCCCACAAAGAACACGATGAACACGGGGAGAAAACACAAGGGAAAACACTCAAGAACAAGTCCAATCACACATCCACTAGACAATCAAACACACAAGATCACAAGGTACATGAACAACAAAGGGAAATATACAAGGTAAAGTTCATCTCCGCGAGGAGGTCTTGAATCCGCGAACGATCTTCCCGTTTAGGGGTGTTGAATCCAAGGTGGATCTTCTCCGTAGAGGGGTCGCGGTCTCTCTCGTGGAGTAGATCCGTAATGGATGAGCAAAGCTCTATCTCACATATGAGCTAAATCAATGATAACCCTAAAATGGTGGAGGTGGAGGAGTATATATAGTCTAAGGCCACGAAGGGGTAAGTGAGGGGCGAAAGGGGTACATGGCCAAAAGGCCCGCGGTTGCGCACAGGCAGGAAGCGGACGTCCGCTGGGCACCGGACGTCCGGTGGCTCGGGAGGGACCGGACGTCCGATAGCTCTCGAACTTCCGCTATTTTCCACTAATTACGTTCTTTTGACGATGTCACGGACGTCCGGTGGCTGCCGGTCGTCCGGTCGCCTGGGACGCGTCGGACGTCCGGTGTGTAACGGACGTCCGGAGCCTGTAGCTTGCAGCAGCTCCGTTTCTTCCGTCTTCTCTTCCACGCTTCCCTCGCTGATGGTGTAGGTGATCCTTGCCGCTTGCACTCCTCCTCATCATCCATGAAGCTCCGATAATACCTATACATGCACACGAGTGGAGTGTCAGGTAGTATACCATCCTCGAAGGGGTCAAGTGAACACGTGTAAAGGAGATGATTCACCTTTAAGTATGAGAAGTAGAGGTCACACGTGTCACTTGCCAAACGGACTCTTGGCATGGTGATGTCCATAGGATGCTCCGCATCATCCCCTCCCCCTTGGGAAAGATCCGACCTCGGATCGAAAACCAAATCACCATGGGAAAGAGATGGCGTCGTTGTGTAGATGTGGACGATCGCGAAGTGCTCATCATCTTGAAGCTCTACATGGGCACTCTCCAATGTCGCACCGTCTAGTGATTCCTTCAAAATGAGTAAGGACAACAAACACTTGGAAAAACAAATGTGGTTAGCGTTAGCGCAAAACCAAGCATTCAAGAGGTGATTCACCCAACAAGTGTTGTCATCAAGCATAGCATAGGGTGCGACAAAGGGTTGTGGCATGGCATTTAAGCACATCAACTGAGCACAATCAAGGTCATCATGGAAACAAGCATGTAAATGTGAGGTAGAGATGCGCATATGTGTGACAAGAGAATAAGCATCTACCTCAAAGTCATAGCAAGCATGCATAAAGTGCTCAATGAAAGGTCTATGGTAGGCATACGAATCATTCACAACACCAAAGAAAATGAAGTGTCTGAACACAAGGGTTAAGTGCAAGACAATCCAAGCATAATGTGCCTAGGTTGTAGTGAAAATCGAGTAGCACTCAACACAATAGAAATATAAATTGTTCATCATGTGTGAGGCAAACAAGTCAATCATGTGACAAGCAATGGGACATGGCATATGTGAAGAGATGATATTGTTGCAACCAAGCATATGATAGGAGCAAGTAATCCACAAGTCGGATGCAACACACAAGGCATATATATCATGAAGCATGGCAATGTGGCAATGGCAAGTCAAAGAAAGATCTCTAGCATGTGTGTAAAGAGTCATGGTGCAAGCAACACAACTAGTATGATCCACAATGTTCATGCGCATGGATTGTGGTTTCTCGAAAGAGAAGGATATCACCTCGAAAGTGTGTCCTTTTGCATCCTTCACAATGCCGAAGCACAAGCAAGTGCGATGTAGAAGTGTCGTGGTAGAAAGTGGTTCACTCTCAAGAGCTCGAATGGTCAACTCACGTGAAGTGGAAGTCGACACGAAGTCCAAGTATCCTACACATGCACACAACAAAACAAAGAATGTATGCGCATGGTAGATAAACATATCATCCATCATGATGGTTCTCTTCTCTTGCACATAACCATTAGGAGCAAAAGTGCATGAATAATATGATGCAACAATGGCTATATTCATGGCACTAGGCATATGGTGCAAAGAGGTAAGACAAGCATGCTTCACAAGAATTATGTCAAAATCTCCAAATAAATGCGAGAATGCTATGGGGGCAATCTCATTGGCAAGACTAAAATCATGGTTGCGCTCAATGCATGGACAATCATATAGCATGAGAGAGGCAACATGTGGAGACATATGGTAACAAGCAATATCAATCATGTGCAAAGCATGGCAATGGTGGCTATCAACCGCATGAACTGAGCATGTATGAATCATGGGTGATGCACTACACGAAGCAAGCATGGTAATCAAGTCCTGCAAACTAGTGGAGCGAAGATGCAACACACTAGGAGAAGGCATGGCAATCATGTCATGTGAGCGAATAGTGGGTATAGGTAATGCACATGACATATCGCAAGCACGAACACAAAGCAAGATCAAAGCATCATAATAGGCATGGGGTACAAAGGCATCATGGCAATAACAAGCAATATCTCCACCAAGCTTGCAAATACACATACAAGTATGAGAATCAATCATCATGTGTAATGCAAAGCATGGTTCACAAATGCATGGAAAAGGCATTGGTATGAGCATATCATGCAAAGTGAACATGGCAAGATGGGCGTAAGAGATATAATGGACAATAACCCATAACCATGTGAGTACCACGTAGAAGGAATGCGCGAAGTGAGCGGTGGGAAAGATAATCCACGGAATCCGAAGTCATCATTGCTCTCTAGAGCTCGTTTCATCAACTCGTGCGTTTGGGAAGTTGACGAGTATGGATGGGTACCTACACAAAAGAGACACAAACCAAAGAAATTGTGCGCGTGGTAAATGTACACATCATCCATCATGATGTGTATGTGCACGTTAGAGGTAGCACAAGATAAGCATCGCTCAAAGAAATTTGATGCATTGTATAAGAACATGTCATCCATCATGAATGAATAGTTGTCATGTATAGCACAATGGGGACACAAATTAGAGCAAGTGTGTGGCACAACAATAACATTGGCTTTCATCGGGAGCATATGGTGCACACAAGTATGGGGATTATGCAATGGATGGGAAGGGTCAAAATCTCCTAAATTGTATGAGGAAACTATGGGGGTCTCCTCATGAGCAATATTGAACGCATAATGTGGAGAAGTGGAACAACATCCAAAACAATGCATGCCCGAGGCTAGGTAATCATGGCATGGCATATGATGGATATGATGCAAAGGAAGCATGTCAATATCATCACAAGAAAAACAAATACCAATAACCATGGGGTTGTCCTCTATGCCAGAAGTGCAAATTGGATTTATCTTAATGGAATATGCATAGTTACTACGATGAGATTGCAAATGTGACATATTGTTGATCTCAGGCATAGCATACGACAAGTCAATCGGTTTGTCAAACATGATGTGACCAAGAGAATTATCACAAGAAATCCTATGCAACATGGCATCCCAACTAATAGACTCCACATGGCGATCATCAAACTCATCATAAATGGGTAAATCATCGCATGGGGAAATCATACTAGAATGAAGCATGGCAATAGGTGGATCAACATCATGCAAGCAATCAATGTCAACATAGTCCACTAGTGGGACAAGAGCATCCCTTCACCTTTGTTACCTTTTTCATTCCACTCATGTTGTGTAGGTAAGGTGGAAAAGACCAAATGGTGGTCATCATCTTCATCTTGATGGAACCATGTGGGGGGTGCATAATATTCCACCATGGCCATCGTCTTGTCCATAGGAAGGACAAAGTCATCGAGGATCGGCGCGTCATCAAATGTGGGACCTAGCACCAAATGAGAAGACACAATAGAGGTAGAGGTCAAGTCGTTAGCGTTGAAAGTGGCCTCACATGACCTATCAACTATCTCACTCTCTCTATGTGGTGTCTCACTCACTCCCTCGAGGTAGGTGCACTCAAACTCACATATGGTGGAGTCACTCATCTCACTCAAGTGGTGGGGGTTGTGTCTCTCCTCACATGGGAATTTGGGCATCTCATCATATATGGGGCTAGTGATGAAGTCACTCTCACTCTCAATATGGTGGCAAATGTCACTCAAGTCATCATACGTCGCCGTGGTCGAATGGAAAATCCCATGCTCAACCATCTCGTAATCGTCGCCATGGATGAAGGTCGAAGATGGCACATCATCACTCTCGCCTCCAAAGATGGAAGCATCATCCTTGCTCGTCACCATGTCGTTCGCCTCCGAAGCTTGGTCCTCGAATGGCTCCGTAGTCGTAGTCGTCGCCACACCGTCTTGAAAAAGAGTCGAAGTAGACTCGGCATCATCAATGCCACAAAGAGGGATGGCAGTGGAGTCGAACTTGGGAGCGTCGTCTTGGAGCTCGTTGGGCTTGGACATCATGGTGGTACTACCCTCATGCTCGCCGTCTTGGATCTTGGTCTTCGAGAAGTTTGCTTGCGGTGGAGAAGCCTTGGCCTTCATTAGTTCTTGTGCCGCCATGAGAGCACCGATGCAGTTGTCGTCGAGGGACTTGTAGTTCTCGAGGAAGATAGTCTTGTAGATGTCGCTGTGCAATCCCATCATGAAGTGGAGCTTCATCGAAATGGGGTCGTCCACGCGAGCTCGTCACAAGGCATTCTTCATCTCGTTGAAGTACTTGTCGATGGACTTGGATCCTTGTATGGTGTTCTCCAATTGGAGTAGAAGATGCTCCGTGTAAGTGGGATGCACGAACTCTCGCCGCAAAGCTTTCTTCGCCTTGGGCCAAATCATGTCATACTCCTCCGAAGGTGTGTGAAACCACCATGTCGATGTGAAGTCGTGGAAGTTTCTTGTGGTGCACTTCACTTGATCTTGGGGAGGAACATGAAGTAGCATGAGGTAGTCGTCCATCAAGCGCTCCCACTCGAGATACTCCTCGGGTTCTTGAGTCCCATAGAAAGGAATCTCGTAGTCGTTGTCGAGGTCGTAGTAGCTCATGGAAGTCGCGGACTTGAGCTTGGGGAGCTTCTCTTGAACATAAGCTTGGGGTGCTTGTTGGCGAAGATGTCGTATGTCCAAAGGCGAAGATGCCTTGAAGTCGCTTGGCGAAGATGCCAAGGTACATGGTGAAGTCGTTGAGTGGTTGTTGGTGTTGAGCTCATGACCTTCACGTTCTTGTCGTTGATGGTGTCGATGCCGATGTGATATCGCCGAAGATGGTAGCTCGGAAGGATGTGCACTAGAGCGTCTTCTCGAAGATGAGGGAGACCTCTTGCGGTTCTTGATGAGGGCTTTGGCTCCTCCATTTGAGCATCCATGTTGGCACACAAGTTTTTCATGATGGCATCGAACTTCTCGTTGTTGGTGTAGACCGGAGATGAAATGCTTTGCCTATCCATCACAAGACTCGAGCAAAGGTTAGTAGGAAATGAGATAAGCAATACCAAGTTATCTTTTCCCAACGTTGAGAATGTATCCCGTTTCACTGTGAAATGAAACAATAGTGGAATTGGTACTGGACTTGTTCACTCACACTTATCAAGTAAATCTTTTCGAGTGGCTTGGTTAGGATAAGTGGTACAAAAAAATTTGATGCAAAAAGTTAGCAAGAGTCAATAATGTTGAAAGAGATTCACAAATTCGCAAATGTAACAAGTAGACCAATAGCAATATGTGGCACATGGAAACACACACATGGATAGATAAATGGGGTCGTGCAACCAAGGAATGAGCACAAAATGTGGAATCCATGGAAAATGCTCGTGTTGCACAACTCAAGAGAGACGCTAGCACGATTGCTCAATAGGCGGATACGACACTTGTGCACAACCTATAAGATGCAAAATGTATCAACTTTCTATCCCAAGTATGCTATGTATGTATGGTTCCCATTGTTGATCCAATATGATCGGATATGATATCATATGATGTGATGCTATGTCTCTTGCTTACAAGCTTCTTTGTCTTTCTCTTTTTGCTTAAAAGCTTATTCTTTTTTTTATATGGCCACGATGCAAAATGCACAAACCAAGATAGCAATTGTGTATATGCGGGAACAATCTTGTGACACAAGGGATGATATGATGATACCAATATGATATGGTATGTATGCAATGGAAGGGCGGATCGATGATCACTAATGTGCACAAGTAACGTTGCCGGCAATACTCATAGGCTAGTCTCGATAGGCAAGTGACGCAAAATGCGCTAGGGGTTAACAATGCAATTGCAAGGGGAATATACAATGATGTCATCGAAGTTACCGTCTGTGTCGATGATGAGAGGTGGTGCTCTTGATGTAGACCCGTTCCTAATTAGCCGAAATACCTTAGGAAACGGACAAACCACAACTCAAAATCTCAAGGACAAATGTCAAATTGTGGTAGCGGACAAGCTGTGGTGGTTGTGGAATTGTTGGTGGAAACCCGATCAAAATGGGTTATGGTGGTGGAAGTGTATGATGGGCTATACACGGTGTCGGAGTTGAAGTCACGGTCCCTAAGTAGCCGAAACACCTTAGGAGACACAAGACACAACTCAAACAAGCTCAACAAAATTGGGTTAGGTTGGGTTGGCGGAAATGTATAGTGGCAAGGCTAAGCGGAAGTGGTGGTGGTGGTTGATGAAGAAGAAATTGTCCCTAAGTAGCCTAAACACCTTAGGAGACTCAAATCACTACTCCAGCAACCTCAAATGCTATAGTGGACGAAATGGGTTAGGTTGCGGAAAGCTATGGTGGCTATGCGGGTGATATGGTGGAGGGCCTATACAAACTTGCCAAATTTGACAAAATTTTATGGACTGAAATGATATGATGGTAGTATTTTTATGTGAAGGGGGATGTTAAGAGCTTCAAAACGAGCTAAAGAATGTCCAAATCGGACTTCGGATGAATTAGTTATGACCAAAACAAAAATCAGCCGAAGTCTGAAACTACAGGTACCGGACGTCCGGCAAGTGACGGACGACCGGTGACCGGACGTCCGGTCGGGCCCGGAAATCCGGTAATTTCTTCTGTATAGGTGGTTCCAGTCGTCCGGTAGATGACGGATGTCCGGTCCTTCGAGAGGGTCCGGACGTCCGGTAAAACGCCGATGGTCCGGTGGGTCGGGGTCAACGCGAGATTTGAGCTCGGGAACGCGATTTTGGGCGGAATCTGATGATTTTGGGGTCAAAATTGATGAGATTTCATGGATGAAAGATGGAGAAACTTGGGGAGATGCTAGATCCACTTGAAACCAATCAAATCCATGGATCAAAATCAAAGAAACATCATCAAACCAACATATCACAAAAAAAATTTGGGGCTATTTTTGGTGGGGATTTTCGAAATTTAGGAAGAAATCTCACAAAAGAAGGCTAGAAAAGGTGGAGGGGGCTCCAAATTAATGAGAAACCATGGCTCTTGATACCATATGATGTAGGGTGAAATCCTAGATGGCCGATATTTCACGAAATGGAGAGGATCCCACAAAGAACACGATGAACACGGGGAGAAAACACAAGAGAAAACACTCAAGAACAAGTCCAATCACACATCCATTAGACAATCAAACACACGACATCACAAGGTACATGAACAACAAAGGGAAAGATACAAGGTAAAGTTCATCTCCGTGAGGAGGTCTTGAATCCGCGAAGGATCTTCCCGTTTAGGGGTCTTGAATCCAAGGTGGATCTTCTCCGTAGAGGGGTCGCGGTCTCTCTCGTGGAGTAGATCCGTAATGGATGAGCAAAGCTCTATCTCACATATGAGCTAAACAAATGCTAACCCTAAAATGGTGGAGGTGGAGGAGTATATATAGTCTAAGGCCACGAAGGGGTAAGTGAGGGGCGAAAGGGGTACATGGCCAAAAGGCCCACGGTTGCGCACAGGCAAGAAGCGGACGTCCGCTGGGCACCGGACATCCGGTGACTCGGGAGGGACTAGACGTCCGGTAGCTCTCAGACTTCCGCTATTTTCCACTGATTATGTTCTGTTGACGATGTCACGGACGTTCGGTGGCTGCCGGTCGTCCGGTCGCCTGGGACGCGTCGGACGTCCGGTGTGTAGCGGATGTCCGGAGCCTGTAGCTTGCAGCAGCCCCGTTTCTTCCGTCTTCTCTTTCACGCTTCCCTCGCTGATGGTGCAGGTGATCCTTGCCGCTTGCACTCCTCCTCATCATCCGTGAAGCTCCGACAATACCTATGCATGCACACGAGTGGAGTGTCAAGTAGTATACCATCCTCGAAGGGGTCAAGTGAACACGTGTAAAGGAGATGATTCACCTTTAAGTATGAGAAGTAGAGGTCACACGTGTCACTTGCCAAACGGACTCTTGGCATGGTGATGTCCATAGGATGCTCCGCATCATCCTCCTTTTACTTTCTGTTAATTAGATTAAATAAAGCAAAAATAGAACTTTCTGTCTGTTTTTTGAGTTATCCGTGCAATAAAAAATACCCCGAAAATAAAAGTTCTCCAAATGCCCCAAAAATGAAATATTATTTTTTTCTAGAATATTTGGCATTGAGAACACAACATGGGGAGCCAGGACCTTGCCACGAGGGTACAGGGCGCGCCCAGGGCGTGGCCCCCCTCCACTTACTCCAGCACCCACACACTCCTTCTTCCTCCAAAAAAAATCACCAACCAACTGAAGCACGAGTTCTAGCTCATCTTGCCGCCATTTTCGGTCTCCTTGCTCAAAGCTCCATTCACAAAACTGTTTGGGGAGATTGTTCTTTAGTATGTGACTCCTCCAATGGTCCAATTAGTTTTTGTTTTAGTGCTTTGTTTATTGCAAATTTTTGCTGCTTATGTGACCATGTTATTGAGCTTGCATGTCAAATTTATGTGGTCCCAAGTAGTTCTAATGCATGATATAGTCTCTAGGCACTTGTGGGAGTAGTTGCTATCAATATTGTTGAGTTTGGTTCAATTTGATTTTGAGTGACTAAAAATTTCAGAAATTTTCCAGAAAAAATTTATAGGAAAATATATCAAGGTGGTTCCTCAAGGAAGCTAGGACCAAGGCTCGTGATACATGAGCCGAGCGATGAATTACCAAGGGAAGCTCAACTGCAGCCCTATGAATGGCCGTCAGAGGACTTTATGATCCGGGCAGGTATTAAGGAAGAATTTTACACATATGTGCGTAATGCGGATATTGAGAACTTCGTGTCAGATAAGTGCCCTCAATACCAGTACCTAACTGATTCCTTTGTGAGAAGGTTTAAATTTACATCTTCACGTAATTCTCCCACTGTCATGTTTCATCTATATGATAAATCTTACACTATGGGCTTAGAGGATTTTAACGATGCTTGTAAACTCCCACAGTGGGGTAATGTTGGTGAACCTTGCAAATCTGAGTATAAGGACTTTCTTGCTAGTATCACTGTGGGGGAATCTAGAGAAGTCAACCAAGCTACCATAGGGAGCATTCATTTTCCTGCGATACATTATTTTGCTCTCTTCATTAGTAGATGCATTAACGATAAAGATGAGGCTTGCCACAGGTGCGTACCAGATCTTACTGTCCTCAAAAGTGCGGTATTAGGTGATAGACAATATAATTTGGGGGCCATTGTTGCACGTAGGTTACATCTTAACGGCTTAAATGGTGATTTGTTTGGTGGAATTTATGCAACTCGCTTGGCCAATTATCTTCATGTGCCCATACATGAGAATGATGCGAAGTTGCCTCCTGCTTTTCTAGATTATAATGCCATGATTCGCCATCAGTTCGTTGAGAGGGATGAACAATCCCTCCAGTATCGACTAATCTTTGACAGGCGTCGCACTGTCCATATTGCTCTCCCTGCTCCTACTTTCTTTGACTTTCAGGCAAAAGGGAGATATATTATAACCAGGAAGGAGACGACGAGGGCAGCTCGTCTTCAAGATGCAGCTCGTTAGGCAGTAGCCGTTGCATCAAAGTACAAACCCAATTACGACTTTGGATATCCTTCAGGCCAGTACTGGCCTTAGACCAACTTAGGCCAAAAGCCTAAGCTTGGGGGAGTACGTATTTCTCACCGACATTACATTCATGTTCACACACTTATTTCAGTAGTCGGTGCTCATACTTTTTCATTGCACTATCCATGCTAGTTTTATTTCTTTTCTTAGTCTTTTTTCTTGTGTGTTAGAAAAACTTTAAGAAAAACAAAAAAATAGTTGTAGCTTTTAGCTAATCTACTTTCCATGCCTGTGGTAGTAGTAATTAAAAGAAAACCCCAAAAGATTTCCCGTTCTTCTTTTGCTTGTTGGAGCTTTCCCATGCAAATAGTTTCTTTTCTTTTCTTTGGGGGTCAAGAGGAGAAGACCATGATGAAAATGTTTAGTGGCTCTCATATGCATTTTGTTGATTTAACCATGAGCCATATTACCTTGTCTTCTCCCTTGTATTAAATGCTTGCAGATTCCATCTTAGTCCAATGCACGTGCACTATTATTATTATCCACATCGTTCAGTCGTGCGAGTGAAAGGTAATAATGACGATGTATGATGAATTGATTGAGATGAGAAAAGCTGGTATGAACTCGACCTCTCTTATTTTTGTAAATATGATAGTTCATCGTTCTTAATTCAGCCTATTATGAACGAAACATGCCTGCAATGACGATTAGAGATCATAGCTGCTCATGCCATGCTTAATTAGCTAAGAGTTTATAATGGTCTATCTTGCGTGCCAAAATCATATTAAAATGGTTGTGATGTGGTATGGTAGGGTGGTATCCTCCTTTGAACGATTCAAGTGGTTTGACTTGGCACATGTTCACGCATGTGGTTGAAATAAAATCAACATAGCCTCCACGATATTTATGTTCATGGTGATTTATATCCTACTCATGCTTGCATTCATTGTTGATTAATTTTAATGCATGTTCATGACTGTTGTCGCTCTCTAGCTGGCCGCTTCCGAGTCTATTTCTAGCCTTCACTTGTACTAAGCGGGAATATTGCTTGTTCATCCACTTCCATAAACCCCAAAGTTATTCCATATGAGTCCACCATACCTTCCTATATGCAGTATCTACCTGTTGTTCCAAGTAAATTTGTATGTGCCAAACTCCAAACCTTCAAATGAAATTTTGTTTTGTATGCTCAAACAGCTCATGTATCAACTAGGGCTGTCTATATCTTCCATGCTAGGTGGGTTATTCTCACGATGAGTGGACTCCGCTCATCATTCATGAGAAATTGGCTGGTAACCGGGATGCCCAGTCCCATGCTCAAATCATAATAATTAACAAAACTCCCCCAGGGCTGCTGCTGGTTTGGACGATACCCGTTGTTTTGGGTCAGCTGTGGAGTGTGCTCGTTGGTGGTTGGGGAGTATAAACTTTACCATTCTGTTTGGGAACCGCCTGTAATGTGTGTAGCATGGGAAATATCGAGATCTCTTGGTTGTTATGTTGACAGTGAAAGTATACCGCTCAAAATATTATTCGTCTCTATTTCAAAAATCGAGCTCTGGCACCTCTACAAATCCCTGCTTCCCTCTGCGAAGGGCCTATCTATTTACTACAATGTTGAGTCATCATCCTTTTATTAAAGAGCACCAGTTGGAGAGCACCGCTGTCATTTGCATGTATTGCTATTAATTTACATTGAGTATGATTGTGACTGGATCTCTTTTACCATGAATTACAATGTCTAGTCAGTCCTTGATCTTCAAAGGTGCTCTGCATTTATGTTTTGCTGTCTCAGAAAGGGCTAGCGAGATACCATCTTGTCATATCATATTATGATCGTTTTGAGAAAGTGTTGTCATCCGATGTTTATTATTATTGCTCGCTAGTTGATTATGCCATCGATATGAGTAGACATGAGACCTGAAAGTTATTGTGATTATGGTTAGTTCATGATCTTTGCTGAAAACTTGAATGTTGGCTTTACATACTTGCAACAACAAGCGCAAACAAAGTTTGTCAAAGTTTTTCTTTATCACTTTCAGTTTATCAACTAGACTGCTTGAGGACAAGCAAAGGTTTAAGCTTGGGGGAGTTGATACGTCTCCAACGTATCTACTTTTCCAAACACTTTTGCCCTTGTTTTGGACTCTAACTTGCATGATTTGAATGGAACAAACCCGGACTCACGCCGTTTTCAGCAGAACTGCCATGGTGTTATTTTTGTGCAGAAATAAAAGTTCTCGGAATGACCTGAAAATCAACAGAGATTTATTTTGGAATATATAAAAAATACCTACGGAAAGAACCAGACCAGGGGGCCCACACCCTGTACACGAGGGTGGGGGCGCCCCCATGGGCACGCCCCCTGCCTCGTGGTCCCCCTGAGGCTCCACCGACATCTCCCTCGACTCCATATATTCACTTTCTGGGAGAGAAAAAATCAGGGAGAAGAATTCATCGCGTTTTACAATACGGAGCCGTCGCCAAGCCCTAATCTCTCTCGGGAGGGCTAATCTGGAGGTTATTCGGGGCTCCGGAGAGTGGAGATCATCGCCGTTGTCATCGTCAACCTTCCTCCATCACCAATTCCATGATGCTCACCGCCGTGCGTGAGTAATCCCATCGTAGGGTTGCTGGACGGTGATGGGTTGGATGAGATTTACCATGTAATCAAGTTAGTTTTGTTAGGGTTTGATCCCTAGTATCCACTATGTTCTAAGATTAATGTTGCTATGACTTTGCTATGCTTAATGCTTGTCACTAGGGCCCGAGTGCCATGATTTCAGATCTAAACCTATTATTTTTTCATGAATATATGTGTGTTCTTGATCCTATCTTGCAAGTCAATAGTCACCTACTATGTGTTATGATCCGGCAACCCCGAAGTGACAATAATCGGGACCACTTCCGGTGATGATTGTAGTTTGAGGAGTTCATGTATTCACTATGTGTTAATGCTCTGGTCTGGTACTCTATTAAAAGGAGGCCTTAATATCCCTTAGTTTCTAGTAGGACCCCACTGCCACGGGAGGGTAGGACAAAAGATGTCATACAAGTTCTTTCCCATAAGCATGTATGACTATATTCGGAATACATGCATACATTACATTGATGAACTGGAGCTAGTTCTGTATCACCCTAGATTATAACTATTACATGAGGAACCGCATCTGACATAATTATCCATCACCGATCCAATGCCTACGAGCTTTTCACATATTGCTTGTTCTTATTTACTTTTCTGCTGCTACTATTACAGTCACTACAAAACTGCTATCGCTACTTTTGCCACTGTTACCGTTACTTCCATATTACTTTGCTACTAAACTATCTTGCTGCAGATACTAAGTCTTCCAGGTGTGGTTGAATTGACAACTCAACTGTTAATACTTAGAGTATTCTTTGGCTCCCCTCGTGTCGAATCAATAAATTTGGGTTGAATAATGTACCCTCGAAAACTGTTGCGATCCCCTACACTTGTGGGTTATCACCAGTCCCATGAAAATAACAATAATAATTAAACTAAACTCCCCCGGACTATTGTTGGTATGGAAGGCACCCAAGGATTCGGCTAGCCATGGCTTGTGTTTGTTGGTGGAGGGGGAGTAAACTTTACTTTTACCGCTTGGGAACCGCCGGTAATTTGTTTAGCATGGAAGATATTGAAAACTCTTGGTCGTAAAGTTCACAGGAAATGTATACCTCCCAAAATTATATTTATCTCTGATTTAAGCTTCGGGCTCTGGCACCTCTACAAATCACTTCTTCCCTCTGCGAAGGGACTATCTGGTTACTTTTTATGTTGAGTCATCACCTTCTCAAACAAGCACCAGTCCTGAGAGCACTATTGTCATTATTATGCATTGAGTATAGTTAATGTTGAGTGTTAGCATGACTGGATCTCTTCTACCATGAATTACAATGTCTAGTCGCTGCTTGAACTTTGGAGGTGCTCTACATTTATATTTTGCGGTCTCAGAAGGGGCTAGCGAGATACCATTATTTTCATATTATGTCATGATTGTTTTGACAAAGTGTTAGCAATTGAGAAATATTATCATTGCTCGCTAGTTAATTATGCCGTTGATATGAATGAATATAATTTATAAGAGTTATCGTCTGCATGGTTAGTTTTAATCTTGGCTGAAAACTTGGGTATTATTTAAGCATATATATAGAAACAAGAACAAAAGAGTTCGTCAAAGTGTTTCTTGATCACTTTCAGTTTGTCAACTGAATTGTTTAAGGACAAGCGATGAGTTAAGCTTGGGGCAGTTGATACGTCTCCGTCGTATCTACTTTTCCTAATGCTTATGCTCTTATTTTGGACTCTAATTTGCATGATTTGAATGAAATTAATCTGGACTGACCTTGTTTTCAACAGAACTGCCATGGTGTTATTTTTGTGCAGAAATAAAAGTTTTTGGATTGGACGAAACTTTTTGGAGATTTATTTTGGAATAAAAAAATTACTAGAACTAGAACCACTTGGAGGGGGTGCCCCAGCTTCCCACAAGGCACTAGGGCGCGCACCACACACCAGGCGCGCCCTGGTGTCTTGTGGGACCCATGGGGCTCCGTTGACCCTAATCCCGAGTATAAAATCTTATTTTTGGAGAAAAAAATAGAGGAGGAATTTTCACCATGTTTTATGATACGGAGCCGCCACCACCTCCTGTTCTTCACTGGGAGGCCAGATCTAGAGTCCGTTCGGGGATCTGGAGAGGGGGATCTTCCGTCTTCGTCATCATCAACCATCCTCCATCACCAATTCCATTATGCTCACCGCCGGCAGTGAGTAATTCCTTTGTAGTCTTGCTGGTCGGTGAGAGGTTGGATGAGATTCATCAGGTAATCTAGTTAGTTTTATTAGGGCTTGATCCCTAGTATCCACTATGTTGTGAGATTGATGTTGCTATGACTTTGCTATGCTTAATGCTTGTCACTAGGGCCTGAGTGCCATCATTTCAGATCTGAACAATTTATGTTATCACCATCATATCTATGTTGTTGATCTGATCTTGCAAGTCATATGCACGTACTATGTGTTAGGATCCGCATACCCCAAGGTGACAACAATTGGGATTCTTTCCGGTGATTATCGTAGTATGAGGACTTCATGTATTCACTATGTGTTATTGCTTTGATCCGGTTCTCTATTAAAAGGAGGCCTTAATATCCCTTAGTTTCCTTATGGACCCCACTGCCACGGGAGGATAGGACGAAGGATGCCGTGCAAGTTCTTTTCCATAAACTGGAGCTAGTTCTACCCTACCATGGCAGCGGGGTCCATAAGGAAACTAAGGGACATTAAGGCCTCCTTTTAATAGAGAACCAGAACAAAGCATTAACACGTAGTGAATAGATGAACTCCTCAAACTACGGTAATCACCGGAAAGAATCCCAATTGTTGTCACCTTGGGGTATGCGGATCCTAACACGTAGTAGGCGCATATGACTTGCAAGATCGGATCAAGAACAAAGATATAATGGTGAAAACATAAACAGTTTAGATCTCAAATCATGGCACTCAGGCCCTAGTGACAAGCATTAAGCATAGAAAAGTCATAACAACATCAATCTCACAACATAGTGGATACTAGGGATCTGACCCTAACTATTGGAAGTATGCCCTAAAGGCAATAATAAAATGGTTATTATTATATTTCCTTGTTCATGATAATTGTCTATTCTTCATGCTATAATTGTATTAACCGGAAACCATAATAGATGTGTGAATACATAGACCACAACATGTCCCTAGTGAGCCTCTAGCTGACTAGCTCGTTGATCAATAGATGGTTGTGGTTTCCTGACCATGGACATTAGATGTCGTTGATAACGGGATCACATCATTAGGAGAATGATGTGATGGAAAAGACCCAATCCTAAGCATAGCACAAGATCATGTAGTTCCTTTGCTAGAGCTTTTCTAATGTCAAGTATCATTTCCTTGGACCATGAGATTATGTAACTCCCGGATACCGTACGAATGCTTTGGGTGTATCAAACGTCACAACGTAACTGGGTGACTATAAAGGTGCACTACAGGTATCTCCGAAAGTGTCTGTTGGGTTGGCACGAATCGAGACTGGGATTTGTCACTCCGTATGACGGAAAGGTATCTCTAGGCCCACTCAGTAATGCATCATCATAATGAGCTCAATGTAACTAAGGAGTTAGTCATGCGATCATGTGTTACAAAACAAGTAAAGAGACTTGCCGGTAACGAGATTGAACAAGGTATGGGAATACCGATGATCAAATCTCAGGCAAGTAGCATACCGATGGACAAAGGGAATTGTATAAGGGATTGATTGAATCCCTGACATCGTGGTTCATCTGATGAGATCATCATGGAACATGTGTGAGCCAATATGGGTATCCAGATCCCGCTATTGGTTATTGGCTGGAGAGGTGTCTCGGTCATGTCTCCCGAATCTGTAGGGTCTACACACTTAAGGTTCGATGATGCTAGAGTTGTAGTGGGAATTGTATGTGGTTATCGAAGGTTGTTCTGACTCCTGGATGAGATCCCGAACATGACCAGGAACTCCAGAATGGTCCGGAGGTGAAGATCGATATATTGGACGAAGGGTATTTGAGTCCGGAATTGTTCCAGGGGTACCGAATGACGACCAGCGTGACCGAAAGGGGTTTCGGAGGCCCCGACAAGCGTTGAGGGGCCTTATGAGCCAAGGGGAGGGGGCACACCAGCCCACTAAGGAGCTGTGCACCCCTCCACCCCATCTCATGTAACCTGGAGAGGTGGGGCACCCCCCCTAGGGCAGCCACCCCTCCCGGCTTGGGGCCCAAGTATCCTAGTGGTGGGGGCGCCCAAACCCATCTAGGGTTTCCCCTGTGGCCGCCGCCCCTCCCCTAGGGAAACCCTAGGGCGCCTCCTCCCCCTCCCCCTATATATAGTGAGGGAGAGAGAGGGCTGCGACACACCCTTTCCCCTGGTGTAGCCCTCCCCCTCCTACACCCCTTCCTCCTCCGTAGTGCTTGGCGAAGCCCTCGGGAGAACCACGAGCTCCACCGCCACCACGCCGTTTTGCTGCCGGAGCTCTCCCTCAACTTCTCATCCCCCCTTGCTAGATCAAGAAGGAGGAGACGTCCCCTGGCTGTACGTGTGTTGAACGCGGAGGCGCCGTCCGTTCGGCGCTAGATCGGATCTTCCGTGATTTGAATCGCCGCGAGTACAACTCCATCAACTGCGTTCTTTGCAACGCTTCCGCTTAGCGATCTTCAAGGGTATGAAGATGCACTCCCTCTCTTTGTCGTTGCTAGCATATCCTAGATTGATCTTGGTGCACGTAGGAATTTTTTGAATTATTACTATGTTCCCCAATAGTGGCATCATGAGCTAGGTCTATGCGTAGATTCTATGCACGAGTAGAACACAAGTAGTTGTGGGCGATGATTTGGTTAATTTGCTTGTTGTTACTAGTCCTATCTTGATTCGGTGGCATTGTGGGATGAAGCAGCCCAAACCGACCTTACATGTGCGCTTACGTGAGATAGGTTCCACCGACTGACATGCACTGGTTGCATAAGGTGGCTAGCAGGTGTCTGTCTCTCCCACTTTAGTCAGATCGAATTCGATGAAAAGGGTCCTTATGAAGGGTAAATAGAAATTGGCATATCACGTTGTGGATTTTGCGTAGGTAAGAAATGTTCTTGCTAGAAACCCATAGCAGCCACGTAAAACATGCAACAACAATTAGAGGACGCCTAACTTGTTTTTGCGGGGTATATTATGTGATGTGATGTGGCCAAAAGGATGTGATGCATTATATATGTGATTTATGAGATTGATCATGTTCTTGTAATAGGAATCACGACTTGCATGTCGATGAGTAAGACAACCGGCAGGAGCCATAGGAGTTGTCTCAATTTATTTTATGACTTGCGAGTCAATGAAACGCCATGTAATTACTTTACTTTATTGCTAACCGTTAGCTATAGTAGTCGAAGTAATAGTTGGCGAGACAACTTCATGAAGACAGGATGATGGAGATCATGGTGTCATGCCGGTGATGATGGTGATCATGTCGCGCCTCAAAGATGGAGATCAAAGGCGCAAGATGATATTGGCCATATCATGTCACTTTATGATTTGCATGTGATGTTTGTCATGTGTACATCTTATTTGATTAGAACGACGGTAGCATAAATAAGATGATCCATCACTAAAATTTCATGAAATGTGTTCCCCCTAAGTGTGCACCATTGCGAAGGTTCATTGTTTCGAAGCACCACATGATGATCGGGTGTGATAGATTATAACGTAAGCATACAATGGGTGTAAGCCAGATTTACACATGTGAACACTTAGATTGACTTGACGAAACTAGCATGTACAGACATGGCCTCGGAACACGAGAGACCGAAAGGTCGAACATGAGTCATATAGTAGATGCGATCAACATGAAGATGTTCACCATTGATGACTAGTCCGTCTCACGTGATGATCGGACACGGCCTAGTCGATTTGGATCAAGTTTCACTTAGATGATTAGAGGGATGTCTATTTGAGTGGGAGTTCATTAAATAATTTGATTAGATGAACTTAATTATCATGAAGTTAGTCTAAAATTGTCTTTACAATCTATCTTGTAGATCCAATGGCCCACGCTAATGTTGCCCTCAACTTCAATGCATTCCTAGAGAAAACCAAGTTGAAAGACGATGGAAGCAACTATACGGACTGGGTCTGTAATTTGAGGATCATCCTCATAGCTTCCAAGAAAGCATATGTCCTTGAAGCACAACTAGGTGACACACCCATTTTCCTAGCAACTCAAGACGTTATTCGCCTGGCAGTCGCATAGTGATGATTACTTCCTGGCTCAGTGCGGCATGCTTTACAGCTTAGAATCGGGGCACCAAAAGCGTTTTGAGCAACACGGAGCATATGAGATGTTCCAAGAGATGAGAATGGTTTTCCAAGCTCATGTCTGGGTCGAGAGATATGAAGTCTCCGACAAGTTTTTCAGTTGTAAGATGGAGTAAAACAGCTCTGTCAGCGAGCATATACTCAAAATTTCTGGGTTGCACAACGGCATGTCTCAGCTGAGAGTTAATCTTCTAGATGACTCGGTCATTGACAGAATCCTCCAGTCGCTTCCACGTAGCTACAAGAGCTTGGTGATGAACTACAATATGCAAGGGATGGAGAAGTCCATTCCTGAGTTATATTCGATGCTGAAATCAGCGGAGGTGGAGATCAAAAAGGAACATCAAGTGTTGATGGTGAATAAGACCACTAAGTTCAAGAAAGGAAAGGGTAAGTAGAATGTCAAGAAGGACGACAAGGGAGTTGGCGTGCCCGGTAAGTCAGTTATAGGGAAGAAGCCAAAGAATGGACCCAAGCCTGAGACTAAGTGCTTTTATTACAAGGGAAATGGTCACTGGAAGCGGAACTGCCCCAAGTACTTAGCAGATAAGAAGGCTGGCAACGTCAAAGGCTATCATTATGTTCTCACCCTCACTGGTGACTTAAGTAGATATGGGTATGTCTACTTAATGAAACACAAGTCTGAGACTGATACGTCTCCAACGTATCTACTTTTCCAAACACTTTTGCCCTTGTTTTGTACTCTAACTTGCATGATTTGAATGGAACTAACCCGGATTGACGCTGTTTTCAGCAGAACTGCCATGGTGTTGTTTTTGTGCAGAAATAAAAGTTCTCATAATGACCTAAAAACCAACGGAGATTTATTTTGGAATATATAAAAAATATATGCAAAAAGAACCAGACCAGGGGGCCCACACCGCGTCCACGAGGGTGGGGGCGCGCCCCCCTGGGCCCGCCCCTGCCTCGTGGGCCCCCTGAGGCTCCACCGACATCACCCCCGACTCCATATATTCACTTTCAAGGAGAAAAAAATCAGAGAGAAGGAATTATCGCGTTTTACGATACAGAGCCGCCGCCAAGCCCTAATCTCTCTCGGGAGGGCTGATCTGGAGTCCGTTCGGTGCTCCTGAGAGTGGAGATCGTCGCCGTCGTCATCATCAACCTTCCTCCATCACCAATTCCACGATGCTCACCGTCGTGCATGAGTAATCCCATCGTAGGCTTGCTGGACGGTGATGGGTTGGATGAGATTTACCATGTAATCGAGTTAGTTTTGTTAGGGTTTGATCCCCAGTATCCATTATGTTCTAATATTGATGTTGCTATGACTTTGCCATGCTTAATGCTTGTCACTAGGGACCGAGTGCCATGATTTCAGATCTGAACCTATTATGTTTTCATGAATATATGTGTGTTCTTGATCCTATCTTGCAAGTCAATAGTCACCTACTATGTGTTATGATCCCACAACCCCGAAGTGATAATAATCGGGACCACTCCCGGTGATGACCGTAGTTTGAGGAGTTCATGTATTCACTATGTGTTAATGCTTCAGTCCAGTACTCTATTAAAAGGAGGCCTTAATATCCCTTAGTTTCCAATCGGACCCTGCTGCCAAGGGAGGGTAGGACAAAAGATGTCATGCAAGTTCTTACCCATAAGCACGTATGACTATATTCAGAATACATGCCTACATTACATTGATGAACTGGAGCTAGTTCTGTGTCACCCTATGTCATAACTATTACATGAGGAATGGCATCTGACATAATTATCCATCACTGATCCAATGCCTACGAGCTTTTCACATATTGCTTGTTGCTTATTTACTTTTCCGCTGCTGCTATTACAATCACTACAAAAATTACTATCGCTACCTTTGCCACCGTTACCGTTACTTCCATATTACTTTGCTACTAAATTACCTTGCTGCAGATACTAAGTCTTCCAGGTGTGGTTGAATTGACAACTCAACTGCTAATACTTGAGAGTACTCTTTGGCTCTCCTTGTGTCGAATCAATAAATTTGGGTTGGATACTCTACTCTCGAAAAAGGTTGCGATCCCCTACACTTGTGGGTTATCAAAGACCTTTGAAAAGTTCAAGGATTTTCAGAGCGAGGTAGAGAATCAACGTGACAGGAAAATAAAGTTCTTACGATCTGAACGTGGAGGAGAATATTTGAGTCATGAGTTTGGCACACACATTAAGGAAATGTGGAATTGTTTCACAACCTCACGCCGCCTGGAACACCTCAGCGTAATGGTGTGTCTGAACACCGTAATTTCACTCTATTGGATATGGTGCGATCTATGATGTCTCTTACCGATCTGTCGCTATCATTTTGGGGTCATGCTTTAGAAACTGCCGCATTCACTTTAAATAGGCCACTGTCTAAGTCCGTTGAGACGACATCATATGAATTATGGTTTGGGAAGAAACCTAAGCTGTTGTTTCTGAAAGTTTGGGGATGCGATGCTTATGTCAAGAAACTTCAACCTGAAAAGCTCGAACCCAAATCAGACAAGTGCGTCTTCATAGGATACCCTAAGGAAACTATTGGGTATACCTTCTACCTTAGACCCAAAGGCAAGATCTTTGTTGCCAAGAATGGATCCTTTCTAGAGAAAGAGTTTCTCTCGAAAGAAGTAAGTGGGAGGAAAGTAGAACTTGATGAGGTAATTGTACCCCCTCTTGAACCAGAGAGTGGCGCATCATAGGAAGATGTTTCTGTGGTGCGTGCACCAACTATAGAGAAGTTAATGATGATAATCATGAAACTTCGGATCAAGTTGCTACTAAATTTTGTAGGTCCAGGAGGACACGTTCTGCACCAGAGTGGTATGGCAACCCTGTCCTGGAAATCATGTTGTTAGACAACGGTGAACCTTCAAACTATAAATCAGCGATGGTGGGCCCGGATTTCAACAAATAGCTTGAAGCCATGAAATCCGAGATAGGATCCATGTATGAGAACAAAGTATGGACTTTGGTGGACTTGCCCGATGATCGGCAAGCCATAGAGAAAAAGTGGATCTTTAAGAAGAAGACTGACATGGATGGTAATGTGACCATCTATAAGGCTCGACTTGTCACTAAGGGTTATCGACAAGTTCAAGGAGTTGACTACGATGAGACTTTCTCACCTGTAGCGATGCTGAAGTCCGTCCGAATAATGTTAGCAATTGCCACATTTTATGATTATGAGATCTGGCAAATGGACGTCAAAACGACATTCCTTAATAGTTTCCTTAAGGAAGAATTGTATATGATGCAGCCGGAAGGTTTTGTCGATCCTAAGAATGCTGACAAGGTATGCAAGCTCCAGCGCTCCATCTATGGGCTGGTGCAAGCATCACGGAGTTGGAACATTCGCTTTGATGAAGTGATCAAAGCGTTTGGGTTTATATAGACTTATGGAGAAGTCTGTATTTACAAGAAAGTGAGTGGGAGCTTTGTAGCATTTCTCATATTATATGTGGATGACATATTGTTGATGGGAAATGATATAGAACTTTTGGAAAGCATAAAGGCCTACTTGAATAAGTGTTTTCAATGAACCCTTGGAGAAGCTTCTTACATATTAGGCATCAAGATCTATAGAGATAGATCGAGATGCCTCATTGGTCTTTCACAAAGCACGTACCTTGACAAGATATTGAAGAAGTTCAATATGGATCAGTCCAAGAAGGAGTTCTTTCCTGTATTGCAAGGTGTGAGATTGAGCGCAGCTCTGCCCGACCTCAATAGAAGATAGAGAAAAATGAGTGTCATCCCCTATGTCTCAACCATAGGCACTATTATGTATGCCATGTTGTGTACCAGACCTAATGTGAACCTTGCCATAAGTTTGGTAGGGAAGTACCAAAGTGATCCCGGAATGGAACACTAGAGAGTGGTCAAGAATATCCTGAAGTACCTGAAAAGGACTAAGGATATGTTTCTCATTTATGGAGGTGTCAAAGAGCTCGTCGTAAAGGGTTATGTCGATGCTAGCTTTGACACAGATCCGGATGACTCCAAGTCGCAAACTGGATATGTGTATATTTTGAATGGTGGGACTATCAGCTGGTGCAGTTGCAAGCAAAGCGTCGTGGCAGCATCTACATGTGAAGCGGAGTACATAGCTGCTCTGGAAGCATCTTAGGAAGGAGTCTGGATGAAGGAGTTCATCACCGACCTAGGAGTGATTCCCAATGCGTCGGGCCCGATGACTCTCTTATGTGACAACACTGGAGCTATTGCCATTGCCAAGGAGCCCAGGTTTCACAAGAAGAACAAGCACATCAAGCGCCGCTTCAACTCCATTTGTGGTTATATTCAAGATGGAGACATAGATATTTGTAAAGTACATACAGATCTGAATGTCGCAGATTTGTTGACTAAACCTCTTCCACGAGCAAAACATGATCAGCACTAGAACTTTATGGGTGTTTGATTCATCACAATGTAACTAGATTATTGACTCTAGTGCAAGTGGGAGACTATTGGAAATATGCCCTAGAGGCAATAATAAAATGGTTATTAATATATTTCCATGTTCATGATAATTGTCTATTGTTCATGCTATAATTGTATTAACCGGAAACCGTAATAGATGTGTGAATACATAGACCACAACATGTCCCTAGTGAGCCTCTAGTTGACTAGTTCATTGACCGATAGATGGTTGTGGTTTCCTGTTCATGGACATTGGATGTCGTTGATAACGGGATCACATCATTAGGAGAATGATGTGATGGACAAGACCCAATCCTAAGCACAGCATAAGGTCGTGTAGTTCGTTTGCTAGAGCTTTTCTAATGTCAAGTATCATTTCCTTAGACCATGAGATTGAGCAACTCCCGGATACCGTATGAATGCTTTGGGTGTAACAAACATCACTACATAAGTGGGTGACTATAAGGGTGCACTACAGGTATCTCTAAAAGTGTCTGTTGGGTTGGCATGAATCGAGACAGGGATTTTTCACTCCGTATGATGGAGATGTATCTCTGGGCCCACTCGGTAATACATCATCATAATGAGCTCAATGTGACTAAGGATTTAGTCACGGGATCATGTGTTACGGAATGAGTAAAGAGACTTGTCGGTAACGAGATTGAACAAGGTATGGGGATACCGATGATCAAATCTCGGGCAAGTAACGTACCGATGGACAACGGGAATTGTATACGGGATTGATTGAATCCCCGGCATCGTGGTTCATCTGATGAGATCGTCGTGGAACATGTGGGAGCCAATATGGGTATCCAGATCCCACCATTGGTTATTGGCTAGAGAGGTGTCTCGGTCATGTCTGCATGGTTCCCTAACCCGTAGGGTCTACACAATTAAGGTTCGGTGATGCTAGATTTGCAATGGGAATTGTATGTGGTTACACGAAGGTTGTTCAGAGTCCGGGATGAGATCCCGGACGTGACAAGGAACTGTGGAATGGTCCGTAGGTGAAGATCGATATATTGGACGAAGGGTATTGGAGTCTGGATTTGTTCCGGGGGTACCGGTTGACGACCAGCGTGACCGAAAGGGGTTTCGGAGGCCCTGGCAAGCGTTGGGGGCCTTATGGGACAAGGGGAGGGGCACACCAGCCCACTAAGGGGCCGCGCACCCCTCCCACCCCATCTCACGTAACCTGGAGAGGTGGGGTGCCTCCCCTAGGGCAGCTGCCCCCTCCTGGCTTGGGAGCCAAGTCTCCTAGGGGTGGGGGCGCCCAAACCCATCTAGGGTTTCCCCTATGGCCGCCTCCCCTCCCCTAGAGAAACCCTAGGGCGCCTTCCCTCCCCCTTACCCCCATATATAGTGAGGGGGGAGAGGGCAGCGACACAACCTTTCCCCTGGCGCAGCCCCCTCCTACAGCTCTTCCTCCTCCGTAGTGCTTGGCGAAGCCCTACCGGAGAACCACGACCTCCACCGCCACCATGCCGTCATGCTGCCGGAGCTCTCCCTCAACTTCTCCTCCCCCTTGCTAGATCAATAAGGAGGAGACATCCCCGGGCTGTACGTGTGTTGAATGTGGAGGCGCCGTCCGTTTGGCGCTAGATCAGATCTTCGCGATTTGAATCGCCGCGAGTACGACTCCATCAACCGCGTTCTTTGCAATGCTTCCGCTTAGCGATCTTCAAGGGTATGAAGATGCACTCCCTCTCTCTCGTTGCTAGCATATCCTAGATTGATCTTGGTGACACGTAGGAATTTTTTTGAATTATTACTACGTTCCCAACACTAACAAAACTAACTTGATTACATGATGAATCTCATCAACCTCTCACTAAAAAGCTAGCATACGTAGGAATTACTCTCTCCCGGCAGTAAGCATCATGAAATTAGTGATGGAGGATGGTTGATGATGACGAAGACGAAAGATCCCCCTCTCCGGAGCCCCAAACGAACTCCAGATCTGGCCTCTCGATCAAGAACAGGAGGTGGTCGCTGCTCCGTATCGTAAAACGCGATGAACTTCCTCTCTTATTTTTTCTCCAAAAATAGAATTTTATAGTCATATTTAGGGTCAGCGGAGCCTAGTGGGCCCCACTACCCACCAGGGCATGCTAGAGGGAGGTTAGGTGGGTTTTTGCTCCAGTATTTTTCATTTATTCCAAAATAATTCTCCAAAAAATTTCGTCCGGGTTTGTTTTATTCAAATCATGCTAATTAGAGTCCTAAACAAGAGCAAAAGTGTTTAGAAAAGTAGATACGAAGGAGACGTATCACACACTATTCAAATTTGAGTCGAATTTCAAATTTGAGCCAAATTTCTAATTTATACTTTGATGTGTATTTCTGTTCCAATGTTTTCTCAAATATTTTGCACTTTAGGGATCAATCCGAGCACTTTTGTGAAGTAAAACTCATAGTCATGAAAATTGTGCACCAAGTGAGCTCCAAAGCTAGATTACACCGCCCCATTTCTATGCAAGCTTTTTTCGACCTTCTCTAAATGAGCCAAAAAAAATCATTGACATCTATTGTGCAAATATAGGGTCCATGCCCAATATGGGATCATTTGGACAAACTATGCCATGCTTAACCCCAAACCCTAGCTCATTTCCCTTGAAAACCCTACAACCTAGTTCATGATACCCAAATTTTGTGAAGGTTTTTTCATGACAATATCTGTAGGCCAAGTTTCTTATTTTTCTTAGCAACTTAGTCACATAAAATGTTGATGCGCGCACGTTTCATTTTTTTGATTTTATTTAGTTAGTTATGCTCAACCCTAACCCTCAAAACCCCTGAAACCCCGCACCCTTTTGGGTCGTTGGATCGTTGTGTGTGGACGATCTGCATTAGGTGCTAGGGTTACACATGGTCGACCCGTGAGAGGTTACTTTTGCGAGCTGATTGGCTGGATTCGGTGGTGTGCTCCATGCCTGGTGCTACGACCTGATTGGTCGGCTGGCTTGGAGAAGTGAGTGGCCCACCTAGTAGCGGCAGAAGAGGGACACACGATTGAGGCCATTGTATTTTATTAAATCGAACGTACGAGAATCAACCATAGCACAACACCAGCTGATGTCGGTGTCCTTAGAGGGACCCTTGTGTCAGCTAACGTCAGCTGATGTCAGCGACCAACGGCTTGCTGGAAAAACTGCGACGCCAGCGCAGGGTGGCTACATGGGTCTTGAGGACTGGCGCGTTCAATGCACTGTCTCGCTCCACACTCATGGGAGGCCACACGGAGGTCAAGGGTCCTCGTAGCTATGCCGAATATGATCTTAGGTGATGACAGGCGATGCTCGGCGACATATGGCAACAGTGCACGAGAGGATGTGGAGGAAAGGGGAAAATGATCCTAGGCTGACCATACACATGATAGGGTGCTCGGAGGAGGTGTAGGACGGTCATGGCCATCGAATGGCAAGACACGGATCTCGCCGACTATGAGGAAAATGACGTATGGGGTGGCGAACATTGGTGACTCTGTTTGGTTATTTAGGGCGTGGGGAGGCAAGGCGAGAATGGATAGTGTCGGTGATATCACTCCGTCGTATCTATAATTTTTAATCGTTTCATGCCAATATTCTACAACTTTTATATAGTTTTGGCAACATTTTATTTTATGTTTGGGACTAACATATTGATCCAGTGCCCAGTTCTTGTTTGTTGCATGTTTTTTGTTTCGAAGAATATCCATATCAAACAAAGTCCAAACACGATAAAAAAATACGGAGAATTATTTTGGAATATATGTGATTTTTGGAAGTGGAATCAATGCGAGACGATGCCCGAGGGGCCCACAAGCCATAGGGGCACGCCCTCATACCCAAGGCCCACCTGGATGGCTTGTGGCCACCCCGTAGTTCGGTTGGAGGAGTCCTTCGGCCGCAAGGAAGATTATATCCGGTTAAAAATTGTGTTAAAATTCCAGCCCAATCGTAGTTACGGATCTCTGGATATTTAGGAAACGATGAAAGACCAGAATTGGGGGTCGCGAAACAGAAGAGAAACAGAGAGATGACGCCATAGAGGCCATGGACCAGAGGGGAAACCCTCCTCCCATCTAGGGGGAGGTCAAGGAAGAAGAAGGCGGAGGGGGGCTCTCCCCCCTCTCTCCCGGTGGCGCCGGAGTGCCGTCGGGGCAAGGATCATGACGGTGATGTACACCAACAATCTCGCTACCGTCAACACCAGCTCTCCCCCCTCTATGCAGTGGTGCAACACCTCTTCTCCCCGATGTAATCTCTACTTAAACATGGTGCTCAATGCTATATATTATTATCCAATGATGTCTGGCTATACTATGATGTTTAAGTAGATATGTTTTGTCCTATGGGTTAATTGATGATCGTAATTGGGTTGAGTTGTACTTTCTATTATTGGTGCTTTCCTATGGTGCTCTTCGCATCGCGCAAGGGTGAGGGTCTCCATTGTAGGGTGTTGCAATATGTTGATGAATCGCTTATGGTGGGTGGCGTTAGTGACAGAAGCACAAACACGAGTAAGTGGGCTGTTGCATATGGGATTAAAGAGGACTTGATACCTTATAATGATATGGTTGGGTTTTACCTTAATGATCTTTGGTAGTTGTGGATGTTTGCTAGAATTCCAATCATAAGTGCATATGATCCAAGACGAAAAAGTATGTTAGCTTATGCCTCTCCCCCATATAAAATTGCAATAATGATTACCGGTCTAGTTATCGATTGCCAAGGGACAAATAACTTTATTGTGACAAAAATCTCTCTACTAAAACTAACTTAATTATTTCATTATCTAAACAACCCCTAGCTTTTATTTACGTGCTCTTTATTACCTTGCAAACATACCCCACACCTACAAAGTAGTTGTATACTTGTTCTAGGTAAAGCAAACATTAAGTGCACGTAGAGTTGTATCGGTGGTCGATAGAACTTGAAGGGATTATAAATTCTACCTTTATCTCCTCGTTGGGTTCGACACTCTTGCTTATCGTGAAAGGCTACAATTGATCCCCTATACTTGTGGGTTATCTTTCGGTGATGCTTGGGGCTAGTTGGAGATGACTGAATTAAGGGTCGCGACCTTCAGCCGGAGATGGGGAAGAAGCACGCTATAGCGGCAATTTGGGATGCTCATGCTCGATTCATTGCACGGGAAAAAGAGGAGGCGCACAACGACGTCGATGACATGGTCGCATCTTCTCAGGAACGACAAGGGAAGCGCCGTGGCGACGAGATTTTCCGGGTGCTCAAGAGCTCGTCGGGAGAGCAAAGGTGGGAGGAATGGGCAGGGAGCTAGGGATTTTTTCTATCTCCCGTTGTTGAACTGGTCCAACATGTAAGAGAGAGAGAGCGGGGATGGGTCTGTTTATTTTTAGCAAGGGACCCATTGACTGGTTAACATTTTTAACGACCCCACCTGTTAGCATTCCATGTGGCCCACTCACCAGGAACTAACCCAAGTAACAGTCAACAAGTTTGACTAGACGGGAATGCTCCATTTGGGCATTTGTGAGGCTGGGGTAGAGGGAGATGGGGAAAACTGAGAAAAACTAAGGCGGGCGGGTAAAACTGAGTAGAACTAAGGAAGGAGGGTCATAGAAATAGAAATCCCTAACTGCTATGATCCTGGAATATGCGATTCAGTGGAAAACTCATATGCACGTGTGGAATGATAAACGGTTAAATAAAAGGTTCCTAGTCTTGTCTCTAGGACTAGCTCAAGTGTTGTTGGTGATTACATTTTCCTGATCTTAGGATATCGTTAAATGTAATGATAGTGCCAAAACAACATTGAGATTACGAAGTTGGAAGAACGATCATATTGAACTGGCCCAAACTTGCTTGTTTGTGAATTGGATTAGTATTGTATGTGTTAAATTGTAATAACACCAAGTGTTAATGTGTGATCTTGTTCCTTAGAACATGAGAGTATCATGGTCACTTCTTACCGTACGATGGGATTTGGGGTTGCTGAAATGTCACCTTTAACACGGTGATCATAACAACAACTTACAAGTTCATCGGTAAGTTTGACAAGTGACTGGATAGCTCGAGAGTGGGATTTGCTCCTCCGACGATGGAGTGATATTATTAGGGCTCTCTCGGTGTGACGACATCGATCATTGTATGGCCAAACATAGGTGACTTCGTCACAGGGGATGCCCAAACACAATAACAAGAAAGAAGAACAAAACCGGTAACGAGGATTTTGGTATAGTGAGTATGGTGATGGCTTAGGAGGATACCTATGCATCCCGGGTTTTTTGAAGTATTGTGAAGCAAAGGGAACATCACATGATAAACAAAGGTTCACTCAAATATCATTCATGTACTCACATGGACCAATATGGACGTCCACGGTCCCGTTTTCGGTCATTGAACGAACGGTTTTGTCCATGTCTATAAGTTACCGAACATACGATGTCACTAGCTTAAGGAAATCATGATCTGCTGGGTGTTAGTAGGACGGGAGTTGTGAGAATATGCTTGGAATTATTTCATGAATATTCAGAATAGTTCTGAGAGGATCCGAAAGCATTTCGAGGTCACTCAAAGAGTTTCAGTGAGTATAGGGCAATACCGGTATCTCTACTACTTAACAAGAACATAAGGTCCATGTTTCACTATTCTTCCCATCATCCCTTCGTCCAACCTTCCCCGTATAATAATTAATCATCTTCATTGGATTACCTTATGAACCAATTTCACTTTAATTTAAATACCAAACTTCTGATCAAATTATAAGATAAATCACGGGCATAATTTGATGAACATTTATTTACACAATCGCATACTATGGGCAGGTAAATAACTTGTGATCAAAATATAAGGTAAATCTTGGACATAATTTGATGAACATTTATTTGCACAATCACATATTATGGGCAGGTAAATCACAAGGTAAAGTACTAGAATATTTATATACCGCTACAATGCACAGACATTATTCTAGTTACGTAGAAATTATATATAGGTGGAAAAAGTTTCTGGAGATGTTTAAATATATATAAAATGATCTAGAAGTATTTAGGACAGTTTATATTTAATTTAAATATTAACGTATTTCTCCATCTAGGGGATGGGTACGAAAACCCTGATGAACCTGCCGGGCAATGGCCTGGGCTATCAGGAGGCACTACAAGGGACGAGTACGGGCCGCCGCCGGGAGGATCGTCACGGGGCCTTTCTAGGAGGACAAGTTGACAAAGCGTAGACTTGTCCGAAGGGGTGGATCATGACAAGGCCACGCATGGGCCTGTGCCAGGCAACACGGTTGCTGGTCTGTGTAAGGGGACTAAGGCTGAAAGACTACACGTCATACGAAAGGTGTCCGCAAGGACCCTTGCGAGGACCCTTGCAGCTCAAGCTATCCATGATGACTACAATAAGATTCACCTACTGCCTACACTGCTACAGTGACAGTACTTCACCGCCACCCGAAGAATACCGACGAAGGCATGTAAGTGTCCAGGGGGTAATACGCTGCCCCGGAAGGATGTCATCATCACTCGCACAAGAATGCCATTGGCGACCACGCCCTCATTGCACAGGCTACGCAAGTCTACTCCAATGTATATTCAACCAATCAGAACCCCTAGCAAGGCCTCCCTCAACGCTATAAATAGGGGAGATCGAGGCTGCACCAGGAGTCGATCTTTTGGGGGAGCAAGGTCAGAAGCAGGAGAGGCCGATCTTTCCACATTGTAACACACACATTGTAGCTTCATATCATTGTAATACAAAACAAAGCAGGAGTAGGGTATTACACCAAGAAGGTGGCCCAAACCTGGGTGGCTCCTTTTGTTCATCCATAGTTCATCCACCACATTCATCCATGACCTAGGATCGCTAGACGTGTTCAGTCCCTGACTGAACTTTCAAAGGGTTATTGCTCACAACTCGTATGTAGGTTCTTAGAAATTGACAGCAGCGCTGTAGCACGACATCCTCTCCCTCACCTCATCTCTCTCCCTCCCAGCAACACCGTGCCGTCTTCCTCGCCAGTCGGTGGTTGCAGCGGTGGCCTGTACGATGCAAAGATCCACTTTCTCCTCGCCTTCCCCTTTCATCTCTCTCTGTCGGCCTCTCTCTCGCATGTAAACGCGACATTTTTTAACACCTATGATATGAAAATGTCACAAAACGACTTTTCTCCTTCCTTTGTAAGAACTTTTTAATGGAATGTTAACTCAATTTAGTGTTTCGGTCCCTTAAACTAAGTGTGTGACAAATGAGTTGATGCAAAAAAGAAAGAAAATAAAAGGAAATTATGGAGGCTGCAATTAATATGTCGAATCTGTATTTGCGCATCACATTGACACTTCTGTGATACTCTCTCCGTCCCAGAATAAGTGTTGCTGATTTAGTACAAAATTAATACTCCCTTCAATCCAATATAAATGTCACGGTTTTGAATAATTTTAGTTCAAATTTAGTTCAAAACTATGACACTTATTATGAATAGGAGGAGTACAATTTTATAGTAAATCAGCGATATTTATTTTGGAAGGGAGGGAGTATTACAAATCATATTATGAAGCTTTTTTCATACACACTTTGAGGCCGTCAATATAGCAATTCTCATAGAGTGCTAGAGTTGCACTTAAAACTAGTGGTAATGCACACTTTTTTAGAAGGCTCAAGAAGAGCCCGGCTTTGAATTAACAAAGCCATCAACCGGCCAGGATTACAAAGATTACAACCACGAACCACACAAAGAAAAGGAAAACGGCAAAGATACAAAGGCGCTGGGAGACTGCTCATATAGCACACATCCAGCCAGATACCAGATCAACATGAAGTTAATAGCTAGGAGATGCTAGGGACCTCTTGCATGCACACAACCAAGGGGAAGGCAACTCTCGGCTCGGGGTAAGGAAACGACGGTGATGAGAGGGATGTTGTTGCCAGAACACCAGGGGCTTGTGGAAAACACAACCAGACATGTCCCTCGTCAAAGAAGACCCATGCCTCCTCGCCTAGCTCGAAAGGCGCTGCACCGTTGAGCGATGGACTAGTTCACCCTAGAACCTGCCTGGATGGCACCCAAGGAAGCCACGAGAGCGGAACAGGAATTCCTGATATGACGACGGCGACTCACCTAGAGCCAAGCAAACCCAAAACCAAAGACCGGGCAAGAAAGTGGGTGAGCTGCCAGAATGAAAGATAGCAGCAAGGACCAAGACAAAAACTCATAAGCTCCGGCTCCCTTGGCAAGCTGGCGAGGAACCCATCGGAGGAAGGGAAACCTATCCACTCCCTTCCTGGAGATCCATGACACCGGAGGCACGCACAACAACTGAACGAAGAGCACCACAATTACAGAACTCCGCACCAGGGAGGACACGGCTGCCGGTGGAGACTTGCTGCTACCGCCGCCGCATACCAATCAAACCACTCCGAAGCCCACCGCCCCACTTGTTCCCCAAAACAGCATATTTAAGAATATTATGGTGCCTGGAGGGTCGCTGCAGTCCAATAAAGTTTTGGTTTTCACCCGGGAAATAAGGGGCATTGGATGGGGAGGACAGGACCTGACCGGCGCCTCCAAGAAGGTGAGCGGCGCCTGCATCGCCGCCGTCGCGCCGTCAAGTATGGCTAGGGTTTTCCCCCAGTCCTGGAACCCCAACATCCGCTCCCAGCCACCGAAGCTGCCCCCCCACGCTGTAGCAGACCGGATCTGGGGGTGGGGGGATGAGCACGCCGGTGCAGTGATGGGGTGGAGACGGCGAGATCTGACGTCTCTATAGCTGAAGCCATCGTCGCGCCCAGATCCGCATCCATCAGAGGTCTCGCCGTCCTCACGGCCAAGACCACCGGCCCTTGCCCGCGCTACCAGGAGGCGAGTTGGAGGCGCCACACCAGCCGGGGCCGCCGCCCCAATTCCTGCAGTCACCCGCGAGGGAGGCGAGGCAGTGAGGACCCCGCCGCCACCTTCGTCAGCAGCACACCAAGCATGCCCAGCGGCTGCCTCTGGTGGCGGCGAGGGGAGATTGAGGATGGGGGGAGGCGGCGGGACTAGGTTTCGCTCCTCGTGTTGCCCGAGCGGGGCGACGCGAGGGAGGGGAGGTGGGGAGGATCCTGTTGGAAATATGAGCAAATTACTATGATATTTAATCCGGATAAACAGGAAATAAATCATGACAGCAGTAATACAGATTGTACTAAACATGCTGACTAGCATAGCAGATGAACCGATCAAATTGCGAGAAGCATGAATTCTACCACGATCTCGTACAAGAAGGACATAATCACATACGGTGCAACGGGAGCAGCACCGCCGGCGTTGATGTTGTTGCCCATGTCGTTGAGGAAGAGGTTGCCGAGGTCGGGGAAGAAGTCGTCGTTGGCGAACTCGTCGCAGCCAACAGTCACGCGGGTGCGCTCCCCAAAAACCTGATCGCCCCTCTCCCGTACAGGATCACAAGAGGCGGGGTTCCAGAGGCCTGTTGTCCCTTCTCGCGGTGCACGCCAGAAGGAGGGATGGAGAAGACTTGTGTGCCGGCACAATGATCTAGAACGGTGGTGCGAAACCATATGTTGTGGCGCTGGCTAGGGTAGACGTCTGCCTGACTATATAATGCGGGTCGGGTAGGTCGTGGAGAAAACCCCACGTCCAAGTAACAGCCCCATGATCCAAAAGGATCGGAAATGGCTGAGAAATTAACGCGTCCGTTAATTATGACTTATTAATTATTCCCGAGCAGCAAAAATATAGAGAACATGCATAGCTCTGTCCTCGGCTCGGCTCATTCCCGCAACCCACGGCGCGTCGTGACGAGGCGTGGCTTGGCGAGGCGAGGCGAATGAGGAGGAGGAGCGCGTGTGTAGGTATCATCTTCTCATGCTCGTACAAGTGGTAGAAGAGCTGACCTTATAAAGAGGTGCAACTCTCTCTCTCAACTTCTGTGATGGGACTAAACTTTAGTGCCACTCACACCACTCACATGTGTGCATGAATGGGCCAAGAGAATTTCAGAATTTTAGTTGGGCTTTGGGCCAAAGGCCTACTAGCAAAATTCCAATAATCCCCCACAAAGTCTCATTGGCACATCTCATCATTTAGTTCCAAAACATTTTTTATATATCGGTGCTGCTCTATGGAGACTGTAAAGTTGAACTTCCACTCAGAGATTTATGCTACACTAGATCACAACTTGAATAGTGGACTATGCCTTGAACTACAAGTTTTCTGCGAGACTAGTTTCACACAAATTCTTGACCGATACTGGGCTGCCGCAAGGCTTCCCCGCGGGTGGAGCGTATACGTCATACTCCATGGCCTTTCATGAATTTATTAGAGAATACCCAGTTCTCACAGACTACGACGTTAACAGTCAAATTCATGTAGGTGTGTTCCTCAGGAGATGCTCTGCAGGGCAACATCTCTGCTTACCTGAATAAGCCACATGGAACACATTAAGGTAAGTATCAACCTGCCATGCAGATCAGGAGAGTATTGCATCTTCACACAGTGGGATAAGTAATATAGGGATACTCTCTTCCCAGCTGACCAACAGCTTGTCTCCCACTTCTACTTCACGGGATCTCCGATCACATAGAGTGGGTTACCACTGTGGACAGCTCATGCGGTGGGTCTCAAACCCATCTCCATCGATGCATTATCTATCACATTACGTGATAAACCCTTTGTGAAAGGATCTGCCAAGTTTTTCGACGTGGAGATAATCCAACGTAATAACTCCGGAGTTCTTCAATTTTCTGATAGATTTCAATCTCCTCTTCACATGCCTTGAGGACTTCATATTATCCTTAGAACTGTTTATCTTAACGATCACAGTTTGATTATCACAGTTCATTAGGATATGGGGTATTGGCTTTTCAACCATAGGTAAGTCCATCAAGAGTTCACGAAGCCACTCTGCTTCAACAGTGGCAGTGTCTAATGCTGTGATTTCTACTTCCATAGTTGACCTCGTTAAGATTGTCTGCTTGCAAGACTTCCAGGAAACAGCGCCACCACCAAGTGCGAAAACATAACCACTTGTGGCCTTAATCACATCAGCATCATATATCCAGTTTGAGTCACTATAACCCTCTAGTACCCTTGGATACCCTGTGTAATGAATCACACAGCTTGTCGTGCCTTTCAAGTAGCGCATAACTCTCTCAAGCACACGCCAATGATCATCTCCCTGTTTTGACACAAACCGACTCAGCTTGCTCATAGCAAAAGAGATGTCAGGCCTCGTGGCACTCGCCAAATACATAAGCGAACCAATAATCTGAGAGTATCTTAGTTGATCTCTAGAAATCCGTCGATTCTTTCGAAGCAACACACTAGCATCATATGGAGTTGGAGAAGGCTGGCAGTCGCTATACCCAAAACGACTCAAGACCTTTTCCACATAGTGAGACTAAAGCAGTATAATCCCACCATTCTCATCTCTCAATAGCTTGATGTTAAGATAACATTAGCCACTCCTAGATCCTTCATCTCAAAACAACGAGATAAGAAATCCTTAACCTCCTTGATTAAATCAAGTTTGGTTCCAAAGATCAGTATGTCATCGACATACAGACAAAGAATAACTCCTTCGTCCCCACCATGGCGATAGTACACACACTTGTCACCGTCATTTACTACAAAGCCTGAGCAGTTAATGTTCTTTCGAACTTCTCATGCCACTCCTTAGGAGCTTGTTTAAGGCCATATAAAGACTTTAGTAACTTGCACACGTTTCCTTCCTGACCAGGTACTACAAAACCATCGGGCTGATCCATATAAATTTCCTTCTTCAACTCTCCATTGAGGAAAGTTGTCTTAACATCCATCTGATGAACGAGAAAACCATGCGAGGCAGCCAGTGATAGTAGCACCCAAATAGTGGTCAGTCTAGCCACAGGTGAGTAAGTATCAAAATAGTCTTCACCTTCTTTTTAGGTATAACCCTTAGCCACAAGCCATGCCTTGTACTTTTCAATCATACCATCAGGTCTAAGCTTTTTCTTGAACACCCACTTACATCCTACAGGTTTGCACCCATAAGGACGATCAGTGATTTCCCAGGTTTCGTTAGCTAAGATGGAATCCATCTCGCTGAGACAGCTTCCTTCCAGTAGTCAGCATCAGAAGATGCATAGGCTTCTGAAATAGTCCTGGGTGTGTCATCCATGAGGTATGAAATCACAACAGGATTCTCAACGTGTTCCATCGCAATGGTGGGTTCAAGAATTACAGCAAACTCCTCACTAGATGGAGTAGGTATCTCCTGATTTGATGAACTCGACATACCCTTCATAGGAAATATATCCTCAAAGAAAGCCGCATCATTCGACACCATAATTTTATCAACATGCATGTCGGATACCTCATATTTTATTTTCAAAAATCTATAGCCAATACTATGAAAAGCATAGCCCAGAAGAACACAATCCACGGTTTTTGGTCCAAGCTTGCGCTTCTTGGGAATTGGTATATTGACTTTCGCCAAACAACCCCAAGTATGTAGGTAGGAGAGTTTCAATCTTTTCCTTTCCCATTCCTCAAAAGGAGTCATGGTTTTATGCTTTGTGGGAACTCGGTTTAGGACATGACTTGCAGTCATTAGCGCATCTCCCCACCATGCCTTAGAGAGACCCGATATGTCTAACATGGCGTTAACGAAATCAGTTAGAGTTCGGTTCTTTCTTTCGGCCACCCCATTTGACTAAGGTGAGTAGGGAGGCGTCCTCTCATGGATTATACCATGTTTCGCACAAAACAAATTAAACTCATTGGAAAAATATTATCCACCACGATCAGACCTAAGCCGTTTAATTTTCCGATCAAGTTGGTTCTCTGCTTCAACTTTATAGATTTTGAAGAAATTTAAAGCCTCATCTTTTGATTTCAGAAGATACACATGACAAAATCTAGCGGGGTCATCAATCAACGTCATGAAGTATTTCTTTCCACCTTTTGTCAACACATCATTCATCTCACATAGATCAGAATGTATAAGCTCTAGTGGCGCCAAGTCTCTAGCCTCTGCTGTCTTATGGGACTTGCGAGGTTGCTTAGCTTGCTCACACACTTGGCACTTGGAGCCCTTGACATTAGTGAATTTTGGAATTAAACTCATATTGGCTAGCCGCGTCATGCAACCAAAGTTAATATGACAAAGTCGTGAATGCCAAATATTAGACTCATTATTGTGGCAAACATTATTAATAACTTTAGTGTAGATATCTGACAAAGACAGGCGGAACAAGCCTCCGCACTCATATCCTTTTCCAACAAATTGTCCATACTTAGAAATTACAACTTTATTGGACTCGAAAACCAACTTAAAACTGTCTCGACACAAACGGGAACCACTGACGAGATTCTTATTCATGGAGGGCACATGATGAACGTTCTTCAGACGCACGATCTTCCCCGAAGTAAACTTCAAATCGACCGTACCAACACCTCGAACGATAGCATGTGACCCGTTCCCCATCAGCACAGGAGAAGTCCCTATGACCTGGTAAGAAGAAAACATGGAGGCGTCAGCACAAACATGTACATTGGCACCGATGTCAATTAGCCAATCAGGAGATTGAAATACTGAAAGGATGGTAGGAAGAATATCGTACCCAAATTCCTTCATATCAATATCACCGATGACAACATTAGCGGACTTGCTGCTCTTCTCATGTTCGCGCTCCTCAAAGCGGTTAGGACACTTCGGAGCCCAGTGATTAGGATCACCGCAGACATGGCAAAGTCCCTTCCCCTTCTTATGAGAATTCTTCTTGAAGTTGGTAAGATGTGACGGCTTGTTCTTTGCATCAAACTTGCCTTTGCCCTGAGTTTTGTTCTTATTATTTTTGAACTTGTTGGGCTGGAAATTCTTCTTCTGTACCATGTGGGCACTAGAAGCTCCCTCAGCAACTCGAGCACGTGTGTCTTTTGTTCTCGCCTTCTCTTCAACATCAAGAGTACCAATGAGATCCGAAACAAAAAAACTCCTGTCTCTTGTGTTTCAGGGAAGTAGCATAATTCTTCCACGAAGGTGGAAGCTTGGCAATTATGCCCCCGACAACAAATTTGTCCGGCAACACACACTTAAAGTACTCAAGTTCCTTGGCGAGTGACTGTATCTCATGAGCCCGTTGTACAGCAGGGCGCTCATCAGTCATCTTGTAGTCATAGAATTGCTCCATGACGTACAACTCGCTGCCGGCGTCTGAGGCACAAAACTTGGCCTCGAGCGCAGCCCACATGTCCTTGCCGTTGTCAAACGACATATATGAATCCACAATGGAATCATTAAGAACACTCAGAAGGGCGCTTTTAAAGAGAGTGTCAATCTTCTCAAAAGCTTTCAGTTGTGCTGGATTAAGATCGCCCTCGGGCTTGCGCTTAGTGGCGTCATAGCAGCACATGGTTTGAAACCCGTAGACTGCTCTCGTGCGTCACCTCTTATATTGCGCCCCCTTAAAGGCAGGCGGCTTCAAATACGCATTAAACCCACTCGGAGTAATTTGCCTATAATCAGATTTTTGGATTGTTGGAAATATGAGCAAATTACTATGATATTTAATCCGAATAAACAGGAAATAAATCATGATAGCGGTAACACATATTGTACTAAACATGCTGACTAGCATAGCAGATGAACCGATTAAATCTAGGGCACATACTAGAAGCATGAATTCTACCACGATCTCGAACAGGAAGGACGGAATCACATACGATGCAACGGGAGCAGCACCGCCGGTGTTGATGTTGTCTCCCATGTCGTTGAGGAAGAGGTTGCCGAGGTTGGGGAAGAAGTCGTCGTTGGCGAAGTCATCGTAGCCAGCAGTCGTGCGGATGCGCTCCCCAAAAACCTGATCGCCCCTCTCCCGTACAGAATCACAAGATGCGGAGTTCCGGAGGCCTCTTGTCCCTTCTCGCGGTGCACGCCGGAAGGAGGGATGTAGAAGACTGTCTGGCGACGCAATGATTTGGAACGGTGGTGCGAAACCATATATTATGGCGGCGGCTAGGGTAGACGTCTGCCTGACTCTATAATGCGGGATCGAATAGGTCATGGAGAAAACCCCATGCCCAAGTAATAGCCTCACGATCCAAAAGGATCGGAAACGGCTGAGCAATTAATGCGTCTATTAATTACGAATTATTAATTATTTTCGAGCAGCAAAAATATAGACAGCCTGCATACCTCTGTCCTGGACTCGTTCTCGCGGCGCGGCGAGCGAGGAGGAGGAGCGCGCGTGTAAGTCTCATCTTCTCATGCTCATAGAAGTGGTAGAAGAGCTAACCTTATAAAGAAGTGCAACTCTCCCTCAATTTTCGTGATGGGACTAAACTTTAGTGTCACTCACATCACTCATATGTGTGCATGAATGGATTAAGAGAATTTTAAAATTTTAGTTGAGCTTTGGGCCAAAGGCCTACTAGCGAAATTCGAACAGATCCTAGTACGTAACACTTGACTGTTATTTTATCACAATTGCTCCATATATAAGACACACTGCGTTCAATCAATTACACCGACAGCCCACCGCATCCTTAGATTGTGGCAAGCGAAAATGGAAGCTTCCTACACGCTGTGGCTTGTGTATGTTTCGCTCGCCTCTTTTGTCCTCTACAAGGTCTTCGTTCTAGGGAAAAGGAATTCTCGGCTGCCGCCGGGCCCGACGCCGATCCCTCTCCTCGGCAACATCTTTGACATCCAAGGTGACCTGCACCAGGCCCTTGCCAGGCTCGCCGGGGTGCACGGCCCCATCATATCCATCAAGCTAGGCGCCACCACCGCCGTCGTGGCCTCATCCGCCGCGTGCGCCCGCGACGTGCTGCAGAAGTACGACCACCTCCTGGCCGGGCGGTCCGTCGCCGACGCCGCGCGCGCGCTGGGATTCCACGAGCGCTCCATCATATGGCTGCCGTCCACCAGCCCGCTGTGGAAGCGCCTGCGCGCCGTGTGCACCAACCACCTCTTCTCGGCGCACGGCCTCGACGCGGCGCGCGCGGTACGGGAGGAGAAGGTGAGGGACCTTGTCGGCTGCATCCGCGACCACGCCGGGGAGACCGTGGACGTCGGCCGCGTCGTGCTCTCCGGGCTGTTCAACCTCGTCTCGAGCGTGCTGTTTTCGGAGGAGGTGGGCGACCTGGGCTCAGACCGGGCGCAGGGTCTCGAGACGCTGATCGACGACATCCTCGCGGAGCTCGTCAAGCCGAACTTGTCGGACCTCTTTCCCGTGCTCTCCGTTCTTGACTTGCAGCGCCGCCGCCGCCGTACCGGCGAGCGTCTGGGAAGGTTTTTTGACTTCTTTGACCGGATTATTGACCGTCGTATGAAGGCCGGAGGTGAAAGGAAAGGGGATTTCTTAGATGTGCTACTCCAGCTTCACTCGGTGGATCAGCTCAGCATTCAGACAATCAAGTCCTTTCTTTTGGTACGTATACCGCTATACGAATATGAGTCACTTCTGTTCAGGATATGTTTGTAACTTTCACAACGCTGTGAAAATCACTCGAGGAAGGCAACACAAATGACAAATCTGAACTAGCCGGTAAAACTAAAATGTCGTGTGTCTTGCAGGATCTCTTCATAGCAGGGACAGAGACAAACTCTCTCTCGGTGCAGTGGGCGATGGCCGAGCTACTTCGGCACCCGGCCGTCATGTCAAAGGTTCGGGCCGAGCTACAGGAAGTGCTCGGCGAAAAGCAGTATCCTGACGAATCCGACATTAGCAGGCTGCTGTATCTCCGCGCCGTGCTGATGGAGAGCATGCGCCTTCACTCGCCAAGCCCGCTCCTGATACCGCACCACGCCATGGCCGAAGGCGCGGAGGTCGGGGGCTTCGTGGTGCCCAAGGGCGCCACGGTGATTGTCAACCTGTGGGCCGTCATGCGCGACCCGGCGGTGTGGGCGCAGCCCGAGGAGTTCAAGCCGGAGAGGTTCGTCGGGGCGGACATGGACTTCCGGGGCAAGGATCGGTTCGAGTTCATGCCGTTCGGGGCCGGGAGAAGGGCGTGCCCTGGGATGCCCATGGCAACACGGGTTGTGACCCTCGTCCTCGCGTCCCTGTTGCACAGGTTTGAGTGGAGGCTGCCCGAGGGGATGCAACCGTGCGACGTGGATGTTCGGGACCGGTATAGGATGTCTCTCAACATGGTCACGCCGATGAAGGCCGTGCCACTGCCATTGTTCTCGTGATGGATTGTTATATATCCTTGGTTGTGTGCGTGGATCTAGCATGTGTGCACTGTTTGTTTGCGTATGTGGTATCAACAGTTTGTGTTGGAATGAATTATCCAAGCGAGACGTTCGTATCACAAGTGTAGTAATGAATAGGTATGTCATGATAAGTTTGTATCACAAGTGTAGTAATCAATAGGTAACTCATGATAATGAATAAATGTACAAGTGCTTTGTGTAAATTGTCAAGCATTGAAGTTAAAGAACAAGTGTGGTGTCGTCGCTCTAGAGGAAGGAGCGGTGTTGGGAGCTTCATCGCCAGAAGAACGGCCGTGGGTTGTCCTTTGGAATTGGAAGTTGAAGGTGTTGAGAGCTTCATCGCGAGAAGAACGGCCGTGGGTTGTCCTTTGGAATTGGAAGTTGAAGGTGGTACCGAAGGTACGCTTGTTGTGGTAGAGCATTTCTAACCGATCCTCCCTTACGGTGTACCTAGCCGATCCCTTATCCGGCTTAGTGGAGTAATTTTTTTACTCCACCTCCCTATTTCCTCTAAAAAAAATCTTAAATTTGCTCCATCCCGTCGCGGCCGAGTAAAACCGGTGCCTCTCCCTCTCACCCCTCCCGTGTCGTGATGTCTCCCGCAAATGCAGCCGCAAGGCCCTGCTGCCGCCGCCAATGACGACCGGGCCGGCCGGAATGGATAGCTTGTCCCCTTCCCTCACCCCACCGGACACCGACGCCAGCTTTTCACCGCCGGAAACCACCCACACGCCGCCGCCGCCGCCGCCGAAGAAGAAGAGTTTGGGTATGCACGAGACTCACTGACGGTGTCCTTGTCAGGGGGTGCTAACCTAGTTGGCATGTCTCTTCGGGTGGGCCGATGGGCCCTCATGCGTGATCAAGGTGGACTCCGGAGGCCGTGTATAGGAGGCGTGATCAAGACTGCCTCCACCGAAGACTTGGCGTATACTCCAAGATCTCTCCTGCCGCCTTACTCTAGATACCGACCTTGTAACCCTAGATCCCCTCACTGGCGTGTATATAAGACAAAGGGTTTAGCCCCTAGAGGGGACATCAACGCAATATCATTCACCTAGCCCTAGAGTTAGATCGTGAAAGGATCAATACGGTCGACTAGAGGGGGGGTGAATAGGAGACTGCAATTTTAATCTTTCTTGCCAGTTTTAAGGTTTAGCGGATAATTAGGGTTCACTAGATATGCAACTAGGTGAACACAACCTATATGACAAGTAAGATTAAAGCAAGATATGCTATTCAACAATCTAATTGGCAAGCCAATGAGCATACAAGGCAAAGTAAGGTGCGGGAAGTGAGGCGAGGATGCGGATTTTATTCTGAAGTTCACTCTTCCTTGGGGAAGAGCTACTCTCAGTTTAGAGCGGTGCCGGAGCCAAAGCTTGCGGAACGCCACGAAGGCTCACCGTAGTCTCTTTGGAGTCACCCCCAACGGATGAGCCTCGAATCACTCGGGTTGGTCTTGAAGGCGACCACCACACATTTAGAAACTTCTCCGGAGCACACCAAAAGCAAGGAAGTTTCTGGAGGAACCTCTAACCGCCTAGGAGCCCAAGCTCCAAGAGTAACAAGTCAATGGGGAAGAAATGTTGAGTGGAACGCGATTTGGTTTGGTCAAGATGTAGATCGGGTCTTGCTCCCCCAATCCCCAAAGTTTCAACAGTTTGGGTGGAGGGATTGAGTGTATTGAGCAAAATGAGGTGTAGCAATGGTGGAGCTCAACAAGACATTAGGGTTAAGGATGAAGGAAGAAACAGGGGGGTTTTGTAGTGTTTGACCCGGGGTGGCCGTTTCTGCCCCGGGGCCGACTTAGCCCGTGGCACGGGGTCCAACGGGCAGAAAAAGACCATGTGTGCATGGGGTACTCAGATAGCTTACCCAGTGCCCCGTGCGCACGGGGGTCAAACGACCCCGTGCGCATGGTGTACTCAGAGAGTTGCGCAATACCCCATGCGCACGGGGGTCACCCAGTAACTTTCTGTTATAAGCTTTCTGAGTACCACGAGAACGCACACTAAAAAGTTGGGTGGTAGGAAAGGGTAGGCTAGTGTATATGGTTCAGCAAAGGCATTCCCACACACTTTTAATCCGCACATACCCCTCTTAATAGTGCGGTCTTTCCTACGACTCAAACCAAACCAAAACTAAACTTTCGATTCATCGGTAGACCATGCCTTTGTCCTTTTTGAATTGGGGGGTCGTACATCTCCATCACGAAGCACTTGGAACCAATATCCTGAGATTAAAACTAGCAACCGATATTAGTTCAACTAACCACATTGCCATCACACCAAAATATAGTTTAATTGCCACTTGCACTTTCAATCTCCCCCTTTTTGGTGCATTGATGACAACGTGGTTAGAGCATGGCATAAGATATAATAATATATGCATGGCCATGAGACAACGAATGATCATAGTAGCTACCCCTAAATGTGTGACCAAACAAAATGAATGCTTGAGAATGCATCGAGTACACACATAGGAGGCTCCCCCAAGATCATTATTATCAAGACATGAGATCAACAAAATAGACCTATAACGGTGCCTAGATCTCATGAAATCAAAGTGGTGAGAAAATATTGTGAGACACATAATAAGCATGATATGATCATAGCATTAGGTCTAAAGTTAAAGCTAGAGTCTCATGAGCACAAACGAGTAGCTCACAACCACATAAGCGGAAATCAAATAAAAGTATCTCAAGCCAGCTAAAAACAACCAACAAAGAGAAACACGAGGCTTGAGATCTCAACACACACTAGAACACCAAGAACACCAACACCCACCACTTCTCCCCCTTTGTCATCAAGACAACAAAAAGGAGACAATTGGCGACACGCAGACCCACTAGACAAGAGGAGGAGCACTCGAAGCATCATCATCATCATTAAAACGACATCCTGCTAATAGAAAGGACCGAGCTGTGGCCTCACTATCGTTGTCCTCTGACCCTGGAACCACCTCCTCACCAGCTGCAGCCCTCTCTGCCTTCATCACACGCCGCAAGAGCTTGTCCTTGTTGACCTCCTTAATCTGACGGCACTGAATGGACTGACACATCTTGAACATGTTGCTCAAGGTCTTGAACATGGACTTCTTTTCCCCTCTGGCGAAAACAGACTCAGAGCCAACAGACTTGGCTTTACCATGAGGGATCCGTGCAGTGGAGGAAATGCCAGGAGTGAATGTGGCACAATCCTCGGGCCTAGGTTTGCGCCCCTTCTTGATAGGCACATATGGAGCAGGAGCAACTGGGGTCCAGTTGGAGTTGCACTTGGGAATAGAGGTCTTGTATGAAGCAATATACTTGGCTGGGCAAACATACTCAATCAACGCCTAGATGAACAGAGCATAGATAAAGGAATTGTTCTCTTGCACACACTGACGGAGCTCATAGAACATGAAGTCCAGAACATGCACCATCTTCTTCTGATGCAGGTACACAGAGATGTCTAACATGGAACTCCTTATGTTGTGAGAGTCATCGGCCTTTGGAGTGAGAGTATACCTCAAGATATGGCCCATGGTGTCATAGAGGGGCACAAGGTCTTTGATGGACTCGGTGACAAACGACTTCTCTTGCTTGTAAGCGAAAGCAATCTCGTCCTTAATGCGCTGGCCACTTTCACGAACTCTGCCAAACTCATCAGATGCCGCCTCATCATCAAAGAATGGATAAGGAATTATCTTAGAAAACTTTGCCATAGGAGTGGAGCACCGATGCGACCCGAACATCCATGTGAGGGTGCAAGCAGAGTCATTGGAGAAAAACAAGGTGGCAAAGAACTGCATTACCAGATCCTCATTGTATGGAAGGTTGAATGTGATGAAAGGAATGAGGACCAACCTCCCAAGAGCGGAATACACATCAGGATACAGATGATCATTGTCACGTAGACTCTCAGTGTTAACTTGCTTGTGCGGAGCAAACTTCTTCGACTTGGTCATGAGAAGCTCATGATATACCCTTTGCTAAAAATCGTTCTTGAAACGGGGATCCATTCCCAAACCTGCGGGAGCCTCATACGGATGACTATGTCTCTTTGCCCAAAGCTTTGGCTTGGTCCACTTGGAAAGGGGCGTGTTTCGGAGGTCCCGCCCGCCCGGAATGGCTTGGACGGGACCAGACTCCTCTTGACATAGTGAGCATCATCTTGAGAGTCATATTCTTCCTCAGAATCATCAGAGGCCTCAACAATAGGCTTCTTGGTGGCAGCACGACGAACATGGCCCATGCGAGACCCAGATCCCTGACCAATGCCCTCAGAAGGCTGGCGATGAGCGACCGTGAATTCCGTGGATCCTCCCTTTGTGCGCTTGCGACAAAGCTCGGACCTCTTGTCACCGGAGTCTGAAACACACACACAAACACCCAACAACACAAAGCAAAGAACACAAATGAGCACAAGTGCTTGAGATAGCGGCAAAGAGGAAGAACAAAATGAGGCAGAAGTTCCTGTATACCCCATGGGCACGGGGGTCCCATGCGCAGGGTACAAGACCGTGGGCACGGGATCCCGTGTGCACGGGGGCTAAAATCCCGTGGACACGGGGGTTCCCTAGCGGTAGCCACTTTCATATTGGGATCTGGGAGTGTGTGCGGCACAGGAACCTTACGAACTTATGCACACGATTTGTCCAAAGCAAGGAGGCAACGCTATCCTAGAAGATGGAAACCCTAAGAACTTGATAGGCATCCATAGAGGGATAGGAAGAAGAGGAGGAGGGACCAACCAGAGGAGGAGCCCGTCCCGAAGAAGATCCACGGAGCAAGGAGCCCGAGGGAGCCCGAAGGAGCTCCTGCAAGGAGTGGCGACAGCGGCGGCGCTGGAGGCTTCCTGGGGAGTGGAGGGGCGACTAGGTGGGAATGAAACCAAGCCCCCCCCACTCCCCGCCACTTCAAGGCCAGGAACCACAGACCCCGTGCGCACGGTCTAAGTGAACCCTGTGTGCACGGTATCGAGCCCGTGGGCACTGGGACCCCGTGCACACGGTACAAGCCCGTGGGCACGGGGTATTCAGGAATTTTGACAAGAGTTACTTTTTGAAGGAACGGTGAAAACCCACAAGTATAGGGGATCATTTGTAGCCTCTTTCGATAAGTAAGAGTGTCGAACCCAATGAGGAGCTAAAGGTAGAACAAATATTCCCTCAAGTTCTATCGACCATCGATACAACTGTGCGCACGGTTAACGTTCGCTTTACGTAGAAAAAGTATGAAACTAGAAGTACTTTGTAGGTGTAACGGGATAGGTTTGCAAGATAATAAAGAGCACGTAAATAAAAGCTAGGGGCTGTTTAGATAAAGACACAACTAAGTTAGTTTTAATAGAGAGCTTTTTGTCACAAGAAAGTTATTTGTCCCTAGGCAATCGATAACTAGACTGGTAATCATTATTGCAATTTTATATGAGGGAGAGGCATAAGCTAACATACTTTCTCTTCTTGGACCATATGCACTTATGATTGGAACTCTAGCAAACATCCGTAACTACTAAAGATCATTAAGGTAAAAGCCAACCATAGGATTAAAGTATCAAGTCCTATTTACTCCCATACACAAACAACCTACATACTCGGGTTTAAGATTTTGTCACTCTAGCAACCAACCATAAGCAAATCATGAACATATTGCAAACCCTACAACGGGGATCCCTCACTCTTGCGTGACACGGAGAGCACCATAAAACATCACCAATAATAAAACATGCAACTCAAACCAATCACGATCATCAATCAACCAATAGGACAAAACGAATCTACTCAAACCTCATAGGATAGCCATACATCATTGGGAAATATGGCATTGATCACCATGTTTAACTAGAGATTACAGCGGGGAGGAGAGCTGATGAACCTCTGCATAGAGGGGGAGAGAGTTGGTGACGACGGCGGCGAAGTTGTTGGTGTAGATTGTCGTCATGATGATGGTCCCGGTGTTGTTCCGGTGCCACCGGGAGAGAGGGGGAGAGAGCCCCCCTTCTTCTTCTTCTTCTTCCTTGACTTTCCCCCTAGAAGGGAGAAGGGTTTCCCCTCTGGTCCATGGCCTCCATGGCGGCGAAGGGGCGGTAGCCCCTCCGAGCTTGGATCTCTCTCTCTCTCTCTCTCTCTCTCTCTCTCTCTCTCTCTCTCTTTGTTTCCTTTTGTTTCTGTACTCCCAGATTCTAGCCTTTCACCGTGTCTTATATTCCCACCAATCCATAACTTCGACCGGGCTAAAAATTTAACACAATTTTTATCCAGATATTAGCTTCATTATGTCCAAAGGACACCTCCAACCAACTTACAGGGTGGCCACAAGGGTGGGGGCACGCCCACCCCCCTGGGGCGCGCCCTTCATCCTTGTGGAGCCCTCGGGCATTGTCTCGCGTTGACTCTTCTTCCCAAAAATCACATATATTCCAAAAAATATCAGCGTAAGTTTTTATCGCGTTTGGACTCTGTTTGATATGGATATTCTGCGAAACAAAAAACATGCAACACCCATGAACTGGCAGTGGGCACTGGATCAATATGTTAGTCCCAAAAATAGTATAAAAAGTTGCAAAAAGTATATGAAAGTTGTATAATATTGGCATGGAACAATCAAAAATTAGAGATACGATGGACACGTATCAGCATCCCCGAGCTTAATTCCTGCTCGTCCTCGAGTAGGTAAATGATAAAAAAGAATTTTTTTGATGTGGAATGCTACCTAGAATAATGTTGATCATATAATCTAATTATGGCATGAATATTAAGACACGAGTGATTCAAAGCAATAGTCTATCATTTGACATAAAAGAATTTAGTACTCGGGCATCCCAACAAACAATTATGTCTTTCAAAATATCAATGCTAAAGAACGTTATCCCTACAAAATCATATAGCCTTGTCATGCTCCATGCATCTTCTTAACACAAAATATAAATCATGCACTACCCCGGTGTCAGCCAAGCAATTGGTTCATACTTTTTAACGCGCTTCAGCTTATTCAACCCTCATACAATACATGAGTGTGAGCCATGGATATAGCACTATGGTTGGAATAGAAGGTGGTAGTAGACAAAGGTAGGGAGAAGGTCTCACATCGACTAGGCAAATTAATGGACTATGGATATGTCCATCAATTGATATCAATGTGAGTGAGTAGGGATTGCCATGCAACGGATGCACTAGAGCTATAAGTGTATGAAAGCTCAAACGAAACTAAGTGGGTGTGCATCCAACTTGGTTGCTCACGAAGACCTAGGGCAATTTGAGGAAGCCCATCATTGGAATATGCAAGCCAAGTTCTATAATGAAAACTTCCCACTAGTATATGAAAGTGACGATATAGGAGACTCACTATGATGAAGAACATGGTGTTACTTTGAAGCACAAGTGTGGAAAAGGATAGTTACATTGTCCCTTCTCTCTTCTTCTCTCTTTTTTCTCGTTTTTCTCTTTTTTTGTGGGATTATTTGGCCTTTTTTATTTGGGCTTATTTGGCCTCTTTTATTTATTTTTAAAGTCCGGAGACTCATACCAACACTTGAGGGAATCATAGCTTCCATCATTATTTCCTCACATGGGACAGTGCTCTAATAATGATGATCATCACACTTTTATTTACTTACAACTCAATATTACAACTCGATATCTAGAACAATATATGACTCTATATGAATGCCTCCGGCGGTGTACCGGGATGTGCAATGACCTAGCGTAGCAATGACATCAAAAACGGACAAGCCATGAAAACATCATGCTAGCTATCTTACGATCATGCAAAGCAATATGACAATGATGGTGCGTGTCATAAAAACGGAATGGTGGAAGTTGCATGGCAATATATCTCGGAATGGCTATGGAAATGCCATAATAGGTAGGTATGGTGGCTGTTTTGAGGAAGGGTATAAGGTGGTTTGATGCACCGGCGAAAGTTGCGCGGTACTAGAGTGGCTAGCAAGTTGGAAGGGTGAGAGTGCGTATAATCCATGGACTCAGCATTAGTCATAAAGAACTCACATACTTATTGCAAAAAGTTTATTAGCCCTCGAAGCAATGTACTACTATGCATGCTCCTAGGGGGGAGGTTGGTAGGAGTTAACAATCACGCTCCCCTGACCTTCACACAAAGACAGACAATCAAGGATAAATCATGCTCAAACTTCCTAGCATAACGGGAGACCATACGTGCATGCTTTGGGAATCACAAACCTTAACACCAATATTCTTACTAAACACTAATCATTTAAGTACCTCCCACATATTAGCATCTCTACATCGCAAAACTATAGCAAGGAATCAAACATATCATATTCAGCGATCTACAAGTTTTATGTAAAAATTTATGACCAACCATGTGAATGACCAATTCTTGTTGACTCTCTAAATAGATATAAGTGAAGTGAGAGGATTTTAATTCTTTCTACAAAATATATGCCCACGCTCTAACAAATATATGTGAAGCAAAAGAGCATTCTACAAATGGCAATTTTCTATGTGAAGAGAAACAGGCAATCCAAACTTCAAAATATATAAGTGAAGCACATGAAGCATTCTATAAATCCATACTCAAAAGATATAAGTGAAGTGCAAAGAGCATTCTATAAATCAACCAAGGACCATCTCATACCAGCATGGTGCATTTATTAAAAGAAAAAGAAAAGGCACACGACGCTCCAAGATTTACGCATACCATGTGACGAATAAAAATATAGCTCCAAGTAAAATTACCGATGATCGTTAGAAGAAAGAGGGGATGCCTTCCGGGGCATTCCCAAGCATAGTTGCTTGGGAGTCCCTGAATATTACCTTCGGGTGCCTTGGTCATCCCCTAGCTTAGGCTCTTGCTAATCCTTATTCCTTCGTCCATCGTGAGCTCACCCAAAACTTGAAAACTTCAATCACACAAAACTTAACAAAACCCTCGTGAGATCCTTTAATATAATAAAGAAAATCACCACTTAAAGTGTTGTTGCAAACCAATTCATATTTTATTTTTGCATTGTAGCTATTGTATTATAACTTCTCCATGGCTTATACCACCGATAAAATCGATAGTTTCATCAAAACAAGCAAAACAATGCATCAAAAACAGAATTTGTCTTAAACAGGATAGTCTGTAGTAATATGAACATATACCTACTTCTGTAACTCTAAAAATTATGAAAAATTAGGACCAAATAAACAATTTGTATAGAAACACTATGCAAAAAGTTTCAGAAACGTTTGAAGTTCCAGTAAAAAAATGAAAAATCATGCACTACAGCCAAAGTTTCTGTTTTGCACCGCACAAACCAACAAGCAATCTAATCATCCTAAAGGAAAATCTTGGCACATTATTTTTATAATACAATGGATTGTACAAGGGGATAATTATTTTTGTGAGAAACTTCCATGAAAAAATCTACATTCTTTCCATGAGCATGAACACAAGTGTTCAAGGTCGACCCTCACTTCTCCAATGCATAACCTTCCAATCGCTTCTCTTTTTGAAAAAGTTTTAGGTTCCCCACTTTACTCTTTTGTTTTAAAACTTTTTAAAAGCACTCGACAGAAAAAAGTGACTCTCTAAAACTTCTGGGTTGTCTCCCTAGGAGCGCTTTCTTTAAAGCCATTAAGCTAGGCATATAGTGCTCAAGTAATGGATCCACCCGGATCCCAAGGTATATCAAAGCCAATTTTAATTAAAAATGATTTGTGATTTAGTAGTGAGCACAAAGTAACATATATCATGCAACAATGAAGTATAACTCTCTTACTATGCATCGACATGTCATAAAAGAACAATTCATGCACATCAAGTAAGGGCCAATACATAGTATAAGCAGTTTCTTGCAATTTTATTGTATCGGAAACATAGAGAGGCTGAGATGTAGTTCCTCTCTCATAATAATTGCAAGTAGGAGCAGTGATGACCCACAAGTATAGGGGATCAATTGTAGCTCTTTTAGATAAGTAAGAGTGTCGAACCCAACGAGGAGCAGAAGGAAATGACAAGTATTTTTCAGTAAGGTAGTGTCTGCAAGTGCTAAAATTGTAAGTAGCGAGTAGTTTGATAGCAAGGTAATTTGTAACGAGCAAGTAACGATAATTGTAACAAGTATGCAGCAAGGTAGCCCAATACTTTCGAGGCAAAGGGCAGGCCAAAACGGTCTCTTATAGTAAGCAAAGCATTCTTGAGGGTACACGGGAATTTCATCTAGTCACTTTCATCATGTTGGTTTGATTTGTGTTCGCTACTTTGATAATTTGATATGTGGGTGGACCGGTGGTTAGGTGTTGTTATTACTTGAACAAACCTCCTACTTATGATTAACCCACCTGCAAGCATCCGCAACTACTAGAAAAGTATTAAGAATAAATTCTTACCATAGCATTAAACTCTAGGATCCAGTCGGTCCCTTGCGGAAGGGTTTAAGTTTCTGTCACTCTCGCAACCCACTATTTATATTTACTACTCCACAATGCATTCGCTTAGGACTAAATATGGTGAAGTGTCATGTAGTCGACATTAACATGACACCACTAAGGGAATCACAACATACATACTATCATACTATCGAACACATATCATGTTCACATGATTACTTGCAACATGATTTCTCCCGTGACCTCAAGAACAAAGGTAACTACTCACAAGTGATGAACATGCTCAAGATCAGAGGGGTAATATATAGCATAATGGATCTGAACATATAATCTTCCACCAAATAAACCATATAGTAATCAACTACAAGATGTAATCAACACTACTAGTCACCCACAAGCACCAATCTATAGTTCCGGTAACAAGATTGAATACAAGAGATGAACTAGGGTTTGTGATGAGATGGTGATGTTGAAGATGTTGATGGAAATTGCCCTCCCCAAGATGGGCGAGTGGTTGGTGATGACGATGATGATGATTTCCCCCTCCGGGAGGGAAGTTCCCCCGGCGGAATCGCTCCACCGGAGGGCAAAAGTGCTCCTGCCCAAGTTCCGCCTCGAGACGGCACTGTTTCGTCCCGAAAGTCTTCTCCTTATTTTTTCTAGGTCAAAATCACTTATATACCAGAAGATGGGCACCGGAGGTGGGCCAAGGAGGCCACACCCTTGGCGTGCCCAGGTGGGTTGTGCCTACCTGGTGGCCCCCCTCTGGTGTTTATTGGCTCCAATATTTCTTAAATATTACATAAAAAATCTCCGTGGAGTTTCTGCTTGTTTGGAGTTGTGCAGAATAGGCGGCCTGACGTAGCTTTTTCAGGTCCAGATTTCCAGCTGCCGGAATTCTCCCTCTTGGTGTGTACCTTGCAAATTATGAGAGAAAAGGCATTAGAATTACTCCAAAAATTATTATTATGGATAAAAACATTGTAAATATCAGTAAGAAAACATGATGCAAAATGGACGTATCAGGTCCCCCAAGCTTAGACCTCGCTTGTCGTCAAGCGGAAACCGAAATCGAAAAACATGTCCACATGCTTTGAGAGAGAGGTGTCGATAAAACAAAATATGGACATAGAAGCATCATGTTGATTATTATAACAGCAATACACTTAAACATAAACCTTTTATCACAGAACTTTTATCATACATTCCCCAGGAATAAGTAATAGTTCATCACACAATCGAAGTATAAAGCAAAAACTCTATTAGAAACCAACAAACTGTGTTCTCAGTCAACTTTGCAACTACAATTCATAATCTTTTCAGGAACGGTCACGTGTCGGAGCCTTTAGGCAAGTCCACATACTCAATCATCATATAGTCTTGTATGATTGCTAACACTCACCTTGTACACATGAGCAAAACGTTTCAATCGGACACAAAGAAAGATAGGGGCTTATATTTTCGCCTCCCAACATACTCACCTCAAGGGTGATGTTAACAATAATAACTCATGCTATCTATATTCAGCTGGACATATGAGCCTAGATATTTCCTCACCACATGATGCTTGCCAAAGGAGAAAATAAAAAGGAATAGAAGGAAAACTTTGACTCTTTGCATAAAAGTAAATACATAAAAGTAAAAGATAGGCCTTCGCAGAGGGAAGCAGAGGTTGCCATGCGCTTATTTGTTTGCATGCTCAATCCCTTAGTGCAAGAGAACGTCACGTTACATTGCCCCTTAAGATGACAACCTTTATTATGCAGTCTCTCGCTTCTATTCTTTGTCATCCAAGTTCGTGCAACGCTCAATTTTCTCTTACACTAAATGATTTCACATATTTAGAACAAATTTTTATTGCCTTATTGCACCGATGACAACTTTCTTGAAGGATCTTACTCAATCCATGGGTAGGTATGGTGGACACTTGAAAAAGATTTGGGTTTAAGGGTTTTTGGATGCACAAGTAGTATCTCTACTTAGTGCGGAATTTTTGGCTAGCAAATATAGGGGACAAACATCACATGTTGAAGGATCTATGACAATATGACTTCTATGTGAATATAAACATACATAAACCATTACATTGTCTTCCTTGTCCAACTTCAACAATTTTGGCATATAATATTTTGATGAGGGCTCACAATCACAAAAGATTTCTAGGATAATATATTTATATGTGAATCTTCCCTTCCCTTATTAATTCTTTCAGGAGTTGCATCACCGACTAATGCTATGCTTGTCATTCTCTAATAAAATTTTCTTACTTATACTTTTCCTTATGTGGTGCTATCACCTACCATAGGGTTAGTATATGATCTTATAAATTGATTTCTTTTCTTTTATTTGCTTTCTTTTTATTGCAACATGAAAGTAAAGAAAGTAAAAACTCAAAACTAAACTTTATTATATAACTTGCACCCGATTATAATGATAGATCACTAAGCAAACTCAAGGGAAAAGAATCGAACTAACTTTCATTTATTCTAAAGCAAAAGATTGAACTAAGATAAGTAAATGCAAAAAGATAGTGAGGATGATATGATACTGGGGCACCGCCCCCAAGCTTGGCGGAAGCCAAGGGGAGTGCCCATACCCGATAATAAATTCTCCTTTGGTGGTGAAGAAGGTGATGGTGATGAAGAAACGATCCTATCCTTAAGGATCAAGAGATTCTCCAACTGACGGATGACGCTCGGGAGATAGATGATATGCTCTTGATATAGAATGTTTTCGCGAGTGAGATACTTATTTTGTACATGAACCATTTCGATGATCCGAAAGGCTGAAATTTCAGTAGGGATCAAAAGATCATTATAGGGTTTAAGGATATCTTGTTCTTCCTCCTCTGTTGGCGGTGCTTGCTCGCCGACAACCTTCTTGCCTTTGTCACCATTCGCAGCCTCTACGAGTTCTTCCTTCTTCAGCCCGATCTTCATCAGCCAAGCATCCTCTACCATTGGGTTTGAGGAGGAGGAAGACATGATGCCGGGCTTGATAGATCTGACCGAAAACAGCAAGAAAAGAAAACAGAAGATTTCTCCGTGATACGGCGGTCAACAGGTTCGAGGGGTATATAAATAAGTTATCTTGGGAAACAATCAAACTATAGAAAAATGGAGTCCGGACGGTGGCCGAGGTGGGCACAACCCACCTGGGCGCGCTAGGCACCCTGGTGTCTTGTGCCCACCAGGGTACGCTTCCTGGAAGTTTCTTTATTTCCAAATTTTTAAAATATTCCAAAACTAACAAAAAATATTTTTGCGGACTTTTCGGAGTTCGTTTACTTAATGTATCACGTACCTCCTTATTTTGTCGATTTTGAAGTGTTCTGGAAGGACTCTTCTATGTGTTCTTCCGGTGTCATAGTTTGGATAATATTGCTTTCAACATTAATAGGCGTACCTGAGATATAACGCTTTATTCGTTGCCCAATGACAACCTTCGGGTTAGTACCTTCGGAATTATTTATTTTGATGGCTCCACACTGGTAAACCTCCTCGATGACATGGGGGCATTCCCATTTTGAGACGAGTTTGCCTGCAAAGAATCTGAAACAAGAGTTGTACAAAAGAACATATTCTCTGACTTTAAACTCACGTTTTTGAATTCTTTTGGCATGCCATCTTTTAACATTTTCTTTGAATAACTTTGCATTTTCATAGGCTTGGGTTCTCCATTCATCTAATGAGCTTATATCAAATAACCTCTTTTAACCAGCAAGTTTGAAATCATAGTTGAGCCCTTTAACTGCCCAATATGCTTTATGTTCTAACTCAAGAGGCAAATGACAAGCTTTTCCATAAACCATTTTATAAGGAGACATGCCCATAGGATTTTTGTAAGCTGTTCTATAAGCCCAAAGTGCATCATCTAATTTCTTAGACCAATTCTTCCTGGACCTATTAACAGTCTTTTGCAAAATTTAATTTTATTTCTCTATTGCTAAGCTCAACTTGACCACTAGACTGAGGATGATAGGGTGATGCAATTATATGGTTAACATCGTACTTAGCAAGCATTTTACGAAAAGCACCATGAATAAAGTGTGAACCACCATCAGTCATTAAATATCCAGGGACTCCAAACCTTGGGAAAATAACTTCCTTAAGTATTTTAATAGGGGTGTTGTGATCAGCACTACTAGTTGGAATAGCTTCTACCCATTTAGTAACATAATCAACAGCAACCAAAATATGTGTATACCCATTAGAGGAAGGAAAAGGTCCCATGTAATCAAATCCCCAAACATCACATGGCTCAATAGCAAGTGAATAATTCATAGGCATTTCTTGACGCTTACCAATAATACCAATTCTTTGGCATTCATCACAAGATGAGACATACTTACGAGCATCCTTGAAGAGAGTAGGCCAATAAAATCCAGACTGCAATACCTTATGAGCAGTTCTATCTCTAGCATGATGCCCTCCATACGCTTCAGAGTGACATTTTCGTAGGATTTGTCCCTGTTCATGCTTAGGTACACAACGTCCAATAGTACCATCTACTCCTTCTTTATAAAGATGTGGGTCATCCCAAAAGTAATGTCTTAAATCATAGAAGAATTTTTCTTTTGTTGGTATGCAAAGCTAGGTGGCAAATATTTAGCAACAATGTAATTAGCATAGTCAGCATACCAAGGAGTACTATTAGCAACATCTGTTGCGGCTAACTGCTCATCAGGAAAGCTATCATCAATGGGTAGTGGGTCATCAAGCACATTTTCAAGTCTGCACAAGTTATCAGCTACGGGGTTCTCAGCTCCTTTCCTATCAATAATATGTAAGTCAAATTCTTGTAACAAGAGAACCCAACGAATATGTCTAGGTTTAGCATCTTTCTTTTCCATAAGATTTTTAATAGCAGCATGGTATGTGTGAACAGTTACTTTGGAATCAACAATATAAGGTCTAAATTTATCACAAGCAAACACCACTGCTAAGAATTCCTTTTCAGTCGTAGCATAATTTCTTTGAGCACTGTCTAGAGTTTTACTAGCATAATGAATAACATTCAATTTCTTATAAACTCTTTATCCTAGAACAGCACCAACAGCATAATCACTAGCATCGCACATAATTTCTAAAGGCAAGTTCCAATCAGGTGGTTGAACAATAGGTGCAGAGATTAGGGCTTTCTTGGGTGTTTCAAAGGCTTCTAAACAATCGTCATCAAAAACAAAAGGAAAATCCTTTTGCAAAAGATTAGTGAGAGGCCTAGAAATTTTAGAGATGTCTTTAATAAACCTCTTATAGAAACTAGCATGGCCTAGGAAACTACAAATACCTTTTATGTCCTTGGGACATGGCATTTTCTCAATAGAGTCAACCTTAGCTTGGTCCACTACAATACCTCTTTCAGAAATTTTGTGACCCAAGACAATGCCTTCCTTAACCATAAAGTGGCACTTCTCCCAATTCAAGACAAGATTTGTTTGTTGACATCTCTGCAAAACTCGATCAAGATTGCTTAAACAATCATCCAATGACTTCCCATAACCGGAGAAATCATCCACGAAAATCTCTACAATTTTTTCAAAAAATTCAGAGAATATAGCAGTCATACATCTTTGAAAGGTAGTAGGTGCATTGCATAAACCAAAAGGCATACGCTATAAGCATAAGTTCCGAAGGGACAAGTAAAGGTAGTCTTTTCTTGATCAGGTTGAGAAACAAGTATATGTGAAAAGCCAGAGTATCCATCAAGGAAGCAAAAATGTGTGTGCTAAGATAGTCTTTCAAGCATTTGATCAATAAAAGGCAAAGGGTGATGATATTTTCTAGTGGCTTTATTTAATTTTCTAAAACCAATAACCATTCTATAGCATGTAACAATTCTTTGTGGAATAAGTTCATTCTTATCATTAGGAACAATAGTTAAACCTCCTTTCTTAGGGACACAGTGAACATGACTTACCCATCTACTATCAGCTATGGGATAGATTATACCTGCTTCCAGAAGTTTTGATATTTCCGTTCTTACCACTTCTTTGATCTTCGGATTTAACCGACGTTGGTGATCAACAACTGGTTTAATTTTGTGATGACATATCATCAAGAGTATATCCAATAGCAGCTCGGTGCTTCCTTAGAACCTTCAATAATCTTTCTTCTTCAAGTTCTGAAAGGTTAGCACTAATAATAACAGGATATATTTTATTTTCATCAAGATAAGCATATTTCAAAGTGTCTAGCAATTGTTATAGTTCATACACATGATCACCTTTAGGTGGAGGAGGACCTCCAAGAGTTTCAATAGGCAAATTGTGTTTAAGTAGGGGACGTTTTTCAAAGAAAATTTTATTTCTTTCATCTCTTTCATGCATATGTAAATCATTTTCATGGTCCAGTAAATATTGCTCTAAAGGATCAGTGGGTGGCACATCAATAGAAGCAAGACCAATTAATTCATCCTTACTAGGCAATTCTTTTTCATGAAGTGTCCTACTAAACTTGGAAAACTTAAACTCATGAGACTCATCACCAAAACTAACACCAATAGTTTGCTTCTTAAAATCTATTTGAGCATTAACGGTGTTCAAGAAAGGTCTACCAAAGATAATGGGACATAAGTCATCTTGTGGGGAACCAAGAACAAGGAAATCAGACGGGTATTTTATTTTCCCGCACAAGACTTCAACATCTCTAACAATCCCAATTGGTGATATAGTATCTCTATTAGCAAGTTTAATAGTGACATCAATGTCTTCTATTTCTACAGGTGCTATGCCATTCATAATTTCTTGGTATAAAGAGTAGGGAATAGCACTCACACTAGCACCTATGTCACATAAACCATGATAGCAATGATCTCCTATTTTAGCTGAAATAATAGGCATGCCCACAATGGGTCTATGTTTGTCCCTTTTATCAGGTTTGGCAATTCTAGCAGCCTCTTCTTTAAAGCAAATAACATGCCCATCTACATTTTCTTCCAAGAGATCCTTTACGATAGCAATATTAGGCTCTACTTTAATTTGCACATCTGGTTTAGGTGTTCTAATATAACTTTTGTTAACCACAGTTGAAACTTTAGTGTGTTCCTTTATCCTAATAGTGAAAGGTGGTTTTTTAATATAAGCAGAAGGAACGACTGGATCAACATGCACTAGTATGCGTCGGTGCTATACAAACGGTTTTTAACCCTTTCCGCCACGGTATTTGGAACCGTCGCCAAGTGAGTGTGGGCTATAGGGGGGTCCTTCCCACATGACCCAGAAATCGTCGGGGATAGGCCCTCCTAGGACACCAAATGAGCTTGTGTGCGATCGGGCAAGGCATCGAAACCCAATCATTTCCGTAAGTATGTACATCCCACATAGTGAATCCCAGAAAAATATTTCCGTAGGTATGTACATCCCACACGGTGAATCTGAGAAAAACATTTCGATAGGTATGTATATCACACACAGTCAATCCAAGGAACATGTTTCCGTTCTTATGTACATCCCACACGATCAATTCAGGGAAAATGTTTCCGTTCGTATGTACATCCCACACAGTTTTATGTGTAGGCTCGTGTGTGAAAGGTGTAACTATCACACACGATCTACGTAGGTTAACTGTTTGCTTTTATCAACTACGTCACACACGATTTGATTAAGAAAACGGTGTTGCATTGGGCTATCCATCACAAGCGCTTTTACTGCTAGAACCGTTTGCAAAGATCCATGAAACATTTAGCAGGTTTATTAGTTTGTAATTAATAATTCCAGTATTACGCAAATTCAAATTTCATATTGAATAGCCATTTGCCAATTTCATATCAGGCACATAAATATATTAACATCACTGTACGATAGCTACATGAAAACATCATAGTACAACATATAGCTAGTTCAACTTTATAAGAACAATATTAGAACAATATATTCATTTTCCTAATCGAGACCATCCATGCTCGTCTTATCCACCTCTGCTTTCAGTTCAGTAAGAACCTGTTTTGCACGGGCCAACTGGGAAAGTGCCTCCTCCTTCGCCAACACCATCTTAGCAAAGTAAGATTTAAAAAATCTGAGCTCATTCTCCACCTTCCACTTTTTATCCCGCATCTTCAAATATTCTTCAGCGTTGACAACTATTTCCCAAAGCCTACATCTGTTCTCTTCCTCATACATGCTCCAGAGCTTTGCTAGGCACATCTTCAAAGACTGTGGCCACTCTTGATCAACCCACTCCAAGTAAGAACACTTCCGTTCATCCTATAATATTTAAAACTAGATCAATAACAATTGTGGGGGAAATGGGTTTATAGCAACATAGAAAATCACCAATGCTTATTTTGGAAAACTGAAGAAACATGTTAATTATGACACATCTTCTCAAAAAGATCCGTGTGCAAATGAATTAATTTCTACTGAGACAACAACCAAATTCTGGAACACCAGAAGCTATAATTAACTACAACAACGCTACAAGTTCTTACTCATGTACAATAAATAACAAATTGAATATTTTATGAGGAAGGTAAATATAACTGCAACAGCATGGCGACAGTGTTTGGATGACAGCGAATTGATACTAACAGGTGTGTACATGCACAAATTTAGTAACATAGAAGTAATAGCACTAAGGCCATCCACTATGTATGCCAAGAGTGGTGTAAAGACAACTGTTGCTACATCTCGCACCGGTGCCCCGCACTGGCGAGCCGATGCAGCGGAAAAAATCAGGGACCCAGACTCCGGAGCACATAGTTGCTCCGATGCCCAGTTCCTTCGTGCCATAAAGATTTAGTATTTTACTGCTTGGCTGCTCGGATGTGTGGACCAAAGTTGGCTTCACAAACTGCTGAAGCGGTGCCAAATAATTTTCTAATGGCACCGCTGATGAGATGGCAACAATTTAAGATACTAGGTACAAACTGTGACACTGTCTTAGGATGTTTTTGGTTGAAGGTGTGGTATGAATGGGTTGGGACTGTGACAGTGTCTGAATCACATCTAACAAATGATATGTAACAACGAAAGAGGGTCTAACCTTCTCTGCACATGCCAGAAACTTCCTCCCACAGTCCACAGATTCAAACGCAACTAGCTTCACGCATTGAGATTGATGGTGACAACGAGCAGATAGATCTTTAGCCACCCCGCTCCATTCGTTGTCACTGATGGTCCTCGGGAGCTACAAGAGGAAGAAATGACTCAAATCGACCGACGGGTAAAAATCCTTCATTCCAAGTCATAGCCTGAGAGAGAGAAGAGAGGCATACCCAGGTGGTGAAGGAGTCGTCGTTGGAGGAGGAACCGCTGGAGAGGTCTTGGAAGAAGACCATGGCGACCCCGGCGGTAGGATGAGAGATGGGGAGAGCGAGGAAGCGGCTATAGCTTACGAAGGAAGGAAGGAAGGAGGAAACTTTGGAAATGTGACTTGTGGTTGGGGAGAAATGGGAGTGGGGAAGGGGGGAGGGGCGGGGGTAGATATTTTGGCGGTAGGCCAAAATTTTGGAAATGTGGAGGGAAACTTTGTGCGCGGTGCCGCCGGACCATTCGCTTTGAACGATTGTGTGCATTGCAAACGATTCTTCTGCTTTACGCGCATGGGATGAGTTTGATAATACAAATTTTGGTGGAAATTTCCCCAGGTACGTCATTGCATAATTTAACATCGCTTGCTAATTTGGGCACACAAAAGAGCGTACAACAGACAGACCACACTTACTGAATCGAGCAATTTTAGTAATTAAAAAGAGCCAGTTGACCTAAACATTGCTCTAACAAAAGACCAACATTAAAAACAAAGCCTAAGTAGGCATAATTTTAACAAATCCGCCGTCGCATCGGCCTATGTGAAAGGATCGAGAAGGAGCGTCTAGAGGGGGGTGAATAGACTCTTAGCAAGAAAAGTGGCAGTTTTTAATTTCTTCAAGTTGTGGTGGAGGTTTAGCACATGTTTAAACATTCACAGTACATATCAAGCAAGCATGACAAGAGTATATGGGTAGCGGAAAGTAAAGCATGCAACTTTGACTACTTTACCAAATAAAAACCTAGCCTTTCCCAAATTTAAGTCTTGGCAGATTTTAGAAAATATGCACAAGTCAAGCAATCAACAACCTACACATGCAATTCTAAGAGTATAGCAGTGGAATGTAAAGCAATTGCATATGAAGGTAAAGGGATGAGTTTGAGGGAGCAAACGCAATGTAGACACGGAGATTTTTTAGCCGTGGTTCCAATAGGTGGTGCTATCGTACATCCACGTTGATGGAGACTTCAACCCACAAAGGGTAACGGCTGCGCAAGTCGACGGAGGGCTCCACCAACGAAGGGTCCACGAAGAAGCAACCTTGTCTATCCCACCATGACCATCGCTCACGAAGGACTTGCCACACTAGGGTAGATCTTCACGAAGTATGCGATCTCATTGCCTGTACAAACTCCTTGGTTCAACTCCACAATCTTGACAGAGGCTCCCAAGTGAGACCTAACCAATCTAGGAGACACCACTTTCCAAAAGGTAATAGACGTGTGTTGATGATGAACTCCTTGCTCTTGTGCTTCAAATGATACTCTCCCCAACACTCAACTCTCTCTCACAGATTTGGATTTGGTGGAAAGATGATTTGAATGGAAAGCAACTTGGGGAAGGCTAGAGATCAAGATTCATATGATAGGATTGGAATATCTTGGTCTCAACACATGAGTAGGTGGTTCTCTCTCAGAAAATGTATGCTGGAAGTGTAGGCTTGTTCGGATGGCTTTCTCCACAAATGAAGAGTTGGTGGAGGGGTATATATAGCCTCCACACAAAATCTAACTATTACACACAATTTACCAAACTCGGTCAGACCGATTTAGTTCATAATGTGACTGTTAGGCATTTCGGTGGGATCGATATTATCAGCTCAGTAGGACCGATTTCATTAGGGTTAGGGCATAACGTAATCTTGGTGAGACCGATTACACAAACTCGGTGGGACCGATTTTGGTAATAAGCTAACCAGAGAGTTGGTCAGGCAAACTCGGTGGGACGGATTCGCTCATTTCAGTGAGACCGAAATGTTACGAATAGGCAACAGAAAGTATGCAATGCTAACTCGGTGAGACCGATTCTCACATCTCGGTTAGACCTATATGTTTCAAATAGGAAACAAAGAGTTGGCATTCCCATCTCGGTGAGACCGAGATCCCTATCAGTGAGACCGAACTGATTAGGGTTTCTGGCAGTGGCTATGTCAAGTGAACTCGGTGGCGCCGGATAGAAATTTTTTGGTGGGGTCAAGTTTGACTTTTGGTTTGGGACATATATGGATGTGAGAAAGTGGTTGAGGGTTTTGGAGCATATCACTAAGCACTTTGAGCAAGCAAGCCATTAAGAAACACCTCATCCCCTTTTAATAGTATTGGCTTTCCTATGGACTCGATGTGATCTTGGATCACTAAAATAGAAAATGTAGAGTCCTGAGCTTTGAGCTTGAGCCAATCCTTTGTCCTTATCACCTTGAAGGGGTTCCACATCATCTAGTCCATGCCACTCCATTTGTTGAATTTGTCAGAAATATACTAGATGAAAACATTAGTCCAACAAGAGATATGTTGACATTAATTACCAAAATCACCTAGGGAACACTTGTGCTTTCACTATGCATCGCCGGTGTGAGAGGAGACATCGACAACTTGTCCTGGCGACATGCCGCCGTTGGTGGACTCCGTGTCCCCCCTTCTGAAGTGGACCACGTCCTCGTCCTCGTCCTCGGCGCCGCCCTCAAGGTTGTAGTGCTCGTCATAGTGGCTACGCCAGAGCTCGCCTTGGTACTCCTCTGTTGATTCCTCGATAGACAGAATCTTCTCTACCTTGACCTCGGCCACGCACAACTCCTCCTCCCGGCGCTCCTCGATCTCCGCCGCCTCCTCCATCTCCAGCTCCCGCTCAGCAACCTCATGAGGAACCAGGTGCTCCATGGCCACCGCCGTATTTTCGGACGAGGGTTGCATGTTGGAGTCCGAGGTGGCCTGGAATATCTTGGCGTGTGCATCCTCGATCTTGGTGTGGATGGCCTCGACCAGGGCCAGGGCGACATCGGTAGCACGGATGGCAGCTCGAGCACTCTCGACGTTTGCAGCTGTCGTCGCAGCAGTAGCTGCAGTCGTCTCGGCTGCTGCAGCTGCCATGTCGGCTGCCACAGACGACCTCTCGGCGGAAGCGGCCACGCTCAATGCGGATGCGGCGACACTCTCGACGTAGGCGGTCGTGCTCTCGGCGTCGGTGGCCGCGCTCGGGGGGGGGGGCGGCCATCGTACCGGCCTTCACGAAGCGTTTCCACGGCGTCATCTTTGCAAGAAGGGGGGTGCGTGAATCGGGATTGGGGTTCGTGGATTCGGCTGTTCCGGCACTGGAGCAGACGAGTCGGCGAAGCTTAAGGGGGTGACTTAAATAGACCCAGATATTTTCATCGCAAACAGTTCCTAGAAACCAAGTATGTGTGATGTTGTACATATTTTTTTATTAAAATCTGACCTTTTTTATGCATCCGTCATCACAAACATTTTACACATTTTTTGAACTTATTTGAACTCCAGACTTTTTGTGTGTTAAAAATGCACCATTCAGAGCCACATCATCCATTTTCAACCCTTTCAGACTTGATTTGGTATTTTTCATGCATTTACTGATTTTTTTTAAGTTCAATGACCCTGAAATTGGAAAGCACTACAAATGAACTCTGAAAAGGTTGAAAGTTGGCATGGTATCATCATTTCACCCACATAGCATATGCGAAAAAGTTGAGAGGGTTACGGCAAAAACTGGACGCACTTCGTGTACAAAATGGACAATCTCTTTCGAAGTATCAATGTTTCGGACGAAAACCCATCTGTTACAAATGGATTTCATTTATTTGAACTTATTTTAACTTTAGATTTTTTTTGTGTGTTCAAAATACACCATTCAGAGCCACATCATCAATTTTCAACAATTTCTGACTTCATTTGGTATTTTTCATGCATTTACTGATTTTTTTAAGCTAAATGACCCTGAAATTGGAAAGCACTACAAATGAACTCTGAAAAGGTTGAAAGTTGGCATGGTATCATCATTTCACCCACATAGCATATGCTAAAAAGTTGAGAGGGTTACGGCAAAAATTGGACGCATTTCGTGTACAAAATGGACAAACTCTTTCGAAGTATCAGGGTTTCGCACGAAAACTCATCTGTTACAAAGGGATTTTATTTTTTGGACTTATTTGAACTCCAGACTTTTTGTGTGTTCAAAATGCACCATTCAGAGCCAACTCAAATGCTTTGGTAAGTGGTACGTGATCTGGTAGATATTGTTAATCCTTTGCTCATATTGCTTTCGAAAATGGCACCACCACCACCACCACCATGTCGACTGTGCAAGTCAAGGTGCGCCTGCAGCCTTGCAACTAGCAAGCTTTTCGGCATCACCTTCCAGCCGAGTTTTCGTCATGCGGCCATAAGAAATTATATGAAATGTAACAACTATTTTATTTTTAGTGTTGGCATTATTGCATCATGCAATGTGAGGTTGAAATTCAACAAGCTGAGAGGAGTCATTGTGACATTTGAGGCTCCTAGGGGGCCCTACACTATGGAGGTCGAGAAAGGACGCAATATGTCGCAGATTGGATGAGATGGATGGGCCTATTTCCTCGCCCGCATGCGTCTTACTGGTGGTGAGTTGATCAGCTTCTCCTTCAGAGCAGAAAGACCCAAGCTGACTGTCATTTATATCAACCTGGTGGAAGATGATGAAGATGATGAGGACCCACTCGATGAAGATGATGAGGGCCCACTTCATGAAGCCATCGTAGCTCAAAGAATGAGGCTGGGCGAGGAGGAGGTGTGCAATCAATGGGACATAATTCCGCCATGTGATGACTTTGTCGGGGTGCCATTCCTGACGCACCTGACAAGTACCATGGTCAATCGGCATGATATGGTATGTTATACTAACTATAGTCATTTGATGATATATGTATGCTTTATTGTTATACATACAAATGCAAATTATCCGATGATATGCTTAGTGTAGAGTCCAATGATATGTTGTGTGGAATCTAGTCGGTGATATGCTTTAGTGTAGAGTCCGATCACATGCTTATTAGTGTAGAATCCAAGGAACTATTAATAGTGTAGATAATCCATATATACTTATTATTATAATTCATGCTTAGTACAAATGTGTAGTACTATGTCTTTTGATAGTGTAGAATTCTATACTTAATAGAAATATGTTTGCAAGAGTATGTGCTAGACTATTTATTAATTGATATGTTTTTCTTACTTAGAAATTGCCAAAGAGCCTATCTGTGAGTTGTGGTATCGAGCCTGATGAAGAAGGCTCAGCTGGACTACGCCTTACCGCAAGGGGCTCCATCACCACATGTACTTATCGCATGGATACGGACAGTCGCACACACTTAAACTCGGTTGGGTGGAAGAGATTCCTCGTTCGTAAGAATCTTTGTGTTGGACAGGCCATCCTAATTACTATCAGGAACACCCACCGCCCTGGCTTGAGGATGATGATCGTCATTGATATCATCTAGATCTACATATGTGTGTGACTGTATGACTATATATACCTAGTATAACTGCTATGTGTAGCTGTAAGACTACCTACTACTGCTTGATGCTTTATGAAATTGATATCTAGTAGTACCTACAATATGGAAATTGCAGCTTATTGAAACTGGAAATTGATATCTAGTAGTACCTACTATTTGGAAATTGCAGTTTATTGAAACTGAAACAGGGTAGGACGCGGGGGGGGGGGGTGATGAAAGATACAACAGTAGTGTGGGGTTAAGAAAGTGCTACAGCTAATTAATAATAGCGCATTCACGAAAAGCACTGCTGATATAGTCGATAGTAGTAGCACGGGTAAGGACCACGCTGCTACTAACAGTGAGTTGTATAGTAGCGCTGCTACCCGCGCTGCTGATAGCCTCAAAACCCGCGCTATTACTAGTGTTTTCCCTAGTAGTGACATCATCAATTTTCAACCATTTCTGACTTCATTTGGTATTTTTCATGCATTTACTGATTTTTTAAAAGCTAAATGACCCTGAAATTGGAAAGCACTACCAATGAACTCTGAAAAGGTTGAAAGTTGGCATGGTATCATCATTTCACCCACATAGCCTATGCTAAAAAGTTGAGAGGGTTATGGCAAAAACTCGATGCACTTCGTGTCCATAATGGACAATCTCTTTCGAAGTATCAGGTTTTCGGACGAAAACTCATCTGTTACAAATGGATTTCATTTATTTGAACTCCAGACTTTTGTGTGTTCAAAATGCACCATTCAGAGCCACGTCATCAATTTTCAACCATCTCTTACTTCATTTGGTATTTTTCATGCATTTACTGATTTTTTTAAGCTAAATGACTCTAAAATTGGAAAGCACTACAAATGAACTTTGAAAAGGTTGAAAGTTGGCATGGTATCATCATTTCACCCACATATCATATGCTAAAAAGTTGAGAGGGTTAGGGCAAAAACTGGACGCACTTCGTGTACAAAATGGACAATCTCTTTCGAAGTATTAGTGTATCGGACGAAAACTCATCTGTTACAAATGGATTTCATTTATTTGAAGTTATTGGAACTCCAGACTTTTGGTGTGTTCAAAATGCACCATTCAGAGCCACATCATAATTTTCAACCATTTCTGACTTCATTTGGTATTTTTCATGCATTTACTGATTTTTAAAAAAGCTAAATGGCCATGAAATTAGAAAGCACTACAAATGAACTCTGAAATGGTTGAAAGTTGGAATGGTATTATCATTTCGCCCACATAGCATATGCTAAAAATTTGAGAGGGTTACGGCAAAAACTGGACGCACTTCGTGTACAAAATGGACAATCTCTTTCGATGTATCAGGATTTCGGACGAAAACTCATCTGTTACAAATGGATTTCATTTATTTCAACTTATTTGAAATCCAGATTTTTTTGTTTGTTCAAAATGCACCATTCAGAGCCACATCATCAATTTTCAACCATTTCCGACTTCATTTGGTATTTTTCATGCATTTACTGATTTTTTTAAAGCTAAATGACCTTGAAATTGGCAAGCAGTACAAATGAACTCTAAAAAGGTTGAAAGTTGGCATGGTATCATCATTTCACCCACATAGCATATGCTAAAAAGTTGAGAGGGTTACGGCAAAAACTGGACGCACTTCGTGTACAAAATGGACAATCTCTTTCAAAGTATCAGGGTTTCGGACGAAAACTCATGTGTTACAAATGGATTTCATTTATTTGAACTTATTTGAACTCCGGACATTTTGTGTGTTCAAAATGCACCATCCAGAGCCACATCATAAATTTTCAACCATTTCTGACTTCATTTTGTATTTTTCATGCGTTTATTGATTTTTTTAAGCTAAATGACCCTGAAATTGGAAAGCACTACAAATGAACTTTGAAAAGGTTCAAATTTGGCATGGTATCATCATTTCACCCACATAGCATATGCTAAAAAGTTGAGAGGGTTACAGCAAAAACAGGACGCACTTCGTGTACAAAGTGGGCAATCTCTTTCGAAGTATCAGGGTTTCGGACGAAAAATCATCTGTTACAAAGGGATTTCATTTTTTTGAACTTATTTGAACTCCAGACTTTTTGTGTGCTCAAAATGCACCATTCAAAGCCACATCATCAATTTTTCAACCCTTTTTGACTTCATTTGGTATTTTTCATGCATTTATTGAATTTTTTTAAGCGAAATGACCCTGAAATTGGAAACCACTACAAATGAACTCTGAAAAGGTTGAAAGTTGGCATGGTATCATCATTTCACCCACATGGCATATGCGAAATTTTTGAGAGGGTTACGGCAAAAACTGGACGCACTTTGTGTACAAAATGGACAATCTCTTTCAAAGTATGAGGGTTTCGGACGAAAACTCATCTGTTACAAATGGATTTCATTTATTTGAACTTATTTGAACTCTAGAAATTTTGTGTGTTCAAAATGCACCATTCAAAGCCACATCATCAATTTTCAACCATTTCTGACTTTGTTTGACCTTATGAAGACATTTAAATGATTTTCTAGCCATTTAATGACCGTAATTTAAATTTGAACTACATCTACATGCAAGTCCTAACAATAACGGTTTGAAAAATCATATTTTTGTGTACTTGTGTACAAGCTAAAAAATCTTTAGACCATGTAAAAATCTTGGGTTCAAAAAGGAAAATGTAAACATCTGGCAAGACAACCGGCTCCCACGTGATTGGCACTCTATTTCGCGCCTCGAGGTTTGGAAGGTGAATGGCGGGGGTTATTAATCAGACACGGTTCTGTATTGGAAACAGTTAGCTCTTATGTTCACACACGGAATCTAATGCGGATATCGTGTGTAATTCAAACTACAATCATCGTAAATTCCAGCGACAGGCGTGTGTACTGTTCCCGTCGATCTTGATTCTGGCCACCAATAAATACTACCTTGATAACGTCGTCCGCATGCATTCTCATCTACATCCTCCCCTCGCTCACCCCTCTCTCTCTCAAAGCTCTACCATGCCGCCGCCGATCTGCCCACGCGCCGACGAGGAGTCGCCGCCCCCCGAGGACGCTCATTCGATGAGCAGCGACGAGGAGGACCCCTACGCGCCGCTACACGAGTTTCCGCC
>LR738713.1:428249206-428353969 GCA_902687465.1 Secale cereale | reverse complement strand
CAACTTTGGATTGGTTTTGGGGCCAGTACAATCTTTGTCTATGGAAGTCACTATCGCCGGCTGAGAAAGACACGCAAGTGGAATTCAAGAAGGAGATGGAGGAGGAGAAAGCCAGGTATCAGGCAGCCTGTGAAGCCCGTGATGCTGCCTGGAAAAAGGAGAAGGTGGAGCTTTGGGGGCAGGCGTGTCGTCGTGCGGAGGAGGTGTACGAAGACGGGTACTTCACAAGGAAGTCCAAAGGCGCTAGGCGCCTCATCGCTATGTGGAGGTGGACCGGTAAGCTCCAGTGTGCCATCGTCGAGGAGCTCCAGTGGGCGCCCAACGAAATGGCAAGATCGTCCGCGCTCGTCCGCCAGCAAGAGGTAGATCGGTACGTCAAGCACTGCGAGGCAGAGGAGGCGGAGTATTGCCTCCGCGCTGGGATGACACCACGCATCAGGAGTGATTATTAGTTTTTGTATTGTTTGTTTTCAATTTTATGCATTGTACCTAGTAGTTAAGTATCATCACGTATATGTGATGATATTATATATATTCAGTGATGAACTATTGAACAATTAATATATATATATATATATATATATATATATATATATATATATATATGTGTGTGTGTGTGTGTGTGTGTGTGTGTGTGTGTGTGTGTGTGTGTGTATTATGAATTCCATTTTCTATCTATTTTTGTATACTAATTTGAATCTAGTTGTTATCATCCACATATACAGAATGGAAAGCGTATATACACACATTGAAACCGAACATATAAGAACGGAAAACAGAGTACACACATTGAAACAGAGCAATTAACAGAGCCATACTATGATTGTTGTTAATACATAGTTATCAATGTCGAAATGACTCAACAAAATAAAACGCGTCCATGAGACCATGACCAGCAGCCCTTGCCTACGGTAGCTCTTGGTTGTGCCTGAACTCGTGCAGGTGTTCGTCCAAGTGGTCGACACGCTCGCGGCACATCTGGAGCGCGATCTCGAGCTTCAAGTTGGCTATTTCATCGGAGATCACCAGCTCAAGGATACGAAAGCCATGTTCCTCTACTGTGCCCAGGTGGACACCTGGGCCAAGGAGGCGGTCGAGCCTATGGACCAGCGCGTTGGCATCCAGCGGGCCGTGGACAAGGCGAATGGCGCGGCGAGCATCCAGTGCAAGTATGACGTGGCCAGCCTCTGGTGCAAGTACAGTGCCGAGGGCCTCTGCCCACTCCTTCCGAGGAATGGGGGTACTAACGGAACATGTACCCAGTGTTGGAAATATGCCCTAGAGGCAATAATAAATTGGTTATTATTATATTTCCTTGTTCATGATAATTGTTTATTATCCATGCTAGAATTGTATTGATAGGAAACTCAGATACATGTGTGGATACATAGACAAACACCATGTCCCTAGTAAGCCTCTAGTTGACTAGCTCGTTGATCAACAGATGGTCACGGTTTCCTGACCATGGACATTGGATGTCGTTGATAACGGGATCACATCATTAGGAGAATGATGTGATGGACAAGACCCAATCCTAAGCCTAGCACAGATCGTGTAGTTCGTATGCTAAAGCTTTTCTATAGGTCAAGTATCTTTTCCTTAGACCATGAGATTGTGCAACTCACGGATACCGTAGGAATGCTTTGGGTGTACCAAACGTCACAACGTAACTGGGTGGCTATAAAGGTGCACTACAAGTATCTCCGAAAGTGTCTGTTGAGTTGGCACGAATCGAGACTGGGATTTGTCACTCCGTGTGACGGAGAGGTATCTCTGGGCCCACTCGGTAGGACATCATCATAATGTGCACAATATGTGATCAAGGAGTTGATCACGGGATGATGTGTTACGGAACGAGTAAAGAGACTTGCCGGTAACGAGATTGAGCAAGGTATCGGTATACCGACGATCGAATCTCGGGCAAGTGCTATACCGATAGACAAAGTGAATCGTATACGGGATTGATTGAATCCTTGACATCGTGGTTCATCCGATGAGATCATCGTGGAACATGTGGGAGCCAACATGGGTATCCAGATCCCGCTGTTGGTTATTGGCCGGAGAGTTATCTCGGTCATGTCTACATGGTTCCCGAACCCGTAGGGTCTACACACTTAAGGTTCGATGACGCTAGGGTTATAGGGAAAGTATGTACGCGGTTACCGAATGTTGTTCGGAGTCCCGGATGAGATCCCGGACGTCACGAGGAGTTCCGGAATGGTCCGGAGGTAAAGATTCATATATGGGAAGTCCTGTTTTGGTCACCGGAAAAGTTTCGGGCGATATCGGTAATGTACCGGGACCACCGGGAGGGTCCCGGGGGTCCACCAGGTGGGGCCACCAACCCCAGGTGGCTGCGTGGGCTAAGTGTGGGAGGGGACCAGCCCCAAGGGGGCTGGTGCGCCCCCCCACCAAGTCCCAGGGCGCCCCAAGAGGGGAAGGGGGGCAAACCCTAATGCAGTTGGGCCCTAAGGCCCAATAGTGGTGCGCCTCCCCCTCTCTCCCCCTTTGGCCGCCCCCCTAGATGGATCTAGGGCTGGCCGCACCCTAGGGGAGGGAAACCCTAAAGGGGGGCGCAGCCCTCCCTTCCCCCTATATATATGAGGGGTTTTGGGGCTGCTAGAGACACGAGAACCTCTCCCTCTTGGTGCAGCCCTATCCCTCTTCCTCCTCGTCTCCCGCAGCGCTTGGCGAAGCCCTGCTGGAGTCCCGCGCTCCTCCACCACCACCATGCCGTCGTGCTGCTGTTGGTTGGAGGTTTCCCAACCTCTCCCTCTCTCCTTGCTGGATCAAGGCGTGGGAGACGTCACCGGGCTGTACGTGTGAAGAACGCGGAGGCACCGTCCGTTCGGTGCTAGGATCTTCGGCGATCTGAATCGCGGCGAGTACGACTCCATCAACCGCGTTCTAGTAACGCTTCCGCTTAGCGATCTACAAGGGTATGTGGATCCAACTCTCCTCTCGTAGATGTGCATCTCCTAGATTGATCTTGGTGAGCGTAGGAAAATTTTTGTTTCCCATGCTACGTTCCCCAACAGTGGCATCATGAGCTAGGTTCTTGCGTAGATGCTTTCTCGAGTAGAACACAAAAGAGTTTGTGGGCATTGATGTTTAAATTGCTGCCCTCCTTAGTCTTTCTTGATTCAGCGGTATTATGGGATGAAGCGGCCCGGACCAACTTTACATGTCCACGTACATGAGACCGGTTCCATCGACAGACATGTGACTTTTGTTGCATAAGATGGCTGGCGGGTGTCTGTCTCTCCTATCTTAGTTGAATCGGAATAGAACAAGGCGGTCCTTGTAGAAGGTTAAATAGCAACTTGAATATCACCGTTGTGGCTTTGCGTAGGTAAGAAGCGTTCTTGCTAGATACCCATAGCAGCCACGTAAAACATGCAACAACAAATTAGAGGACGTCTAACTTGTTTTTGCAGGGTATGTATGTGATATGATATGGCCAATGACATGATGAGATATATTTGATGTATGAGATGATCATGTTGTAATAGTTAATATCGACTTGCATGTCGATGCATACGGCAACCGGCAGGAGCCATAGGGTTGTCTTTAATTTTTGTATGACCTGCGTGTCAATCATTAAGCGCTTTGTAATGCTTTACTTTATCGCTAAACGGTAGCAATAGTAGTAAGAGCATGGTGGGCGCGCGACAACCCCGATGGCGACACGATGATGGAGATCATGATGATGGAGATCATGGTGTGGCGCCGGTGACAATGGAGATCATGCCGGTGCTTTGGAGATGGAGATCAAAAGCACAAGTTGATGGCCATATCATGTCACTTATGATTTGCATGTGATGTTAATCCTTTTATGCATCTTATTTTGCTTAGGACGACGGTAGCATTATAAGATGATCCCTTACTAAAATTTCAAGATAAAATTGTGTTCCCCCCGAGTGTGCGCCGTTGCGAAGGTTCGTCGTTTCGAAGCACCACGTGATGATCGGGTGTGATAGACTCTACGTTCGCATACAACGGGTGCAAGCCAGTTTTGCACATGCAGAACACTCGGGTTAGACTTGACGAGCCTAGCATGTACAGACATGGCCTCGGAACACGGAGGACCGAAAGGTCGAGCATGAGTCATATAGTAGATATGATCAACATGAAGATGTTCACCATTGACACCACCTCATCTCACGTGATGATCGGACTTGGGTTGGTGGATTTGGATCATGTCACGCTCGGATGACCAGAGGGATGTCAATTTGAGTGGGAGTTATAAGTAATTTGATTAGTTAAACTCACTTATCATGAACAATAGTCTAAGTTGCCTTTGCAAATTATGTTGTAGATCAATAGCTTGCGTTGTAGCTCCCTGTTTCATACGATCCTAGAGAAAGACTAAGTTGAAAGATATTGTAAGCAAGAATGCGGACTGGGTCCGTAGTCCGAGGAATGTCCTCACTGCTGCACAGAAAGCCTACGTCTTTGATGCACCGCTCGATGTGCAAACCCCTACAACGTTGTCTGTGGATGTTGTGAACACCTGACAGAGACGTCCTGATGACTACTTGATAGTTTAGTGCACCATTCTTTACGGCTTAGAATCGGGATTCCAATGACGTTTTGAACGCCATAGAACATATGAGATGTTCTAAGAGCTGAAATTGGGATTTCAGGCTCGTGCCCGTGTTGAGAGGTATGAGACCTCTGACAAGTTCTTTTGCCAAAAAGATGGAGGAGAATGGCTCAACTAATGAGCATGTGCTCAGAATGTCTGAGTGCTGAAATCACTTGAACCAAGTGGGAGTTAATCTTCCAGGTGAGATAGTGGTTGACAGAATTCTCTAGACACTATCACCAAGCTACTAGAACTTCGTGAAGAACTATGACATGCAAAGGATGGAGATGATCCCGGTGCTGTTAGCGGTTCTTAGTACCGCAAAAGTAGAAATCAAGAAGGAGCATCAAGTGTTGATGGTTTAACAAGACCACTGGTTTCAAAAGAGGCAAGGGCTAGAAGGGAAACTTCATGAATGGCAAACCAGTTGTCGCTCTAATGAGGGAACCCAAGGTTGCACCCAAACCTCGAGACTAAGTGCTTCGATTGTAAGGGTAACGGTCACATGGTAGCGGAATTACCCCAAATACATGGTAGATATAATAGCTGGCAACTTCAACAAAGTATATTTGATATACGTGTTATTGATGTGTACCTTAGTAGTACTCCTTGTAGCACCTGGGTATTGGATACCGGTTCAGTTGCTACTATTAGTGACTTGAAGCAAAAGCTACGGACTGAACGGAGACTAGCTAAAGGCGAGGTGACGATGTGTGTTGGAAGTGTTTCCAAGGTTGATGAGATCACCATCGCACACTTCCTCTATTTTCGAGATTAGTGTTGAACCTAGATAAATGTTATCAGGTGTCTACGTTGAGCATGAAAATGATTAGATCATGTTCATCGCAATACGGTTATTCATTTAAGTTAGAGAATAATGGTTATTCTGTTTACATGAATAATACCTTTATGGTCATGCACCCAATGGTTCGTTGAATCTCGATCATGGTAATACACATAATGATAATATTAATGCCAAAAGATGTAGAGTTAATAATGATAGTACCACTTTCTTGTGGCACTGCCGCTTAGGTCATTTTGGCATAAAATGCATGAAGAAACTCCATGCTGATGGACGTTTGGAGTCACTTGATTTTGAATCGCTTGACACATGCGAGCCATGCCTCATGGGCAGGATGACTGAGATCTCGTTTTCAGGTACAATGAAACGGGTAAGTGACTTATTGGAAATCATACATGCTGATGTATGTGATCCAATGAGAATTAAGGCGTGTGGTGGATATCGTTATTTTCTCATCTTCACTGACGGTTTGAGTAGATATGGTATATTTACTTAATGAAGCAAAAGTCTGAAACGTTTGAAAGGTTCAAAAATTTCAGAGTGAAGATTAAGAATCATCATAACAAGAAGATCATGTTCCTACGATCTGATCAAGGGGAGATCTTCTGAATTATGAGTTTGGCAATCACTTAAGACATTGTGGAAATGTTTCACAGTTGAAGCCACCTGGAACACCACAGCGTAATGGTGTGTCCGGACATCGTAATCGAACCTTATGAGATATGGTGCGATCTATGGTGTATCTTACCGATCTACCGCTATCATTTTTGAGGTTATGCATTAGAGACAGCTGCATTCACTTTATATAGGGCACCATCTAAGTCCGTTGAGATGACGTCGTGTGGTTTGGCAAGAAACCAAAGTTGTCGTTTTCTTAAATGTTTGGGGCTGCGATGCTTATGGCTTCAGCCAGGAAAAGCTCGAACCCAAAGCGGACAAATACATCTTCATGGAATACCCACTGGTAAAGGTTGGGTATACCTTCTATCTCAGATCCAAGGACAAAAATGTTTGTCGCTAAGAATGGGTCCTTTCTCGAGAAGGAGTTTCTCTCGAAAGAATTGAGTGGGAGGAAGATAGAACTTGATGAGGTTGTCGAACCCTCACTTCAACCGGAGAGTAGTGCAACACAGAAAGATGTTTCTGTGGAACCTACGACAGTTGAAGAGGATACTGATGATAGTGATCATGAAGCTCCAGATCAAGTTGCTATCGAACCTCGTGGGTCGACAAGGATATGTACTACTCCTGAGTGGTACGGTGATCCTGTCTTAGAAGTCATGTTGTTGGACAACAATGAACCTACGAACTATGGAGAAGCGATGGTGGGCCCATATTCCGGCAAATGGTTAGAAGCCGAGAAATCCGAGATACGATCCATGTATCAAAACAAAGTATGGACTTTGGTGGACTTGCCCGATGATCGGCAAGCCATTGAGATAAATGGATATTTAAGAAGAAGACGGACATGGACGGTAATGTCACCGTCTATGAAGCTCGACTTGTGGCGAAGAGTTTTTCACAAGTTCAAGGAGTTGACTACGATGAGATTTTCTCACCCGTAGCGATGCTTAAGTCCGTCGGAATCAAGTTAGCATAAGCTGCATTTATGAAATCTGGCAGATGGATGTCAAAACAAGTTTTCTTACCAGTTTTCGTAAGGAAAGGTTGTATGTGATACAATCAGAAAGGTTTTGTTGATCCTGAGGATGCTAAAAGGTATGCTAGCTCCAGCGATCCTTCCATGGACTAGAGCAAGCATCTCGGAGTCGGAATATACACTTTGATGGAGTGATCAAAGTTTTTGGGTATACAAAGTTTGGTGGAAACTTGTATTTGCAATAAAGTGAGTGGGAGCACTACAACATTTCTGATAAGTATATGTGAATGACATATTGTTGATCCGAAATGATGTAGAATTTCTGGAAAGCATAAAGGGTTGTTTGAAATGAGTTTTTCAAAGGAAGACCTGGATAAAGCTGCTTACATATTGGGCATCAAGATCTGTACAGATAGATCAAGACGCCTGATGATACTTTCAAAAGATCACACACCTTGGCATGATTTTGAAGAAGTTCAAAATAGATCAGTCAAAGAAGGAGTTCTTACCTGAGTTGTAAGGTGTGAAGTTGAGTAAGACTCAAAGCTTGACCACGGCAAAAGAAAGAGGAAGGACGAAGGTCGTCCCCTATGGTTTTGTCATAGGCTCTATACGATATGCCATGCTAAGTACCGCACCTGATGTGTGCCTTGCCACATGTCTGGCAAGAGGGTACAAAGGTGATCCAGGAGTGGATTACTAGATAGTGGTCAAAATTATCCTTAGAGGAATAAGGAAATGTTTCTCGGTTATGGAGGTGATAAAGAGTTCGACGTAAAGAGTTACGTCGATGCAAGCTTAACACCTATCCGGATAACTCTAAGTGGAGATACCGGATACGTATAATGGAGCAACAGTTTGGAATAGCTCCAAGTGGAACGTGGTAGCAGCATCTACGATATGACATAAAGTTTTGCGAAGTACATAGGGATCTGAATGTTGCAGACCCGTTGACTACAACCTCTCTCACAAGCATAACATGATCAAACACAGAACTCATTGAGTGTTAATCACATATTGATGTGAACTAGATTATTGACTCTAGTGCAAGTGGGAGACTGTTGGAAATATGCCCTAGAGGCAATAATAAATTTGTTATTATTATATTTCCTTGTTCACGATAATCGTTTATTATCCATGCTAGAATTGTATTGATAGGAAACTCAGATACATGTATGGATACATAGACAAACACCATGTCCCTAGTGAGCCTCTAGACGACTAGCTCGTTGATCAATAGATGGTTACGGTTTCCTAACCATGGACATTGGATGTCATTGATAACGGGATCACATCATTAGGAGAATGATGTGATGGACAAGACCCAATCCTAAGCCTAGCACAGATCGTGTAGTTCGTATGCTAAAGCTTTTCTATATGTCAAGTATCTTTTCCTTAGACCATGAGATTGTGCAACTCCCAGATACCGTAGGAATGCTTTGGGTGTACCAAACGTCACAACGTAACTGGGTGGCTATAAAGGTGCACAACAGGTATCTCCGAAAGTGTCTGTTGGGTTGGCACGAATCGAGACTGGGATTTGTCACTCCGTATGACGGAGAGGTATCTCTGGGCCCACTCGGTAGGACATCATCATAATGTGCACAATATGTGATCAAGGAGTTGATCACGGGATGATGTGTTACGGAACGAGTAAAGAGACTTGCCGGTAACGAGATTGAGCAAGGTATCGGTATACCGACGATCGAATCTCGGACAAGTGCTATACCGATAGACAAAGGGAATCGTATACGGGATTGATTGAATCCTTGACATCGTGGTTCATCCGATGAGATCATCGTGGAACATGTGGGAGCCAACATGGGTATCCAGATCCCGCTGTTGGTTATTGACCGGAGAGTTGTCTCGGTCATGTCTACATGGTTCCCGAACCCGTAGGGTCTACACACTTAAGGTTCGATGACGCTAGGGTTATAGGGAAAGTATGTACGCGGTTACCGAATGTTGTTCGGAGTCCCGGATGAGATCCCGGACGTCACGAGGAGTTCCGGAATGGTCCGGAGGTAAAGATTCATATATGGGAAGTCCTGTTTTGGTCACCGGAAAAGTTTCGGGCGATATCGGTAATGTACCGGGACCACCGGGAGGGTCCCGGGGGTCCACCAGGTGGGGCCACCAACCCCAGGTGGCTGCGTGGGCTAAGTGTGGGAGGGGACCAGCCCCAAGGGGGCTGGTGCGCCCCCCCACCAAGTCCCAGGGCGCCCCAAGAGGGGAAGGGGGGCAAACCCTAATGCAGTTGGGCCCTAAGGCCCAATAGTGGTGCGCCTCCCCCTCTCTCCCCCTTTGGCCGCCCCCCTAGATGGATCTAGGGCTGGCCGCACCCTAGGGGAGGGAAACCCTAAAGGGGGGCGCAGCCCTCCCTTCCCCCTATATATATGAGGGGTTTTGGGGCTGCTAGAGACACGAGAACCTCTCCCTCTTGGTGCAGCCCTATCCCTCTTCCTCCTCGTCTCCCGCAGCGCTTGGCGAAGCCCTGCTGGAGTCCCGCGCTCCTCCACCACCACCATGCCGTCGTGCTGCTGTTGGTTGGAGGTTTCCCAACCTCTCCCTCTCTCCTTGCTGGATCAAGGCGTGGGAGACGTCACCGGGCTGTACGTGTGAAGAACGCGGAGGCACCGTCCGTTCGGTGCTAGGATCTTCGGCGATCTGAATCGCGGCGAGTACGACTCCATCAACCGCGTTCTAGTAACGCTTCCGCTTAGCGATCTACAAGGGTATGTGGATCCAACTCTCCTCTCGTAGATGTGCATCTCCTAGATTGATCTTGGTGAGCGTAGGAAAATTTTTGTTTCCCATGCTACGTTCCCCAACACCCAGCTGTGACATCGTGTCGACAGCAGGCAAGTGCTGATGGATCCACTCTTGTTGTGCGGCATGCCGCGCCTATCACTCTGCAGCGCTCCAACGGTCTCATCGTGCATCGAGCCGCAGCCTATCGGCGCGGACGCGCCATGGATCATGTTGTGCGGTGAGCTGCAGCTTGTCGGTGCTGACATGCCTATCTTGATCCGCGACGCTCAAGCGCCTTGCACCAAAGGTCTGCTCAACCCTGGTAATGACGCGCATCGCGAGGTCGTCCATCGCGTTGCCTGGGAGCTCCTTGGCCTCGATGGCCCGTGGCACCTGCTCGTTTTCCTCGTCGACGAGGTTGACGACAGAGAAGCACTTTGGTGGGTTGGCATGCTTGGAAAAGTTGGATGTGCTATAGGCTGCGCTTGTCGCCTCCGTGCGTCGCGCGCTCCCTATGCGCAATATAGCAGGGTGGCGGGAAACAGGTGAGGAAATGGCGGGAAACGGTGGCGTGTTCATAAAACGCAATCAATTAATGGAAACTTAGCATAGAAGGAATATCGAGCTAGCACAAGAAGTAGATGATGATCAGATGAACATGGACCACACTAGGGAACCCGTCGGTGATGAATTCATCAATCTCAAACGGTTGAATACAAGCAAGCATTTCCCCACAACACACACGGCCTATTCCATCACAAACAGGTCGGATGGATCAACAGTATGCCACGTATCGCATATTGTCAAAAAGTATGGCGCCTGTTTTGTTTTCTTTTCTTTTTCTGTTTTTCTTGTTTATTTAATATCTGCATAAATATGTTTCTGATGAATTTGAGTTATATATGAAAAGTACTTAGAATTTTATGTAGATTATGAATATGCTACTTGAGGCCATGTTTAAAAACATTTAAAATGCTGTTTGATTTTAAACGTGTTTTAAATATGCTTAAACTTGTAGAAGTCATAACTAAATATCTACAACTCCAAATTTAACATACTTTATATGCATTTGGGGTAGAAAAATGTGTAGAATATTTTGGTGATGTTGTTTAGCATGTTTGACAACTCTATCACAGAAGTTTTTCAGATCTGTCCCAAATGCATTTAATTTAGTATGGGAGTTTCTGGATATTGTTATTATCAATTCCAGCCCATTTAAATGTGCTAGCATGTTGCTGTTATGTTAGTTGCACCCTTGCATGTTAACCAACTTCTTTAAAACATGTTGCATGCTTGTTTGGACAACTACATAAACTTGTTAAGTTGTTCCTTTGCTTGTTTCATGCTTGTGTTTGATCTTGTTTGGTTATGATGTTGTTGCACTCTTGTGACCCCTAGGCCATGCATCATTTCTTTCCATGTTCACATGCTTCATGTTCATGCATCATGTGGTTGAGCACTGCATGTTGATTGATTTTGTTCCGTTGTTGCATTGTTGTGTTTGGTTAGAGCCTGGTGACGATACGGAGTACGAGGTTTCTATCGAGGTTGAGTGTGAGGAGCAAGGTTACAATCCCTCCGTGGAATCAACAGGCAAGATGACCTTACCTAGATATCACTACTATCTTTGCCTATGCTAGATGTCTCGCTCTTCAGCTTATTGCCTCGATGCCTATGTCTGTTTGTCAGCCTCCTATTGTTGCCATGAATCTCTCTAACCACCCAACCTAGCAAACCGTTGTTTGGCTACGTAAGCATCACTCAGCCCCTCTTATAGCATTATTAGTTGCAGGAGAAGATTTGAAGATTCTTGCTTCATGATGAAGTTATTGTTGGGATATCACAATATATAATCTCTTAAACTAAATCATCTATATATTTGGCAATGGGTGGAAGTCTAAGCCTTTGCTTGGTGTTTTGTTCCACTCATGCGCCCTAAGAACCGTTTAAACCGGTGTTATGTTCCTTGATTTTTGCGTCCCAAACACGGTTGGGGTTTATGGGCCCCCCATGATAACCCGCTTAGAGCTAAAGCTTTTCCAGCAAGGCCCAACATTGGTTTTACATTTGCCTAATAACTAAAACTTGCATAGGGAGTTATAAACCTGAATTCTTAATCAACAACTCGGGCCAGTGCTCCACATGAGTGTTGGTCCAAACTTGGGGGGGGGGGGTCCTGCAGGGCCACCTTGGGGAACCCCGGGGGCTGGTAAAAACCTGTAGCATCGCCCATCCGATCGTGGCCTGAGACGAGATACGCGCGGCTACTATCAGGGTGTCGGCACGCCGGGAGGTCTCGCTGGATTAGTGTTACCTATGTCGGTATATCTTGAGCACGGGATTCCGAGAACACTCGGGTCTTCCCTCCTTGGAGTTGCGACTCCGCAGATCGTGAGCTTGTGATGGGCTAAGTTGGGACACCCCTGCAGGGTTTGATCTTTCGAAAGTCGTGCCCGCGGTTATGTGGCGGATAGGAATTTGTTAATATCCGGTTGTAGAAAAATTGACACTATGTTCATAATACACTACCAGCGTGAGTAACCGTGACGGTCGCTTTTCAAAGGGGTTCGGGAAGTGAACACGATGGGGTTATGTTGGACGTGCTTAGATAGGATCACTTCGTGATCACTTTGATGATCGTTGGCACTTTCTCTTCTCGCTCTAAACACGTAAGCTACTGCTAGTGCTGGTGCAACCTTGTTTTAAGCCTTTTCCACACCTAAGGTTTTGATAGTATTGCTACCCGGGAACGGGATTGCTGAGTCTTCCGTGGCTCACAGATTCTACACAACACTAGATGCAGGTATCGTTGAGAACTACATAGCTGGTGGTTCAGAGTTGTATTGGGAGTTCGATGAAGAACGCGGGCGATACTACGTGTCTTACCCAGAGGATCAGTAGGGCTCTTACGAGGATGATCGAGACCTTGTGTTGCTTTATTTATGGTATATTTCATTTGGATCTTCGTCCGTAGTCGGACTCTGATGTTATTGGATGATGTATGTTAATGTATTACATTGTGTGACATGGCGAGTGTAAGACAACTACTCTTTTACATTTTCATCCCCTCTTTTACATGAGTCGTGCAAAGATACCATACTTGAGATCATTCTAGTATGAGATTATGCCTTTAAGTCATGCCTCGACACGTAGGGGGTATAGTCTCATACTGGGCATTACAAGTTGGTAATCAGAGCCTTCTCCGACCAAGGAGCCCCCACTGATTGATCGAATCGTTGACGGTTGAGTCTAGGCACACACATGAAAATGTTTTGAGTCCTATATATATATCGGAGAGTAGGATTTCTTTTACTCCTCATCCCTTTATCACTCTGGTGAGGACTCCTGACGATGTTCTATCTCTTCTACTCTCAAAAATTCACTAAATTTTTTTTAGGATCACGCGAGTATTGTTTGGATTGTTCCGATGTCTTTGTGACGAGAACATTGTTCCTGATGCCTCCTGTCATTTAGGGGTTGTGGCAGTGTCCCGGGGAGTTGAGCTCCGAGGTGTTGTCGTCACAAATCTATCGCAGCAGTTCTGGAATACTTAAGACGGCCGACATCAAAAACTCTTCTATGCGGTTAGTGGTAAGATAACCCCGACATCACCCAGTACTGGGGAGGTAGTTCGGGAGTATTGCCATAGATTGTATAGCAGATGCATTTCAAAGGTCCGAGGTAAACAGTTTCCGCAAATAACTGGTTATGTATTGAAGGATGGATAGAGCTGGATGTAGGATTAGAGTTGAGTCGCGGTGCTTCCCCTGTATCCCCAACACCCGATTGCATAACCGGAAACTTTCGGAAATTAATAGGTGGGTTCATCTAGTAGCTCGTAGGCATTCTTCCAACGAATGCAGGATATGGAGTTTGCGGTTCTACATTGAGTGAAGTGGTTTTATGGGCGTTGTTCCAATTGGGAGTTGCATCTTAAAGGGTCCTTGGCTATGCTGATCCGGGGGTTGCAAAACCCTTTCGTAACACGTTCCATGAGCTTTCAGCACGAACATGTGGAATGAAGCTTCTATCTTGTATTTGTTCTATCTACTCCTTGTTGTTATTATTTACCTTTTGTTCTCCCAAGTGGCTTCTCGAGAAGATTGTTGTACCATTAAACTGTGGATTACATTCGTTCATTCTGTTCGAATGTTCTTGTGAAGACTTATGTTGCAGTTTCTAGCCGTTGATTCAGCTTATATAATTGTCAATCAATGGCTAATAGTTGTCATGTCCTTCAGGATGGCTCCTAAGAAGGTTCCCAATGCTAACCCAGAGGGTGAAGAAGTTCATGATCGTACTCCTTCCCTTCCTCCTCCGTCTGAGGCCTGGAGAGCAATTATGCAAGCGACCAACCAGAACACCCAGATGCTTATGCAAATGATGCAGAACATTCAAGCCAACCAAGCAAATCAAGGTGGTCATGGGAACCAAGGCCAAGGCAATCTGTTCAATCAACCTCACTTTACAACCCTCAACCAATTCCTAGCAAACCAACCAAAGTCTTTCAGTTACTGTGTGGATCCGCTAGATGCTGAAGACTGGATAACAGACATCAATAAGCACTTTGAATGAAGTAACATGAGACCTAAGGATTTTGTCAAGTTTGCCGCCTTCCAACTCAAGGATCAAGCTGCTGATTGGTGGCAACAGTACAAGATTCCAGAGGTAGACATGAAATCTCGTGGACTGACTTCTGCAAGGATTTCTGCTCTCACTACATCCCAACTAGTGTCATTGAAGGCATGCGTGAGCAATTCCGCAACCTGAAGCAAGGCACCATGTCCATCTATCAATACAATGTCAAGTTCTAGAATCTTGCACGCTATGCCAAGCAAGACATCCCAGATGCCAAGAGCAAGATTTATCAGTTCCGTGGTGGTCTGAAGGATGAACTCCAACTAGCTATCACCTTGTTCGAGCCAGATGAATTTGACCAATTCTACAATATGGCTCTTAAGCAAGAGGCAGCCCAGCTCAAGATTGAAGCTTCCAAAAAGAGAATCAGAGATGCCGTTAACTCCTCCTCTTCTTCATAAGTGGTTGCAAAGCAGCAGAAGTTCTGGCTTCCGCCTCCTCCAGTGCTCCGTCCTTCAAACAACAACGAGCACTCTGGTGGCCGTGGTTTGTCCCACCCACCCAACCCAAGCAATCAATCCAAGAATCACTTTCAAGCTTTGAAGTCAAGTGGTCCTTATCACCGTCCTCTCTCGGAAGTGGTTTGCAACAAGTGCACTCAGAAGGGTCACTATGCTAACAAGTGTCCCAACCCAAGGCGCCTTCCGCCTCCTCCACCTGTCGGCACTGCTATTGTCAAGCACAACCCCAAGGCAGCAAGAGTGAATCTGATGAATGCAGCTCAAGCAGAGAATTCTTCAGATGTGATACTTGGTAATCTTCCAGTTAACTCTATTCCTGCAAAAGTGTTTTTTGATTTGGGTGCATCATGCTCTTTCATTTCTCACCCATTTGCAACGAAGCACAATTTTGCCACCAAAAATTTGCCAAGGGAGTTATTAGTTATTTCTCCAGGAAAATGAATGCATTCTAGTGTGTTTGCTCTGGATATATCTATTCACATGGGTGATTACAGTTTTCTGGTTTCTTCGGTTGTTCTCGGCAACTCCAACATTGATCTTATTCTTGGGATGGATTGGCTTTCCAAGCATGATGCAAACATTGATTGTGCAAATAAGGAAGTCAAGCTTACTCATCCTGACGAAGACGTGATTATCTTCGCCTCTCGAGATAACACAATCAGGCTATTCTCTCTCAATGACAATGGTGAGATTAATGCCATCTCTCAGATTCCGGTGGTCAATGAGTATGAAGATGTTTTCCCTGAAGAGCTTCCAGGCATGCCTCCGCATCGTCAAGTTGAATTCGTCATTGAACTTGAGCCTGGTACCGAGCCAGCATGCCAGCGTCCGTACAAGCTTTCCCCTGATGAGTTGAAGGAGCTGAAGAAACAACTCGATGATCAAGAGCGTATGGGTCTAATCAGGCCTAGTACTTCTCCTTGGGGCTGTGCTGTTCTATTTTTCAAGAAGAAGGATGGCACGGAGCGCCTTTGCGTTGATTACCGGCCATTGAACAAGAAGACAATAAAGAACAAGTATCCGCTCCCCAATATCAATGAATTGTTCGAGCAGCTCAAAGGAGCAATGCTGTTCTCAAAGCTTGATCTCCGGATGGGTTACCATCAGATCCGTATCCGTGAAGAAGATATTCCCAAGACCGCATTTAGAACGAGTTTTGGCTCTTATGAATACACGGTCATGTCTTTTGGCCTCGCAAATGCTCCACCCACCTTCTCGAGGATGATGCACTTTATATTCAACCCCTACACCAATGAATTTGTTCTTGTCTATCTGGATGACATCCTGGTATTCTCCAAGAATGAAGAAGACCATGCCAAGCACCTCCGTTTGGTCCTGGACATACTCCGTGAACACAAGTTCTATGCGAAGTTCTCCAAATGTGAATTCTGGCTGGATAAAGTCTTATATCTTGGCCATATCATCTCTGCTGAGGGTATTTCTGTGAACCCCGAGAAATTTGAAGCTATTGTCAACTGGGAACCCCCGCAGAATGTCAAGCAACTCCGAAGCTTCCTTGGTCTCGCTGGTGATGGGCCTCGAACCCCTCGTTGGTTACCCCAAGTGGAAGGTGTAAGATGCAGTAAGTAGAAGTGTTTTCCCCTAGCAAAGATGCCAAGGATCGAATCCCCAGAGACTCCTAGGTTCAACAAGTAGGTGTCAATTGCTAACGGCGCAATTAGCAATCAACGTGGACCTGCACACAGATACAAATAACTTTGCTCCCAACGAGTACAGAGAGGTTGTCAATCTCTCCGGCCTTGTAGTTCACAAAGGGTTAAAAGCAATATGATAGTAGTGATAGATAGTGTTTTGCAATAGTAAGTAAATAGCGAAAAGTAAATAGTGGATGTGATCAATGATGGTAATATGGACCGGAGTCTCATGATGTTCACTAGTGATGTCTCTCTCCCAAAAGAAGATAAAACAGCTATGTGAGGTAAACAAATTACAGCTGGGCAATTGACAGGACCACGAACGCAAACCAATGCTGATTACATTGCAAGAAAGGTTGAGGTTCAAAGCATGGGAGGTACGCCAAAGTAAGTAGACCGAAATCTATCAATATCTACTACTAATCATCCACCTTGAGATATCTATCCAGAACATCTCGCTGGTATTAAGTTGCGAGTCCCACCCATAGTGTAAACTCAATGCAACAGACAACTGCATTAAAAGAACTTTGCGTAAAGTAAACAATCCTTGCACCCGTGGGCACAAGCACCGTTGTTTTCCCCCTTGTGGCAACATCACATCCCCTAGACTCATGTTTCTCTCACTCAAGCTAGTCATCGAGGGGCATGAACCCACAATCGAGCATAACGTTCCCTCTTGGAGTCACTACTTACTACTCGGCCAAAGCAATAAATAACAACGGAGAACATGCAAGAATTACTTATGAACTAAAATATAAAAGAGGTGAATCAAATATATTACTCAAGATCAATCTGAACATAATCTCATAATCCATCGGATCCCAGCAAACTCGACATAGCAACAGCATAAGGATTACATAGGTGCCTCGATCATGTAGGGCAGCTCACGAGGACTAATTAGTGAAGCACAAGAACGGGAGGAGAACATCACATAGCTACTGGTCATGGACTCATGGTCCAAGGGAGACTACTCACGAGTCATCCGGGAGGCGTCCATGGTGGTGGAGAAGCTCCCGGTGGTGATCCTCCCCTCCGGCAGGGTGCCGGGAAGAGTTCTCCTGGTTCTCCCGATCTTGGAAGCGGCGGTGGCGGCGGAACAGAGATGGGATCGCGAAAAGAAGTCATGTTTTGAGGGTTACGGAGGACCCTTTAAATATATGCCAAAGTAGGGCACCGGGGGAGCCTCGGGGGGCCCAGGCGACCCCCCGGCGCGGCCCGGGGGGGCGCGCCCACAAGGTGCCTGGAGCCCCTGTGCCCCCCCCCCCAGGCTGCCCTTTGGACGCAGTGTTGTTTCTGGATCGCTGATTTTTTCTATAATTTTTCTGGATTTTTCTGGGCAGTTCTCGAAACGTGAAAACCTGAAATACAAAAACAGCCGAAAACAGAAACTGGCACTGGGGTGCACTGGATTAGTAAGTTAGTCCAAATATGATCAAAAGTGTATGGAAGTGTATGAATATCATAGCAATATCACCCAAAAGTGGCATGGAGCAAGTAGAAATTATAGATACATTTTGGACGTATCAACATCCCCAAGCTTAATTCCTGCTCGTCCTCGAGTAGGTAAATGATAACAAGAATAATTTCTGTGGTGACATGCTATTAACCATATAGGACTTTCTCATAGTCATATGACAAAAGCTTACTGAGACAATGATTCTATAGTAATTAAGTTGTCTCAAGAGAAAATCACAAATGACTGAAAGTTTTACAATATGAAACTGAAACATCAAAAAGATTTGCAATGAACATGACGTGCAAATATGATAAAGTGATATCTAGCTTGCCCCCTTTAGTGATGCAAAACATAAATGCAAGGGCACCTTCAAGGTTTAAGTGATGACTAGATACAATCATTTCAGAATAAACGATATCACAATCATGCAAAAGACAATGCTACTTTGGGACAATGCACATTACACTCAGAATGACAATCATGCTCTCAGTAGTTGGTGCTTCAACATAAAGGTAAAAGAAAGGTTAAGTGCTAGAGCTTTTTATTTTGAAAACATGGAAGCAATTGTGTCAACGGTAGTAGTACTTCATATGTGTCATGTATAAAACATCTTATAAGTTGCAAGCCTCATGCATCGAATACCAATAGTGCTCGCTCCTTGTCCTAATTAGCTCTGATCCCCATGGGTTATCATTGCATTGCATATGTTTTAACCAAGTGTCACAAAGGGGTACCTCTATGCCACCTGTACAAAGGTCCAAGCAGATAGATCGCATTTGATTTCTCGTTTTTGATAGATCTCAACTTGAGGACATCCATACCGGGACAACATAGAAAATAGATGATGGACTCCTCTTTAATGCATAAGCATATTCTCATGAGAGATTGAGGATTAAGGTCCAAGCTAAAACTTCCACCATGATGCATGGCTTTGGTTGGCGGCCCAATGTTCTTCTCTAACAATATGCATATTAATTCAACCCACGGTAAATCACCCTTACTTCAGACAAGACGAACATGCATAGCAACTCACATGATATTCAACAAAAGTGTGACAGTTGATGGCGTCCCCAGAAACATGGTTACCGCTCAGCAAGCAACTTATAAGAAATAAGATACATAAACAACATATTCTTTACCACAATAGTTTTTTAGGCTACTTTCCCATGAGCTATGTATTGCATGGTTAGTTTGCTTAGTGCAGGTGGAGGTTAGCAAAAGACTGGGAGCGACCAACTAAGAGAGCAATGACGGTCATAATCATGCAGAGCGACAAAGCAATATTGAATCAGGCATGGTAGTTATATCGCTACTTAGAAACAGAAGATCATCAAGGCTTGACAGACTTTCTTTACAGTCTTGAATATGCATGAGCATACGCCAAGTCAATCAAAATAAATTCTCGAAGGAAGATATTACTAAACCATACCACATCACAGGCAAACAAACCAAGTTGGTACTCCAATAACACATTGGGAACCCCCCAGCTATTTGAGATTAACCAAAAGAAAACCTGAACTACTAAGCACCATCATGAAAGTAGCATCTTTATCATAGACACATTAACCCATGCAACGGAAGCAAACTCTCTTAATAAGGTGAGCATGGTAATTAAAGAGAGTTCAAGCAACCAACTAAATAAAAGCTCTTGAAAAGATAAGCATGAATACTAAGAGCAGAGCACGATAGTAGCTATTAAAAGATAAAGAAAACACACAGCATAGATAGACATGAAAATTCTATGTAATGTTCTAGGTAGAGGTGGAGCGTGTTTATCTCCCACATAAAGGAATGCTGGGTTACGACTCGTTATGAAAAACTAAAAAGAAAACTAAAAGCAAGACGCTCCAAGCATAGCACATAACATATGAAGTGATAAAAATATAGCGGAACGAAAGACGAACTGATAATGTTGATGGAGAAGGGGATGCACGGAGGCATCCCCAAGCTTAGACGCTTGAGTCTCCTTGAATATTTCTTGGGGGTGCACAGGGGCATCCCCAAGCTTGAGCGCTTGACACTCCTGAATCTTTTTATCATCTTCCCTCGCACGCTTGAAAACTCCCTTCATACACAACTCATCATAATCTGATTAGTGAGGTTAGTACCTTTAATAAAATAATTATACCTTGCTGGAAATAAGGATATTCTTGAAGTTCTACTGTTTCTCAAGATTTCCAAAAGGTTTTTGCAAAGAAAAAGCAAGTTCTCAATTTGCAAAGTGAAGGTAAGGCAAAACAGGACAGAATCTGTGAAAAACAGAACAGCAGGCAGTAATTGACCTGTTCGGGATACTTCTGCAACTCAAATCAAAAAACTCAGAACTGACGCACGAAAGACAATTATATAGAGAACGCTGTAGAAAAAATTCATACCAAAAATATGATCTGGTGATTTTATACGAATTTTTCTATCCAAGGACAGAATCTGTTTCCTGGACAGCACCTCACAACTTTTGAACTTTCTAGCAATCAGAGGCTATACTTGGCACAAATATGAAAAGCAAAGATACAATGATGATGCTACAGCAGTAAACAACACCAAGACACAACAAAAGCAAAAAAAAAATCATGTGGGCTGCCTCCCAAAAGCGCTTTCTTTTATGCCTTTAAGCTAGGCATAATGCATAGAGGAACCAATAATCATTATAGTAATCGGAGTTATAAATTGGTTCAAATGATTCCTCAACAAGTTCATTCTTGTTCCTTCTAGGAAAGGGGTACACACCTTTTGCCTTCCCGCGTAAGCGGATTTGTCCCTTACCTATATCGATGAAGCCTTTAACTGCTCGGAGGAAATCCCTCCCAAGCACTATGTTTCCTTGGTTTGGCTCCACGATGAAGAAATCAATCATTGCAATCCCTTTAAGGAGTTTAACCGGTACGTCTTTTATTTTTCCCTGGATTTCAGAAATATCTCCATTAGTGTGTTCATGATAAGATGGTAGTATATCCATATTAAATTTTAAAGAATCATGAACAGTTTTTGGCATAGTAGAAACCATAGATCCAATATCACAATAAGCAAGGAAGTCTTGATTAAAGATGCTAATCCTAACAAAAGGCTCCCAGTCATTATCTATTTCCAAAATATCTCTCTTATTGGGTTTGGGTTTATCTACCTTTATTAAGTCTAGAGCATCCATTCTCTTTTCAATAGTGGCAAGTCTATCTATGATAGTATCAAAGTTATGATCATAAACAAAGTAACTAGATAGACCATGTATAATTTCAAGAGCTCTAGCTTCATCACATTCTAAGAAATCTCCCTCAGCTATAATGTCAAGGGAGTGTTTACACCATTTAAAAAGACCATGGTAAAAATTCCTAAGCACAATTTTTATAGGTATCCAAGGCATAATTCTTCTATGTGCATCAGAAATTATGTCCCATGCCTTCTTCATATTCTCTCCATCCCTTTGATGGAAATCTAGAACTTCTGATTCCCTCAAAGCACCAAATCCTAACATTTTTGGCTAAACAGAAAGGACTACTAATAAAAAAAGGCAAATAATTTTTTTTGTGATTTTTGATAAAAAGGTACTAAAGCAAAAATGAAAGGTAAACTAACAAGACTAAAAAGCAAAGGTAAAAGATAGCATGCAACTCCCCTATCCTGAAGAGTGGAGTCCCCGGCAACGGCGCCAGAAAATACTCCTTGATGGGCCTCGAACCCCTCGTTGGTTACCCCAAGTGGAAGGTGTAAGATGCAGTAAGTAGAAGTGTTTTCCCCTAGCAAAGATGCCAAGGATCGAATCCCCAGAGACTCCTAGGTTCAACAAGTAGTTGTCAATTGCTAACGACGCAATTAGCAATCAACGTGGACCTGCACACAGATACAAATAACTTTGCTCCCAACGAGTACAAAGAGGTTGTCAATCTCTTCGGCCTTGTAGTTCACAAAGGGTTAAAAGCAATATGATAGTAGTGATAGATAGTGTTTTGCAATAGTAAGTAAATAGCGAAAAGTAAATAGTGGATGTGATCAATGATGGTAATATGGACCGGAGTCTCATGATGTTCACTAGTGATGTCTCTCTCCCAAAAGACGATAAAACAGCTATGTGAGGTAAACAAATTACAGCTGGGCAATTGACAGGACCACGAATGCAAACCAATGCTGATTACATTGCAAGAAAGGTTGAGGTTCAAAGCATGGGCGGTACGCCAAAGTAAGTAGACCAAAATCCATCAATATCTACTACTAATCATCCACCTTGAGATATCTATCCAGAACATCTCGCTGGTATTAAGTTGCGAGTCCCACCGATTGTGTAAACTCAATGCAACAGACAACTGCATTAAAAGAACTTTGCGTAAAGTAAACAATCCTTGCACCCGCGGGCACAAGCACCGTTGTTTTCCCCCTTGTGGCAATAGCACATCCCCTAGACTCATGTTTATGTCACTCAAGCTAGTCATCGAGGGGCATGAACCCACAATCGTGCATAACGTTCCCTCTTGGAGTCACTACTTACTACTTGGCCAAAGCAATAAATAACAACGGAGAACATGCAAGAATTACTTATGAACTAAAATATAAAAGAGGTGAATCAAATATATTACTCAAGATCAATCTGAACATAATCTCATAATCCATCGGATCCCAGCAAACTCAACATAGCAACAGCATAAGGATTACATAGGTGCCTCGATCATGTAGGGCAGCTCACGAGGACTAATTAGTGAAGCACAAGAACGGGAGGAGAACATCACATAGCTACTGGTCATGGACTCATGGTCCAAGGGAGACTACTCACGAGTCATCCGGGAGGCGTCCATGGTGGTGGAGAAGCTCCCGGTGGTGATCCTCCCCTCCGGCAGGGTGCCGGGAAGAGTTCTCCTGGTGCTCCCGATCTTGGAAGTGGCGGCGGCGGCGGAACAGAGATGGGATCGCGAAAAGAAGTCCTGTTCTGAGGGTTATGGAGGACCTTTTAAATATATGCCAAAGTAGGGCACCGGGGGAGCCTCGGGGGGCCCAGGCGCCCCCCGGCGCGGCCCAGGGGGGGGCGCCCACAGGGCGCCTGGAGCCCCTGTGGCCCCCCAGGATGCCCTTCAGACGCAGTGTTGTTTCCGGATCGCTAATTTTTTATATAATTTTTTTGGATTTTTCTGGGCAGTTCTCGAAACGTGAAAACCTGAAATACAAAAACAGCCGAAAACAGAAACTGGCACTGGGGTGCACTGGATTAGTAAGTTAGTCCAAATATGATCAAAAGTGTATGGAAGTGTATGAATATCATAGCAATATCACCCAAAAGTGGCATGGAGCAAGCAGAAATTATAGATACGTTTTGGACGTATCAGCTGGCTATTGCAGAAGGTTCATTGAGAACTTGTCCAAGATTGCCAAGCCTATTTCCAACCTGTTGCAGAAGAATGTCAAGTACTCATGGACTCCTGATTGTGATGTGGCATTCAAAACACTCAAAGAGAAACTCATTTCTGCTCCGGTTCTTACTCCTCCGGATGAGTCCAAGCCCTATGAAGTCTTTTGTGATGCTTCTTTACAAGGACTTGGTGGTGTTCTCATACAAGACAAGAAGATTGTGGCATACACTTCTCGTCAATTGAAGCAAAATGAGAGGAATTACCCCACACATGATCTCGAGCTAGCAGCAGTTGTACATGCCTTGATCACGTGGAGACACCTTCTGCTGGGCAGAAAAGTGGACATCTTCACCGATCACAAGAGCTTGAAGTACATCTTCACACAGCCAAACCTGAACCTTCGCCAGACTCGTTGAGTTGAGATGATCCAAGAGTATGATCCAAGCATTGAGTACACACCTGGAAAGGCCAATGTCATTGCAGATGCCTTGAGCAGAAAGGCATATTGCAACAGTCTCCTTCTCAAACCGTTCCAGCCTGAACTTTGTGAATCATTCAGGAAACTCAACCTCCAAGTTGTTCCGCAAGGCTTTCTTGCAAACCTTCAAATTGCTCCTACCTTGGAAGATCAGATCCGTGAGGCCCAGCTAAGTGATGCTATGGTGCAGAAAGTGAAACATGGTATTGCTAAGGGTACTCCCAAATACAAGTGCTATCGTGTTGATGAGAAAGACACCTTGTTCTTTGAGGACAGAATTGTGGTTCCCAAGGGTGATCTCAGGAAACTCATAATGAACGAAGCACATGACTCCCTCCTCTCGATTCATCCCGGAAGTTCCATGTACCAAGACCTCAAGCAATCGTACTGGTGGACTCGCATGAAAAGGGAGATTGCCCAATTCGTGAATGAATGTGATGTCTGCAGAAGAGTGAAGGCAGAGCATCAACGTCCAGCCGGTCTCCTCCAACCTCTACCTATTCCTGAGTGGAAATTCGATCACATTGAAATGGATTTCGTCACAAGGTTTCCAAGTCCAAGAAGGGGAATGATGCTATCTTTGTAGTGATTGACAAGCTAACTAAAGTAGCTCACTTCCTTCCCGTCAAAGAATCCATCAACGCTGCTCAGTTGGCAGAGTTGTACACCTCCAAAATTGTTTCGTTGCATGGCATTCCTCACGTCATCTCCTCAGACCGTGGAAGTTTGTTCACATCCAAGTTCTGGGACTCCTTTCAGTCAGCCATGGGCACTAAGATTCGCTTCAGCACTACGTTTCACCCTCAGACTAGTGTCAAGTCGAAAGAGTGAACCAGATCCTCGAAGACATGCTCAGAGCTTGTGTCATCTCTTTCGGTATGAAGTGGGAAGATTGTCTCCCGTTTGCCGAATTCTCTTACAACAACAGTTTCCAAGCAAGTGCCGGCAAAGCTCCTTTTGAAATCCTCTATGGCAGAAAGTGCCGTACCCCGCTCAACTGGTCCGAGACTGGTGAACGTCAACTTCTTGGCAATGATTTGATCTCAGAAGCCGAAGAAATGTGCAAAGTCATACGTGAGAATGTCAAAGACGCTCAATCGCATCAAAAGAGTTACTATGACGGCAAGCATCGTGATTTGGCTTTTGACATTGGGGATCATGTCTATCTCCGTGTTTCTCCAATGAAAGGAACCCAAAGATTCGGTATCAAAGGAAAGCTTGCTCCAAGATACGTGGGCCCTTTCAAGATTCTTGGCAAAAGAGGCGATCTAGCCTATCAACTTGAGCTTCCCTCCAACTTTGCAAATGTTCATGATGTGTTTCGCGTGTCTCAACTCCGCAAGTGCTTCAAGACACCTGAATGCACCATTCCGTTCGAGGAGATTGATCTTCAACAAGACTTTTCTTATCGTGAGCACCCTCTGGCTATTCTTGAGGAAACTGGGCGCAAAACCCGCAACAAGTCAATCAAGTTCTTGAAACTTAAGTGGTCACACCATACCGACCGAGAAGCTACGTGGGAACGAGAAGATCACCTTCGTTCCGAGTATCCTTCCTTCTTCCAGTCCTAGATCTCGGGACGAGATCTTTTTGTAGTGTAGGAGAGTTTGTAATGCCCCATATGTAACACTTTCCAATAATGGCAATAAAGCTTCCTCTTTTGATCCTTGTCATTATCCTTGGGGGTTCTTGTCATTTATTTTCTTTGCATTGCCTTATCATTTATTACTTTGCACCCTTGCATTGCTTCATCATCATATCATCATGGCATCATAGTTTACTTTATTGTTGTGCATGTCTGAGACCCTTGTGATCTTGTGTGTGTGGTTTAGCTATGCCTAGCTAACCCTACCCCTTCTCCCTCTTCTTATTCTTCTTCTTCTTCTCTTCTTTCTTTTCTTCTGCCCTATCTTTGCTCTTTTGTGCAAGCCTCATAACCAAACCCACTTTGGTTTTTTTTTTCTCCTATAAATCTTGCACCATGCCTACAATCTCTCCACCAAATATCAGCCCTTTTGAAAATGATTTGCTTGGGTTTTAAAATGACTTGAGTTTGAACCATATTCAAACTCCTTTTATTTTTCTGCCTCTAAAAATGTCCAAGTAAATTTATTTAAATAGGGCATAAATCACTGAGCATGGGGATATTTTTCTTTTCCCCTAACTCTTCTTCTTTTATCCTGTGCTTTTCTTTTTCTTTTCTGCCTGAAGAAATAAAGAAAAAGGAGGAAAAACAGCAGCTAGCACAGTGGCCTGGGCTTCCTCTCCATCTCTCCCCCAAGCCCATCTCCTTTTCCCTCGCAGCGCAGGCCCAACTCCACCCGCAGGCTCAGCCAACAGGCCGCACCGTCGCGCCATGGCTTTTACGCGCCTGGCCCCACCTGTCGGTGTCACAGGGCCACGTCGCCGTCTTCCTCCGTCAGCAAAACAGAGCAGCGTGCGCCCGCATCGTCGTGCCGTGAACTTACGGACGTCGAGGCCGTCGCCGCCCCCTTTTTAAACCCGCAGCTTGTCCTCTCCCTTCTCCTAGGGTTCCCCTTTCCCCTCGTCGCCGCCTAGAGAGCCGAGCACCCCCAGATCCGTCGATCCAGTCGATGCCCGAGCGCATCTGAGAGTGCGACTACGTCGCCGGTGAGCTCCTCGTCGACCGCAGCCTCGCCAATGTTGTCTATCAGCTTACACGACGTCGCCTACTTCGTCTACATCGACTACGCGGACCCGATCGCCTCCACGACGAGCTATTCTTCCTCTTCTTCCTCTCCGATGGCCGTAGGTGTTCGATACGCGCCGTCGTCGACTCCGTCCACGACTGGGCCAGCCGAGCACATCGCCGTGCTCGTGGTGAGCTCCTCTCTCTCCACGTACCATTTTCCCCTTCCTGCACGCCCTTTATCACCTAGTTCCCCGAGCGCCCGATCACATCGCCGTCGGACCTCGTCGCCGGCGAGTGTTCCGACCCTTCTAGTGCTTCGCTTGCCGTCCGTTCGCTCCAGTGCGTCGCGTAGATGCCGCCTGTGCAGTCATCGTTCCTCCTAGGGCTTTGCATCGCCTCGCCGTTGCTCCGTCGCCGCCGTGCTGTCGTTGCTCGCCCCCGGTGCTGCAGTAGTCGTTAGGTGCTGCTAGCGTGCTGAATGGATGCAGAACTCCTCCAGGAGCATCTCGCACCCCTCCGCCGTGCTATTTGGTCGCCGGAGCAGCTCCGATGAGCCCAGCTTATTCCTGTGTTTCTGCATCTGCTTATACGTCTTCAGTTGTGCTACCTGTTATCTGTCGAGTTCCGTTCAGTAGCGCAGTGGTTGGTCTCTTCGTCAGTAAGCGAGAGGTCTCACGTTCGAATCCGGTGCGGGGCAGGTGTTTTCGCCCCCTTTCTATTTTCCTTGTGTGGCTCAAAGCAGGGCCCCACCTGCCAGCCTCACAGCGCCATCTCCACCCCCGCGCGCACCCACGTTTCCAGCACAGCCCCGCCGAGCCCCCTCTGTCAGTGGCGTGGGCTAACAAGCCCTGGGTCACTCTGGACCCTGGCGCCTGTTTTGTTTTGTTTTGTTTTTCTGTTTTTCTTTTTCTTTTCTGTTTTTCTTGGTTATTTAATATCTGCATAAATATGTTTCTGATGAATTTGAGTTATATATGAAAAGTGCTTAGAATTTTATGTAGATTATGAATATGCTACTTGAGGCCATGTTTAAAAACATTTAAAATGTTGTTTGATTTCAAACTTGTTTTAAATATGCTTAAACTTGTAAAAATCATAACTAAATATCTACAACTCCAAATTTAACAAACTTTATATGCATTTGGGGTAGAAAAATGTGTAGAATATTTTGGTGCTGTTGTTTAGCATGTTGGACAACTCTATCACAGAAGTTTTTCAGATCTGTCCCAAATGCATTTAATTTAATATGGGAGTTTCTGGATATTGTTGTTAATAATTCTAGCCCATTTAAATGTGCTAGCATGTTGCTGTTATGTTAGTTGCACCCTTGCATGTTAACCAAATTCTTTAAAACATGTTGCATGCTTGTTTGGACAACTACATAAACGTGTTAAGTTGTTCTTTTGCTTGTTTCATGCTTGTGTTTGATCTTGTTTGGTTATGATTTTGTTGCACTCTTGTGACCCCTAGGCCATGCATCATTTCTTTCCATGTTCACATGCTTCATGTTCATGCATCATGTGGTTGAGCACTGCATGTTGATTGATTTTGTTCCATTGTTACATTGTTGTGTTTGGTTAGAGCCCGGTGACGATACGGAGTACGAGGTTTCTACCGAGGTTGAGTGTGAGGAGCAAGGTTACGATCCCTCTGTGGAATCAATAGGCAAGATGACCTTACCTAGATATCACTACTATCTTTGCCTATGCTAGATGTCTCGCTCTTTAGCTTATTGCCTCAATGCCTATGTCTGTTTGTCAGCCTCCTATTGTTGCCATGAAACTCTCTAACCACCCAACCTAGCAAACCATTGTTTGGCTACGTAAGCATCGCTCAGCCCCTCTTATAGCATTGTTAGTTGCAGGAGAAGATTTGAAGATTCTTGCTTCATGATGAAGTTATTGTTGGGATATCACAATATATAATATGTTAAACTAAATCATCTATATATTTGGCAATGGGTGGAAGGCTAAGCCTTTGCTTGGTGTTTTGTTCCACTCATGCCCCCTAGGAACCGTTTAAACTGGTGTTATGTTCCTTGATTTTTGCGTCCCTAACACGGTTGGGGTTTATGGGCCCCCCTTGATAACCCGCTTAGAGTTAAAGCTTTTCCAGCAAGGCCCAACATTGGTTTTACATTTGCCTAATAACTAAAACTTGCATAGGGAGTTATAAACCCGAATTCTTAATCAACAACCCGGGCCAGTGCTCCACATGAGTGTTGGTCCAAACTGGGGGTCCTACAGGGCCACCTTGGGGAAACCCGTGGGCTGGTAAAAACCTGTAGCATCGCCCATCTGGTCGTGGCCTGAGACGAGATACGCGCGGCTACTATCAGGGTGTCGGCACGCCGGGAGGTCTTGCTGGATTAGTTTTACCTATGTCAGTATATCTTGAGCACGGGATTCTGAGAACACACGGGTCTTCCCACCTTGGAGTTGCGACTACGCAGATCGTGAGCTTGTGATGGGCTAAGTTGGGACACCCCTGCAGGGTTTGATCTTTCGAAAGCCGTGCCCGCGGTTATGTGGTAGATGGGAATTTGTTAATATCCGGTTGTAGAAAACTTGACACTATGTTCATAATACACTACCAGCATGAGTAACCGTGACGGTCGCTTTCCGAAGGGGTTCGGGAAGTGAACACGGTGGGGTTATGTTTGACGTGCTTAGATAGGATCACTTCGTGATCACTTTGATGATCGTTGGCACTTTCTCTTCTCGCTCTAAACACGTAAGATAGTGCTAGTGCTACTGCAACCTTGTTTCAAGCCTTTTCCACACCTAAGGCTTTGATAGTATTGCTACCCGGGAACGGGATTGCTGAGTCCTCCATGGCTCAAAGATTCTACACAACACCAGATGCAGGTACTGTTGAGAACTACACAGCTGGTGGTTCAGAGTTGTATTGGGAGTTCGATGAAGAACGTGGGTGATACTACGTGTCATACCCAGAGGATCAGTAGGGCTCTTACTAGGATGATCGGGACCTTGTGTTGCTTTATTTATGGTATCTTTCATTTGGATCTTCGTCCGTAGTCGGACTCTGATGTTATTGGATGATGTATGTTAATGTATTACATTGTCTGACGTGGCGAGTGTAAGCCAACTACTCTTTTACATTTTCATCCCCTCTTTTACATGAGTCGTGCAAAGATACCATACTTGAGATCATTCTAGTATGAGATTATGCCTTTAAGTCGTGCCTCGACACGTAGGGGGTGTAGTCTCATACTGGGCATTACACTAATGTGAAAGATTTTGTTCAATTTATGCACTTATAGGATAAGATTGCTCATGAGTTGAGCTAGCTCCCCCTAGACATGTGCCTAGATCTAAGCAAGATATTATATGAGAGTGTGTGTGTGCATGAGCAAGATTTCCAACCCAAGTTACTTATATCCATGATATTTAGCTCATGCCTTAACATGCGAAGTCTTGCTTTTTCAATTGGCTTGGTGAAGATGTCGGCTAGTTGATTCTCGGTGTTGACATGGAGTAATTCAATGTTTTCCTTGGCCACATGATCCTTAATGAAGTGATTACGAATCTCAATATGCTTGGTCTTGTTGTGTTGAACTGGATTATCAGTGATCTTGGTTGCACTTTCATTGTCACACCAAAGAGGCACTTTGTCACATTTGACACCATAATCCATCAAAGTTTGCCTCATCCATAATAACTGAGCACAACAACTTCCGGTGGCAATGTACTTGGCTTCGGCCGTCAAGAGGGATATACAATTTTGCTTCTTTGAAGACCAGCTTACCAATGATCTCCCTAGGAATTGACATGAACCGGAAGTGGACTTGCGGTCAACCTTGTCTCCGGACCAATCCGAATCCAAGTATCACATTAATTCAAGCGATGATACGTTGGGATACCAAAGGCCCAAGTTTGGGGTATGAACCAAATATCAAAGGATTCTTTTCACTGCCGAATAGTGGCTCTCCTTAGGAGCGGATTGAAATCTTGCACACATACACACAGTCAACATAATATCCGGTCTACATGCACAAAGGTAAAGCAAGGAACCGATCATGGAGCGATATACCTTTTGATCCACTTCTTTACCATTGGGATCAAGATGAAGTTGGCCATTTGTGGGCATGGGTGTCTTCATTGGCTTGGCATCTTGCATTTCGAACCTCTTGAGCATGTCTTGAATATAAAGAGATTGGTTGATGAAGGTTCCTCCTCTCAATTGCTTCACTTGAAAACCGAGGAAGAACTTCAACTCTCCCATCATGCTCATAGCAAATTCATTGGTCATAAGATTCTCAAACTCAACGTTAATAGCATGGTTAGTGGACCCATAGATAATATCATCAACATATATTTGGCAAACAAACAACTCTCCTTTTACCCCCTTTGTGAAGAGAGTGGAATCTATTACCCCAATCTGGAACCCTTCCTCGCTTCGGAACGCCGTAAGATGATCGTACCAAGAACGAGGTGCTTGTTTGAGTCCATATAGTGCCTTATGGAGTTCATAAATGTGAGAGGGGTGATCGGGGTCTTCGAAACCGGGAAGTTGCTTGACATATACCAACTCCTTAAGAGGACCATTAAGAAAAGCACTCTTCAGATCCATTTGAAATAATTTAAAATCATGATGAGAGACATAAGCAAGCAAGATGCAAACAGATTCGAGACGAGCAACGGGGGCAAAAGTTTCACCAAAGTCCAAACCTTCAACTTGAGTGAAACCTTGTGCCACTAACCTTACCTTGTTCCTTATTACTTGTCCACATTCATCTGTTTGTTCTTGAAGATCCACTTTGTTCCAATGACATTATGATGTTCTTTGGGTCTTTCCACAAGGGTCCACACCTTGTTGCAGGTGAAGTTGCTGAGTTCTTCAGGCATGGCATCTATCCAATCCGGATCGTCAAGTGCATCTTCCACCTTAAGGGGCTCAATGCACGAGACAAATGAGTGATGTTCACAAAAGTTTGCCAAACGTCTATGAGTAGTTACCACCTTTTTAATGCTTCCATAGATGTTCTCGGTGGGGTGTTGAAGATGCTTTAGCTTGGCGGCTATTTTTTGCTTCTTAATTGCAAGCTCTTCTTCACTTGGTTTTGGACTTGATGGAGAAGCTTGATCTTGAGATTGTTTTAGCCTCGAAGACACCCTTCTCTTCGCAACCACAAGTTCTTGCTCATTGGGAGGTGACGATGATGAAGACACTTGCGGTTGGAGTTGATCTAGATCTTGATCACGAACTTGAGCATGACCTTGAGCCTCAATAATTGGTTCTTCGCCATTTGAATGAGCTTGCTCTTGATCTTTATCGAGAATATGAGGGACTTGATCTTGTTCTTGGATAGGTACATGATCTCTCGTAGCATCTTGTTCAAGAGGTGCCGGTGATGACTTCCCTTGTGGAGACTCCACAAGTGGTGCTCTTACTCCTTGTTCTTCTACTTGGACTGGGAGTGTTTCTTGTGGAAGAATGTGGCATATCCCCATTGTCCTTATAGCTTGTGAAGGAGCCTCATCACCTACAACACTAGGAACAATTTGCTACACACGGGAGTCGTTATCTTCATCAAACTCCACATTTACCGTTTCTTCAATGCATCCGGTGGATTTACTGAGAACTCGGTAAGCATGGGAGTTTGATGCATATCCAACAAATATGCCATCATAAGTTCTAGGCTCAAACTTAGCTAACCGGGATTTCTTGTTGAGAATGAAACACTTACAACCGAATACCCGAAAGTATTTGACGTTAGGCTTTCTCCCGATTAGGAGCTCATATGTGGTCTTGTTCTTGAGCTTGCGAAGATAAAGTCGGTTTGAAGCATGACACGCGGTGTTGATGGCTTCGGCCCAAAGCTTGTATGGAGACTTGTAGTCGTCAAGCATGGTCCTAGCCATCTCAATAAGAGTCCGATTCTTCCTTTCCGCAACACCATTTTGTTGGGGAGTGTATGGTGCGGCATATTGATGCTTTATCCCCTCTTCACTCAAGAATTCATCCATTGTGTAGTTCTTGAACTCGGTGCCATTGTCACTTCGAATTGCCTTGATCTCACAATTGTGTTGTCGTTGAGCTTATTTGGCAAAGTTGATGAAGGTTTCTTGAGTTTCATATTTGGCCTTGAGAAAAAACACCCCAAGTATATCTTCTAAAATCATCGACAATGACAAGACCATACCTCCTCCCACCCAAACTATCATAAGTAGGAGGCCCAAAAAGATCCAAGTGGATAAGCTCGAGAGGCCTCAAGGTTGTGATGATAGTATTCACTTTATGAGTTTTTTCATGTAGTTTTCTGGCAATGCAAGCACTACAAGGACGATCTTTGGCAAAAGACACATTGGTTAGTCCAAGGATGTGCTCCCCCTTTAAGAGAGCTTGTAAATTTATCATGCCGACGTGGGCAAGCCGTCGATGCCATAGCCACCCCACGTCGGCCTTGGCCATTAGGCATGTTGCAAGATGGGTTTTCTCTTTTGAGAAATCAACCACGTAAAGGTTGTCTTCAACATCCCAACAAAGACCACTTTGAGATTTCTTCTCTTAAAGACGGTCACATGGAATTCACTGAAATGAGAATCATAACCGACACGCGCCAATTGAATTGTTGAAAGTAAATTATAGTGGAGGGATTGGACAAGCATGACACTTGAAAGAGAGGAATCATTAGAGATTACCACCTTTCCCAAACCCAATACCTTGCCCTTGCCATTGTCACCAAAGGAGATGTTTGAAGAGGCTTTGAGCGAATCAATGAACTCCAGAAGCACCTCCCTTTCTCCAGTCATATGATTGGTGCATCCACTATCGATCACCCATTGTTTTCCACCGGAGAAATAGTCCTACAAGAGTCAAGCTTTGGTTTTAGGTACCCATTGTTCAATGGGTCCTAGAGAGTTAGCAACAAGGGTCTTAGGAAACCAAATACTCCAAGCATAATGAACATAGTTAGGGCCAACAAATTTTGCATAAGTATAGCCATCATTTCTTCTCTGTTGAGTATATATTGTATTGCACGTGTATTGGAGTTGTGGCCCACCTCCTAGTCTTGTATAGTTGAGGTAGAGGCCTTCCCTTGTATTATATATACGTGCACCAGCACCCCAATCAATACATCTTATTGCAAATCATCAGTCTACATGGTATCATCCTTTCCGGTCTAAGCCTAGGGTCAGTCGCCGCCGCCGCGCTTCCACGCGCCGCCGCCGCACCCCCACCACCACACATGCCGCCGCGCCCCTCTCCCTCCTACCCCGCGCCGCCACCGCTCGTGATCGCTTCCGTCCTGCGCGCCTCGTGCCGCTGCCGCCGTGCTTCCTTCTTTGCACCGCCACAGCCGCCCCCTGTCACGCCTGTCCCTCCTGCCGCTGCACCCGCGCCTCCCCCTCTCGCACCTGTGCCACCGCCCTGCCACCGCAGCCGAACCGCCCATTGCTCTGCCACCTCCTCCCTCCTACCCAAAACCCTAACCCTAGCCTCTACACCGCACCCGCACGCCGCCGCCATGTCGTGGACATCCTCCACCGGCTCCTCCACCACCCACTCATCCAACCCATTCGCTGGTCCCGAGCCCTCCGCCGCCGTCATCCATGACCTCAACATTGAAGCCCGGGTCCCTATCCGTCTCGACAGCTCCAGCATGTCGTACTATACATGGAAGACCTACTTTAACCTCGTCTTCCGCGAGTACTATCTCACTGAGCACATCAACGGTTCTGCGGACAGCGCATACATGCGCGGCGACCTGGAGTGGTCCGCCATTGAGGCCACGATCATCCATTGGTTCTACCAGACGGTCTCGAAGGACATCTTCCACACGGTCGTCGCCGAGGACGACGACGCCTGCATCGTGTGGGCCAAGATCAACGCGCTCTTCACCGACAACAAACTTCAGCGCCTTGTTTTCTTGCAGTCACCAGGACAACTCCACCATCGACAAGTACTGCATGAGGCTCAAGATGCTCGCCGACGAGCTTCGCGACATCGGTGGTATGGTCTCTGATGACCTCATGTTGAGCACCCTCACCGCCGGTCTTAATGAGGACTTCAGCAACGAGGCGTCCAAACTCACCCTGCTGCCGCAACCCACTTTCCAGCGAATCGTCGCGTACCTCAAACTTGAGGAGCGCCGGATGACGAAGCTGAAGCAGCGGGTCCAGCACACCACCCTCGCCATCGGTACCACCCGCGGCGGCCCTGCTCCTCCGACCGCCCCCCGTCAGACCGCGCTGCTCGCGCCCACCGGCTGCCGCCCGCACCGCCCGCACCCCCCGCGCCTCCCAAGCAGCCGCAAGGTGGCGGGGGCCGGCGCAATAGGCGGTGTGGCAGGGGCCGCCGCCAGCAGGAGCCGCAGCAGTAGCAAGCGCAGGGCGCAGGAGGGGCGCCCCGCTACCAGCAGCCGCCTCCACCGTGGGTCGCCGGGCAGAACCCATGGACGGGCGTCGTCCACGCCTATCACATGCCCATCCCGCGGGCTCCTACACCGGGTCTCCTTGGCCCCCGTCCAGCAGGCCACCAGGCATTCGTCGGCGCCCCCTACCAGCCCTATAGTGTCGCGCTCGTGCCGCCACCCCTCGGTGGCTCCGGTGCGCCTGCCCAGGCACCGCCCTATGGAGGCCAACTATCGCCGGCGGCACCTGCACCATGGGACCCAACCCTCCTGGCCGCCCTACACTCGCGCCGTCGCCGAGCAACTATGGTGGTGGAGGCGATTGGTACATGGACTCGGGTGCTACTACGCACAAGACAACTCATCTCGGTAACCTATCCTCTTCCACTCCAGTTAACACTCCTACTCGTATCACCATTGACAATGGTTCCTCTTTACCTATCACCCATGTTGGTAGCACTAGTTTTCCTTCCAGTTCCACACCTATCACTATGTCTAACATCCTTGTTCACCTGACTTAGTCACTACCTTAGTCGTTCGTCGTCTTACTCGTGAGAATCCTCTTACTATTGAATTTGATGGTGTTGGTTTTTCTATGAAGGACGACCGTACCCGAATGGTGCTTCACCGATGTGATAGTGCTGATGAGCTTTATCTAGTGCATGCCAGCGCCTCCACTTCCACACCCGTCGCCCTCTCCGCATGCATCAACCTTTGGCATGCTCGCTTGGGCCACCCCAACCCCGCCGTTTTGCGTCAGATTCTTAGGAGTTTTTCTTTCTCATGTAAAGCTCGACGAGCATACTTGTGAGGCTTGTCGGTTGGGCAAGCACGTTCGTCTTCCCTTTAGTGCATCTACTTAAGTTTCCACTTTTCCGTTTCAGTTGATTCATAGTGATGTTTGGACGTCTCCCGTTGCGAGTAACATGGGCTATCTATACTATTTGGTGATTTTAGATGATTATTCTCATTATGTTTGGACCTTTCCTCTTCATCGTAAATCCGACGCTTTAGCCACACTCACCGCCTTTTATTCTTATGTCACCACTCAGTTCGGTCGCCCCATACTTGCACTCCAAACTGATAACGGAAAAGAGTTTGACAACGTTGCTCTTTGCTTACTTCTCGCCTCTCACGGCACCATCTTCCGTCGGACTTGCCCCTACACTTCGCAGCAGAATGGCCGCGCCGAGCGCATTCTTCGCACTCTTAATGATTTTGTTCGCACGTTGCTCTTTCATGCCAACGTGCCCGCTCGGTTTTGGCCCGATGCCCTCGCCGCTGCCACTCTTTTAGTTAACATCCGTCCGTGTCCTCCTCAGTGGAACTATGCCCCTCACCACCTTCTCTTTGGTACACCACCGTCCTATGATGGTCTCCGCATCTTTGGGTGTCTCTGGTATCCCAGCACCATGTCCACCACACCACATAAGCTCGCACCCCGATCCGTCCCATACGTCTTCCTTGGCTACCCTCCCAACACCAAAGGTTACCCGTGCTATGATCATGTCACTCATCATGTGTACACCTCGAGGCACATGTACTTTGTCGAGATGGTGTTCCCTTTTTTCAGGTTCCTCCGGCCGCGGATTCTTCGACGCCGACCCTCGCGCCCCCTACCTGGAGCGATGCGTTGCGGCACCCCCAGGCGGCCCCCAGCCCAGCGCCTTCTACCGCCCCCTCCCGGGTTCTCGACTCCATCCCCCGATGTTGAGTCTGACCGGGCCCTCGGGTCCCCGGCTCCCTCCTACGAGGTCGAGCCGGTGAGCACACCGCCTGCCACCCCTACGATGGGCTCGACCTCGACCTCGCATGTCGCCTCCTCCGCCGCTAGCTCGGCTGGCGATGTCGCCGCCGTGGCCCCCGTCATCGTGGCTGATACGTCTCAAACGTATCTACTTTTCCAAACACTTTTGATATTGTTTTGACCTCATTCTTGCATGATTTGAACTAAACTAACCCGGACTGACGCTGTTTTCAGCAGAGCTGCCAGTATGGTTTTATTGTGTGCAGGAAAACGGATTTTTAAGTATCTCAGAAAAATCCACAAAAAATCACAAAAAATCCACGCACCCGAAGGAACCAGGAGCCAGAAGTGGGGCCAGAGGGGGGCAGGGGGTACCCAGGCGCCCTGTGGGCGCGCCCCCCCTGGGCCGCGCCGGGGGGTCGCCTGGGTGGGGCCCACACCCCCTGGTGCCCTACTTTTCCCCGTATTTTTACTCACGACGCGGAAACCCCAGATCAGAAGTTCTTTTCGCAGTTTTCCGTCACGGAGCCGCCGCCACCCTCTGTTCTTCCTCGGGAAGGCTAATCTGGAGGCTGAATTGGCCTCCGGAGAGGGGAGATCGTCGCCATCGTCATCATCATCACCACTCCATCATCCCTCCATGACTTCTCCCTCCATGTGTGAGTAATTCCCCTGCTGTAGGCGAAGGGGGTGGTAGGGATTGGATGAGTTAGATCATGTAATAGTTTGTCAGATCGTTGGGGGCATGTTGCCTATCATCTACTATGGTGTTTATCATCTTTGCTTCAACTTGTTATTCTTAATGCTTGACACTTAGGGCCCGAGTGCCATGATTTCAGATCTGAACCATATGTGTTTGCATGAATATATTTGTGTTCGTGATCCTATCTATGAGTTGTTTGCACCTATTACGGTTCGGAACCGGCGATCCCAAAAGTGACAGCTTGGGACACCAAAGGGGATGGTCCGTAGTTTGAGGATTACATGTATCCGTTGAGTTCATTGCTTTGTTCCGGTGCTCTTTGACAGGAGCACCTTAATCTCCATAAGTTCCTTTTGGCCCCGTTCGTAGCGGGATGGTAGGACAAAAGATGTTGTGCAAGTTCTTATTGCAAGCACGTACAACTACCTACGGGATACATGCCTAATGTTTGATATTTGCCTAGATGATCATTACTTTTCCGTGTGTCGTGCCCCAAGTTAGAATCTATCTCATCCATGCAGCGCCCAACCATCCATCTCCCTAGCCTACAGTGTTTTAAACCCTGCTTGTCACTAGTTGCTACTTTTGCCATTTACCTTCACTATTTACCTTTTGCTGTTTACTTTTACTATCACTATTATCACTATCATATCACTGTTATCACTTATCTTTTGTTGCAAGTAAGTATATTTCAGGTGCGGTTGAATTGACAACTCAACTGTCAAAGCTTATAAATACTCTTTGGCTCCCCGTGTGTCGAATCAATAAATTGGGTTGTTCTTACCCGCGAAGACTATCTCGATCCCTTACGGTTGAGGGTTATCAGTGGCCCCTGACGCCGCGGGTGCACCCGTCGTGGCCGCGGCCCCTGCTGCCGTGGCGCCCGCCGCTATTGCCAGCCTGGTTGCTCCGCCACTCAGCGTGACTACCCGTGCCCGTGCAGGAGTGCATTGGCCGAGCCTGCACTATTACTCCGACGAGTATGTGTGCGCCGCCTCGACATCGACAACATCACACATCCCCACCTCCGCCCGTGCCATCCTTCGGGATCCCCATTGGTTGGTTGTGATGCAGGAGGAGTTCGACACCCTACAGTGCAACCGCATGTGGCAGCTTGTTCCGCGACCCCACCCCCCGAGCCAACATCATCTCTGGCAAGTGGGTGTTTCGCCACAAGACTCGCCCGAACGATTCTCTCGAGTGCTACAAGGGTCGATGGGTGGTTCATGGTTTTCAACAGCGCACAGGCGTGGACTTCACCGACACCTTCACCCCGGTTGTTAAACCGAGCACGATCCGCGCTGTCCTGCTGCTGGCGGTCTCGCGCACCTAGCTCGTGCATCAGTTGGACGTTTCCAACGCCTTCTTGCATGGACATCTCGCCGAGCAGGTGTTCTGTGAGCAGCCTACCGGCTTCGTCGACGCTGAGCACCCCGACTTCATGTGCTTGCTCTCCCGTTCTCTTTACGGGTTGAAGCAGACGCCTCGGGCTTGGTACCAGCGTATCGCATCCTTCCTACAGTCTCTGGGATTTCGGTCCACTCGCTTCGATGCCTCACTCTTCGTGTATCATCAGGGAGCTGACACTACATATCTGCTGCTCTATGTCAACGACATCATCCTCACGGCGTCCGCCCCGATCTCCTTTAGCGGCTGACTGCTCGTCTTCGTGATGAGTTCACCCTCAAGGACTTGGGTCCCCTGCACTACTTTCTCGGCATCAAGGTGATTCGCTGGGCCGATGATTTCTTTCTGCATCAGCAGAAGTACGCCCACGAGCTCCTGGAGCATGCCGGTATGCTTAACTGCAAGCCGGCGCCCACTCCCATCGACACGAAGGCGAAGGTCTCTGCTCTGGAGGGGTCTCTCGCGTCTGATAGGGTGTTTTATCGCTCTATTTTCGATGCTTTACAATACTTGACGCTGACCCGACCCGATGTGCAGTACGCTGTTCAGCAGGTGTGCCTCCATATGCACGCCCCGCGTGACTCTCACTGGACCTTGGTGAAGCGTATTCTCTGTTACATAAGCGGCGCCATGTCCTTGGGACTCACCCTGGCGGCCTCCTCCTCCACCGACATCATGGCCTACTCGGATGCCGACTGGGCTGGCTGCCCCGACACGCGACGCTCCAGGTTAGGCTACTGCGTCTACCTTGGGCCCTTGTTGATCTCGTGGTCATCGAAGTGGCAACCCATAATTTCCCTCTCCAGCGTCGGGGCAGGGTATCGCGCCGTGGCCGATGTCGTGGCCGAATGCTCTTGGATACGTCAGCTGCTCCAGGAGTTGCTTTGTCATGTTCACAAGGCTACTCTTGTCTATTGGGATAATGTTAGCGTGGTCTACCTCTCTGCCAACCCGGTGCACCATCGACGGACGAAGCATATTGAGCTTGATATTCACTTCTTGCGCGAGCAGGTTGCCCTTGGACATGTTCGGGTTTTCCACGTGTGGACGACGCAACAGTTTGTGGATGTAATGACTAAGGGATTGCCTACTCCCATCTTCGAGGAGTTTCGGTCCAGTCTCTGTGTCTCCGGCGACGCTTCGATTGCGCGGGGGGGGGGGTGTCGAGTATATATTGTATTGCACGTGTATTGGAGTTGTGGCACACCTCCTAGTCTTGTATAGTTGAGGTAGAGGCCTTCCGTTGTATTATATATACGTGCACTAGCACCCCAATCAATACATCATATTGCAAATCATCTGTCTACATTCTCATGAGGACATAAGATGGATTGTTCTTGCCGGCAAAATCCTTGGGAATGGCCTTGCCCCTAGTGACCTTGTCATCCCCAAAACCCCCTTTTTCTTTTTCTTTCTCCTTGTGCCCTTCTTGCACAAACACTACCTCTTGCGAAGGAGGGGAAGTCAGACCAATCTTCTTCTTCTTATTGTTCTTCTTCTTAACTTTCTTGGATGCGGGATCAAACCCAATTCCCTGCTTGGCAACACACTCCATTTGGTTGCTCAAGAGGTAATTGAGGTTTTTCTCTCCTGGAATGCAAGACACAAGCCATTTCTCAATTTGAGCTTTAACTTCTTATTCTCCTCTTGGAGAGAGGCACAATCATGAACAAAGTAAGCCGAACAAGAAAAATCATTTATCTCCAAATGAGGTACGAAAGTAAGTGCCTTAATGGTTGTAGCTTTAAGTTGAGCATAAGACTCGCTGAGGGCAATGGGGTCACCTTTGACAACCTTGGAACTAGTCACAGGGTACTCATGTTCCTCAACAAGTCTCATGTGTTCAACTAGAAGCTTTTCAATCCTAACATTAAGGGCATCTTTGCTCTCAAGAGCAAGTTGCAAAGAATCATTGGTTTTAGCAAAGTCAATTTGATGAACCGACATGGCTTCCTCGAGCGATGCTCTCATGACACTCTCTTCACGTAGTTCGTGCTAGAGGAGTTCGACTCTCTCTTTTTCCTCGATGAGGAGGTTTTCAATATTCTCAATAAAATCATCACATTTGGCGAGTGACTTAAGGAGATCGCCAAAGCGAGCATGAGCTTCACCATGAAGAGTTTTCATGAAATCCATCAAGGATTCCTCGTCATTATCCACGCCCTCGTCACATTCATCCTCCACTATCTCACATGAGACAATGGGAGTGTAGGTGGCGGGTATTTGTGGTTTGGACTTAGCATTTACCTCTTTGGCTATAAAGCACCGATGAGTGAAGGGCTTGTCCCCGTTAGTAGAGTCGAAGAGGCTGGTGGTGGAGGAGGAGGTAGTGGCATGCATGGCAATGGCGGTCGTGCCCACTTGATCATCATCACCGTCATCTTCATCTCCGGACATGTATTCTTCATGGACAAGAGCCATGTCATCCTTCCTTTTTGCAAACTTGGTGAACTTCTTCTTCTTGAGCACAAGCTTCTCGGACTTGTCTTCACGTCTCTCATACGGACAATCATGCACAAAGTGTCTTGGGATGTCACAATTGTAGCATTTCTTTTGACCAAACGACCTTCCTTGAAGATTCTTCCCTTTGTTCGCCATGGTCCCGGAGTACTTTTTGACTAAGAGAGCCAAGTCTTCCGCAAATTCATTTGCCAGGCACGAAGTGTCAACATCTTCCTCACAAGTCTCTTCATTTGTTTCTTCATCCCTTGAAGATTGACTTATCACTTTCTTGGCCTTCAAAGTTAGATTGGAGTTCTTGGTTGCTTGAGCAATTGCAAAGGTCTTCTTGGACTTGGTCTCCAAAATAACATGAGTGGAGAAGTGGAGACAACTTGAGCCGCAGTCAACTTGTGATAATCCGGTCGTTGATGTATCATCATGACCATAGCATCTATGAACTTGTCCTTGATGAAATCATCATTTGCCCAAGTGCACCCAAAGGCTCTCAAGTTGAGCACAAGGGATTTTAACCTTCAGTACATGCTACCTCTTGAGCTTGTGTTGTATTCCCTCAAAGAGGAAAGGGAGATGCAGCACAGTAGCGTAAGTATTTCCCTCGGTTTTTGAGAACCAAGGTATCAATCCAGTAGGAGACCACGTGCGAGTCCCTCGCACCTGCACGAACAAATAAGAACTTCGCAGCCAATGCGATAAGGGGTTGTCAATCCCTTTACGGTCACTTACGAAAGTGAGATCTGATAGAGATGATAGTTTATATTTTTGGTAATTTTAGTTTAATAAAACAACAAATAAAAGTAGTAAAAGTAGATGTAGATTGATATGTTGAGAATAGACCCGGGGCCATAGTTTTCTCTTGTGGCTTCTCACATGATAGCAATATTCTACAGCGGGTAAACAAATTACTGTCGAGCAATTGATAGAAAAGCGAATAATTATGAGACTGTCTAGGCACGATCATTGTATATAGGCATCACGTCCGAGACAAATAGACCGACTCCTGCCTGCATCTACTACTATTACTCCACACATCGACCGCTATCCAGCATGCATCTAGTGTATTGAGTTCATACGAACAGAGTAACGCCTTAAGCAAGATGACATGATGTAGAGGGATAAACTCAAGCAATATGATATAAACCCCATCTTTTTATCCTCGATGGCAACAATACAATATGTGCCTTGCTGCCCCTACTGTCACTGGGAAAGGACACCGCAAGACTGAACCCAAAGCCAAGCACTTCTCCCATTGCAAGAACTATAGATCTAGTAGGCCAAACCAAACCAATAATTCGAAGAGACTTGCATGGATATTATGAGCACACATAAAAAGTTCAGAGAAGAACCAAATATCTTTCATAGATAACATTGATCATAAACTCACAATTCATCGGATCTCGACAAACACACCGCAAAAAGAGATTACATCGAATAGATCTCCTCGAAGACTGAGGAGAACTTTGTATTGAGATCCAGAGAGAGAGAAGAAGCCATCTAGATACTAGCTATGGACCCGAAGGTCTGTGGTAAACTACTCACAACTCATGGTGAGGGCGATGATGATGATGATGAAGGCCTCCGTGATGGATCCCCCTCCGTTGGAGCTCCGAAACAGGCTCCAAGATGGGATCTCCACGGAACATAAGCTACGGCGGTGGAATTAGGGTTTTCTCTCTGTGTTCGGAGTTTCTGGGGTCCGTGGACTTATATAGGAAGAAGGAGGGCACCGGGGGACGCTCAAGTGGGCCTTGAGGCAGGGGGCGTGCCCTGGGAAGGGGGCGCGCCCCCCACCCTCGAGGGCCACTCGAGGCTCCCCTGACGTGGTTCTCAAGTTCCTCTGGCGTGATTTTCTCCAAAAATATCTCTCGCGAAGGCTTCATTCCGTTTGGACTCCGTTTTGATATTCTTTTTCTGCAAAACCCTGAAATAGGCAAAAAACAGCAATCTGGACTGGGCCTTTGGGTTAGTAGGTTAGTCCCAAAAATGATATAAAAGTGAATGATAAAGCCCATTAAACATCCAAGACTTCATAAATAATAGCATGTAACAATAAAAAATACGTTGGAGACGTATCAAGCATCCCCAAGCTTAATTCCTGCTCGTCCTCGAGTAGGTAAATCATAAATAAGAATTTTTGATGTGGAATGCTAATCAATATAGTTTTTCAATGTAATTCTCTTAATTGTGGCATGAATGTTCAGATCTGAAAGATTCAAGATAAAAGTCTATATTGACATAAGAAATAATAATACTTCAAGCATACTAACAAAGCAATCATGTCTTCTCAAAATACTATGGCTAAAGAAAGTTATCCCTACAAAATCATATAGTGTTGGCTATGCTCCCTCGTTATCACACAAAAATATTCATATCATGCACAACCCCGATTTCAGCCAAGCATTTGTTTTCATACTCTATCTTTTCAAACCTTTCAACGTTCACGCAATATATGAGCGTGAGCCATGGACATAGCACTATGGGTGGAATAGAGGTGGTTGTGGAGAAGACAAAAAGAGAGTGAGATAATCTCACATCGACTAGGCGTATCAACGGGCTATGGAGATTCCCATCAATAGATATCAATATGAGTGAGTAGGGATTGCCATGCAACGGATGCACTAGAGCTAAATATGAATGAAAGCTCAACAAAAGAAACTAGTGGGTGTGCATCCAACTTGCTCACTCACGAAGACCTAGGGCATTTGAGGAAGCCCATCATTGGAATATACAAGCCAAGTTCTCTAATGAAAATTCCCACTAGTATATGAAAATGACTAAGCATGAGACTCTCTACAATGAAGAACATGGTGCTACTTTGAAGCACAAGTGTGGAAAAAAAGGTAGTAGCAATTGTCCCTTTTTTCTTTTCTTTTTTTTTTGGGCCTTTCTTTTTTTCTTTGGCCTTTTTTTCTTTCCTTTTTTGCGGAGGGGCTTTATAGATTTAGCCTTTCCTCCCATGGGACAATGCTCTAATAATGATGATCATCACACTTTTATTACAACTCGATATTACAACTCGATACTACAACAAAGTATGACTCTATATGAATGCCTCCGGTGGTGTACCGGTATGTGCAATGAAACTAGAGTGACATGTATGAAAAGTTATGCATGGTGGCTTTGCCACAAATACGATGTCAACTACATGATCATGCATGGCAATATGACAATATGATGCGTGTCATATAAACGGAACAGTGGAAAGTTGCATGGCAATATATCTCGGAATGGCTATGGAAATGCTATGATAGGTAGGTATGGTGGCTGTTTTGAGGAACAATATGGTGGCTGTTTTGAGGAAGGATATATAGTGGGTTGATGGCACCGGCGAAAGTTGCGCGGTACAAGAGAGGCTAGCAATGGTGGAAGGGTGAGAGTGTGTATAATCCATGGACTCAACATTAGTCATAAGAACTCATATACTTATTGCAAAAATCTACGAGTCATCAAAACAAAGCAATCAACGCATGCTCCTAGGGGGGAGGTTGGTAGGAGTTAACCATCGCGCGCGCCCGACCTCCACACAAAGGTTGGCACTCTACAAATACCTCATGCTATAACTTCGTCACATAGCGGTTCACCATACATGCATGATACGGGAATCACTAACTTTAACACAAGTATTTCTCAATTTCATAATAACTCCACAAGCATGACTCCAATATCACTATCCTCATATCTCAAAACAATTATCAAGCATCCAACATCTCATTCTATTCAATGCACTTAGTGTGATTTTTTTTTCTACATTGACATTGGATGTTTATCATGTGAAGACTAGTTTCTTTAGCCTAAACACATTACCATGCTGTTTTAATAGACTCTAAAATAGATATAAGTGAAGCATGAGAGTTTAGCAATTTCTACAAAATATTACCACCACCGTGCTCTAAAAGATATAAGTGAAGCACTAGAGCAAAAACTATTCAACTCAAAAGATATAAGTGAAGCACATAGAGTGTTCTAACAATTCCTAGGCCATATTTAACTCTCTCAAATAGGTGTGTCCAGCAAGGATGATTGTGGCAAACTAACAAGCAAAGACTCAAGTTATACAAGACGCTCCAAGCAAAACACATATCATGTTGCAAATAAAAATATAGCTCCAAGTATAGTTACCGATGGATGAAGACGAAAGAGGGGATGCCTTTCCGGGGCATCCCCAAGCTTAGGATTTTGATTATCTTCAATTTACTTGGGGTGCCATGGGCATCCCCAAGCTTAGGTCTTTGCTACTCCTTGTTCCATAGTCCATCAAAGCAATACTCAAAACTTGAAAACTTCACAACACAAAACTTAGGCAAAAAATCTCGTGAGCTCCGTTAGTATAAGAAAGAAAACCACTACTGAAAGGTACAGAAATGAATTCATTCTTTGTTTATATTGGTGTTAAACCTACTGTACTCTAACTTCTCTATGGTTCATATCCTCCAATACTACTCATAGATGCATCGGAATAAGCAAACAACACACGAAAAACAGAATCTGTCAAAGACAGAACAGTCTGTAGTAATCTGCAGGGTTCACCTACTTGTGGAACTCCAAAAAATTCAAACTAAATTGGTAAATTTGCGGAATTTTTCTACCAATCATCTGCAAAAAGAATCAACTAAAAACCAGGCTCTAGTAAAATCCCACGACTACTTTAGCAAGCGCTAACGATTCTGTTTTTCACAGCAAGATCATATAAACTTCACACAAGTCTTCCCAAAGGTTCTACTTGGCACAAACACTAAACAAAACATGAAACCACATCTAATCAGAGGCTAGATGCAATATTTATTCCCTAACAGCAACAAAAACAAAAAAACAAAAAATTGGGTTGCCTCCCAACAAGCGTTATCGTTTTACGCCCCTAGCTACGCACGAGAATTCAATGACGCTCACATGAAAGATAAGAATTGAAGCACAAAGAGAGCATCATATAGCATGTGAAAATCACATCTAAATATAACATACTTCCTATGCATAGGCAATTTGTAGGAAAACAAATTAGAAAGACAAGCAAGATCTAGCATAAGCAAGGAAGAAGAAAGAAACAACATCAATCTCAACACGAAGAGAGGTAATTTAGTAACATGAAAATTCCTACAAGCATATTTTCCTCTCTCATAATAATTGTATGCAGGATCATGATCAAATTCAACAAAATAGCTATCACAAAACATATTTTCAACACGATCCACATGCATGCTAAGTTGACACTCTTCCAAAATAGTGGGAGCAACATTAGCTAAAGTCATGACCTCTCCAAACCCACTTTTAATATTATTGCAAACATTATTATCAATCTCATATTCATCATGGGGCTTAAATAAATTTCCAAGATCATAAGAAGAATCACCCCAATCATGATCATTGCAACAAGTAGTGGGCATAGCAATACTAGCATCCCAAAGCTTAGGGTTTTGCATATCATTAACATAATTGACATTAATAGAATTTATAATATCATTATTGCAATCATGCTTTTTACTCAAGAAGCTATCGTGAATCAATTTATGTTTTTCTTTCAATATTTCGTCACAATTTTCAGATTCACAAATTTCAAGCAAAACTCCATAAAGATAATCTAGTGCAGTCAACTCACTAGCAATAGGTTCAACATAATTGGATCTCTTAAAGAGATTAGAAGGGAATGAGGATCCATACTTTAGCAAGCGAAGATGCAAGCTAATTAAGGGAACATAGCACACAAGCAAACGAGAGGCAAGCGAACGGTAAACACACGGCAGAAGAAGGGCGAATAAAACGGCAAGGGTGAAGTGGGGGAGAGCAAAATGAGAGGCAAAAAATGTAATGCGAAGGATAAGGGTTTGTGATAGGTACTTGGTATATGACTTTTGCGTCAGCCTCCCCGGCAACGGCGCCAGAAATTCTTTTTGCTACCTCTTGAGCTTGCGTTGTATTCCCTCGAAGAGGAAAGGGAGATGCAGCACAGTAGAGTAAGTATTTCCCTCAGTTTTTTAGAACCAAGGTATCAATCCAGTAGGAGACCACGCGCGAGTCCCTCGCACCTGCACAAACAAATAAGAACTTCGCAGCCAACGCGATAAGGGGTTGTCAATCCCTTTACGGTCACTTACGAAAGTGAGATCTGATAGAGATGATAGTTTATATTTTTGGTATTTTTAGTTTAATAAAACAGCAAATAAAAGCGGTAAAAGTAAAGTAAATGTAGATTGATATGCTGAGAATAGACCTGGGGGCCATAGTTTTCTCTAGTGGCTTCTCTCATGATAGCGATATTCTACGGCGGGTAAACAAATTACTGTCGAGCAATTGATAGAAAAGAGAATAATTATGAGACTATCTAGGCATGATCATTGTATATAGTCATCACGTCCGAGACAAGTAGACCGACTCTTGCCTACATCTACTACTATTACTCCACACATCGACCGCTATCCAGCATGCATCTAGTGTATTGAGTTCATACGAACAGAGTAACGCCTTAAGCAAGATGACATGATGTAGAGGGATAAACTCAAGCAATATGATATAAACCCCACATTTTTATCCTCGATGGCAACAATACAATACGTGCCTTGCTTCCCCTACTGTCACTGGGAAAGGACACCGCAATATTGAACGAAAAGCCAAGCACTTCTCCCATTGCAAGAACTATAGATCTAGTAGGTCAAACCAAACCAATAATTCGAAGAGACTTGCAAGGATATTATGAGCATGCATAAAAAGTTCAGAGAAGAACCAAATATCTTTCATAGATATCCTTGATCATAAACTCACAATTCATCGGATCTCGACAAACACACCGCAAAAAGAGATTACATCGAGTAGATCTCCTCGAAGACCGAGGAGAACTTTGTATTGAGATCCAGAGAGAGAGAGAGAAGAAGCCATCTAGATACTAGCTATGGACCCGAAGGTCTGTGGTAAACTACTCACAACTCATGGTGAGGGCGATGATGATGATGATGAAGGCCTCCGTGATGGATCCCCCTCCGGTGGAGCCCCGGAACAGGCTCCAAGATGGGATCTCCACGGGAACAGAAGCTACAGCGGTGGAATTAGGGTTTTCTCTCTGTGTTCGGATTTTCTGGGGTCTGTGGACTTATATAGGAAGAAGGAGGGCACCGGGGGACGCTCGAGTGGGCCTCGAAGCAGGGGGCGCGCCCTGGGAAGGGGGCGCGCCCCCCACCCTCGAGGGCCACTCGAGGCTCCCCTGACGTGGTTCTCAAGTTCCCCTGGCATGATTTTCTCCAAAAATATCTCTCGCGAAGGTTTCATTCCGTTTGGACTCCGTTTGATATTCTTTTTCTGCAAAACCCTGAAATAGGCAAAAAAACAACAATCTTGACTGGGCCTTTGGGTTAGTAGGTTTGTCCCAAAAATGATAGAAAAGTGAATGATAAAGCCCATTAAACATCCAAGACTTCATAAATACTAGCATGGAACAATCAAAAATTATAGATACGTTGGAGACGTATCAGTACACTTCTTCCACGGTTTGCTTGAGCAAAGCCAATCGAGATCTTCAAATAGCTTCATCTCCTTCGAGAGCCTCCTAAAGGCAATCCCAGATTTCCTTGGCGGTTTTAAGGACTGCAATGGAGTCACTGTACTCTTCGGTCACAGCGTTGCGCAACATGCTATGGGTGGTAGCATTGAGTTGATCATCAACAACTTCTCTTGGAGTGATATTCATTGGTTCCTTGGGGTTAAATGCATTGACCACAATCCACCAAAGTTGTGTTGAAGCACCACGAATATGAGACTCGATATCTAGCTTCCATTTAGCAAACACATTAGCTTTCAAAGGGGGCAGAGGCCCAACAGGATTAATGCGAGGATGTTGCAAGGGTTGCGCTGAGTAAAAGGGTTCCACGACATTGTACTTGGGAACTTGAGTACGAGCCAGAGATGCAAGAGGTTCTCTTGAGTCATCCGCATCATGAATGGCATTTGGATCAAATGAGTTTGATGCGGATGTCGAGGGCTTTAAGCGAACACCAATTTCCTCCTTGACCGAGGAACGAACTTCTTTCAACATAGAGGCTTTGAGGTCCGCAAACATTGAAAGAATATCGATCGCGGTGAAAGGAGCACCCGGGTTAAGAGGAGCGGCGGGAGCAACAACCGGGGCACCAAGTACCTCGGTCGCGACGGGGACTAGGTTTTGACCATCCTCCGCACTGGGTGCGCCACCTCCCTCATTCCCTAGATCGACCATGTCCTCTAAGGTTGTAAAACCATATATTAGAACACGAGGCTCTAATACCAATTGAAAGGATCAATATGGTCGACTAGAGGGGGTGAATAGGAGACTACAAATTTTAATCTTTCTTGTCAATTTTAAGGTTTAGCGGATAAATAGGGTTCACTAGATATGCAACTAGGTGAACACAACATATATGACAAGCAATCTTAAAGCAAGATATGCCATGAAACAATCTAATTAGCAAGCCAACAAGCATACAAGGCAAAGTAAGGTGTGGGAAAGGATTAACCACAAGTGAGGCAAGGACACAGATTTTATCCTGAAGTTCACTCTTCCTTGGGGAAGAGTTGTTCTCCATTTAGAGTGTTGCCGGAGCCAAAGCTTGCGGAATGCCACAAAGGCTCACCGTAGTCTCTTTCGGGTCACCCCCAACGGATGAGCCTCGAATCACTTAGGGTTGGTCTTGAAGGCAACCATCACACCTTTACAAACTTCTCCAGAGCACACCACACGCAAGGAATCTACCGGAGGAACCTCTAACCGCCTAGGAGCCCAAGCTCCAAGAGTAACAAGTCAATGGGGAAGAAATGTTGTGGGGAAAACGATTTGGTTTGGTCAAGATGTAGATCGGGTCTTGTTCCCCCAATCCCCAAAGTTTCAACAAGTTTGGGTCGAGGGATTGAGAGTATTGAGCAAAATGAGGTGTAGCAATGGTGGAGCTCAACAATACTTTAGGGTTAAGGATGGAGGAAGAAGAAGGGGGGTTATAGTGTTTGACCCGGGTGGCCGTTCCAGCCTGTTGGACCCAGTGCGCACGGGCTAAGTCAGCCCCGTGCGCACGGGATACTCAGAAACTTTCACACCACCCCGTGTGCGTGGGGGTCAAAAGACCCCGTGCGCATAGGGTACTCAGAGAGCTTACCCAGTGCCCCGTGCGCACGGGGGTCAAACAACCCCGTGCACGTGGGGTACTTAGAGAGTTGCTCAGTACCCCGTGCGCACGGGGGTCAAAGACCCCTGTGCACACGGGGTACCCAGTAACTTTCTGTTATAAGCTTTCTGATTACCACGAGCACACACACTAAAAAGTTGGGTGGTAGGAAAGGCTAGGCTAGTGTATATGGTTCGGCAAAGGCACTCCCACACACTTCTCATCCACACATACCCCTCTTACTAGTGTGGTCTTCCTACGACTCGAAGCAAACCAAAACTAAAACCTTCGATTTGTCGGTAGACCACACCTTTGTCCTTTTTGAATTGGGGGGGTCGCACATCTCCATCACGAAGTACTTGGAACCAATATCCTGAGATTAAAACTAGCAACCGATATTAGTTCAACAAACCACATTGTCATCGCACCAAAATATAGTTTAAGTGCCACTTGCACTTTCAGACCGCACATTACGATTTTGAGGTAGATCAACTCTGGGAGTATTCAATACATCTCCATCAATATAAACAAGAGCATGCCGTAGGGTTTTACCTCCATCAAGAGGGCTCACACTTGAGTAAACATCGTCTTCCTTCTCCCTGTAACCATTGATCCTAGATCCATAGCTCAAGACCCCTTACCCCGAGGTCTGCCGGTTTTAACACCGACATTTGTGCTTTCATCGAGAGTTCCGTTGCGTGATCGACAAAATGATCGATGGGATCGTCGGTCAACGGCCCCGAGCTCGTAGGGCTAACTTTCATGCCCGAAGTATCGAGCACGAGGACGTCTGCATGTAAATTGGAGGCAAAGCATAACCCGTCCTTGGCTCCTGCGGGGATTCCCCTAAAGACGAGGTGCTAAGGTACTTTTTGGAAATTGATTGAGACGAAGGCCTACCAGCGGTCCAGATGAGTAGAGGTTGCTGATAAATTTTGTGGGATTTGGTGTAGGGCACTCATGTGAAGGCTGGCTAGATCGATCGTACGGACCGTCCAAATGTTGTTCGTGTATGGGCTGAGTTTGAGGAGTCTATACTTATAGACAAGATTTGGGCGAACTTGTTGCATAGTATAAGGGCGTCCTCAACACTAATCACCAAACTGGACACCGTATCCGTATGTGGACCGGTGGGGGTCAATCCGCTGACACTGATGCGGGAGACGACCATTCAACTCTACACGCATACATTTCATAGCAATGTCAACAAACCAGATAAAATTTATGCAAACCATACGCTTTTCATATAAACTAGAAAAAAACATTTACAGTTCAGACATATTCCAACTAAACTATACCAAACTATACTAGGTAATTCTAAGCAAGTCTATCGCCGGCCACGACGGAGTCGTTACCCATGACATATCTTTCCCATGTCCGACAGCAAGCTTACCGGGTCGATGTGAGCGGAAGAGCTAAATGCTTTAGTGAGAGGAAAAGAATAACCTCCACCTCCGTGAAGTATGGGTCAACAATTGGTTTTGGGCTAGGGGAAGACAGTCGTGGTAAGTCATCGGTTGTGTAACCTGGCAAGATGATGGCAATAGCCTTCTTGGGACCCCACGACCTCCCATGGTTTATTTGTCCTCGCTATCGTCTGCCACCGTGGAGGTGTCGGCTTCGTCGTAGTGGCAGTGGGGCGCGGCCGACGTGAAGTTGGCAACATCGTTTCTGGTGCCATAGTCAAATTCCTCCTCCGTCGCGTCAATCTCCGTGAACATGGCTTCTTTTTTTGCCTGCAAGACGTTGTGCCACCATAGCTCGCGACAGTTTTGATGGGCGGCGGCGTTGAATAACCTGGATGGGTGAGGGTGGTCACGCTTTTCCAACACCGTGTCAGACATCGGACCAGCCTGCACACGGATACATGACCACACTTAATGACAAAATACGCCCAGGCCACGCGGTCCGAACATATGTGGACGGTTTAAAGGTTCGTGTTAAAGATGCCCTAAGAGAAAATGTGGTATGATTTTGAAGATGCCCACCCTGAAGGCCCAACCTCCGTGCCTTCAACGATGGCCTTGTGCGGCATTAGCGCATCTCCAACACCCACCCTCAACCGCCAACATACGTCCGGATCACACACTCCGGACATGTTGTGCAATCCTTAGCAACCTGTATCGTTCCACCAAGTGTTCCAGACGTACTTTTTCCATAGACAGGAGACAAACTAGGGGGTTTGCGGGCGTCCGGACTGCTACCACGTCCACTCCTAGCCGTCCCGGCCCACACAAAAATCCCACCCGCCTCTCCCGTGCTTTCCATCAAACATATGTGCCGCTTGTTGTGCCGCATTCATGCCGGACAAGATCTTGAAGTGGACGACATTGATGCCCGCGATTTGATAGGACAGGAGGGTGGCGTAGACGAATGTGGCCTCTCCGGCATTTCCGCTTCAATGTGGACTCCGAGTCTCGGGAAACCAACTCTGGTCGCTATGCGACATTGAAGCGGGCTGACCGCCCTTTTGCCTAGCCTGACAATGGCTATTTAAGCCGTGCGCCAGCTATGCACGGATCCGCACCCCCTCCCCCTCCCAGTCCCCTCACCCAGCCCTTCCTCCTCTCCCAGCCCAGCAGCGAAGCTGAAGTCCTGGTTCTCCGCGCCGACAAGCGGCTCCAGTGGAAGTTCCCATTCAGGCGGATCGCGGTGCCGCCACCCTGGCTTCTCGGAGCATCTGCATCCATAGAGACGGGCTCCTCCGACAAGGAGGACATAGTAATCTCCTCTGCGATCAGCAGGGCCAGCCGCAGCGGCGGCCCTGTCTCCCCTTGGGGGCGGCTCTGACGGATGAAGAATTCACCCCGCTAGATGGGCCTTATGAGACCATTGCTGGCGCGCGTGAAGGAGGAGCCACCGTCCCCGCCGCGTGAAGCGGGATCCGCCATCTCCACTCCGACAGGTGATGGACGAGGCGACGTCCCTGCCGCGCAACCACAGCCTCCACATCGGTGGCAGCGTTAATAAGGAGTTGGCATCCCCCCAGCGCCTCCGTTGCGTGAAAGACGAGCCGGCGTCTCCACCGCCACACAGCCACTACGTGTGGATGCTGGCCCTCGTCGCTACCACTACGCCATCGCCCGATAAAGGAGGAGCTGCAGCCCGTGTTCACGAAAATGCGTGGTCGCATCCTCCGCTACCTCGGAGGAAGCGATTACTGTGGTGCCTCTGGCTCTCGGGCCATGGTATCTGTGGCGCAGCGCGCGGCGAGACAACATGCGAGATACGGCCGGCGCAATGCCGATCGCTGCTCTGCGTTCGCCAAGATTGACGTGGTGCCGGAATGGGTCTGAAACGACCCCGACCTCGCCGCCGCATGGGTGCTCGACCGCTCCATCACCATCGCGGGGACGACAGCCAGGCGCCACCTCCACCTTGATGGCGAGCTCGCTAAGATCGGCGAGGAGTGGTCCCTTAGCGACTGCTCTGCCAACGTCGGCAGGGGCAAGGCCGTCGCCGGCACCGTTAGAAGTGGCCAAGGAGGCCCTCCGCACCGTACAACAGGAGGCAAAGCAACTCCTCTGTGAGTGGCAGGAAGCCGCCAGACAAGGCTGTCGTGGCCCTCCGGCATCCTTGTACCGCTGGAGGACGGCTATAGCGGCACAGACGGTGACGGCGGTGCGGCAGGACAGGGCTGCCACACTCACGAGGTGGACGTCTGATATTGGGTTTAGTTTTTTATATTTTTTCGTAAAATGGTCTAAAAATTGTATGTTTATGTAAATTATGAAATTCGCTCGGTTTGCATGAATTTTGTTCATTTAATTCTAATAGTTGTTGAAATGTGTGCACACAACGCTAGATGGCGCCCTCCGGCATCGTTGTCCGCGGACTAGTCTCCGTGTCCACTAACAGATGCCGGAGCAAATTTGAGGGGTCGACATTAAAGATGCCCTTATAAACAGGCTCGGTGGGTGAGGCCGCATCCCGCATGGTGTCCGATCACCGTGGCGCGAAGCATGCCACTGCCCGATCCTCCGGTCCCGTGTCTAACCGAGAGGTTCTTTTCAAATATGTGCTAACTTTTGTAATGACGAGTGGTTATGGAAGTAGGGTGAAATATCATATGATCTCGTGCGTTGCAACATGACACAAAAGATTATGCGGTAATCAAATAAGTATGATTTAATACCCTGTCATATGAACATCCTCTAGTTTAAGGTCCACCATGTTGCCGTTATTTTTATTCCCACCCTCATTGATGACGGTCGCGATGTCCACGTGATCGCAATGCATTCGACGTGATAAATCACAAGGCTATGAGCTTGTCACTTCACATCATACTTGTCATTATGTTGCACAAAGAAATGTTTAAAATTTTAAAACAAATCTCATCGACCACGAACTACACCCAAAGCCTAGACATATAATGACTTTCAAAAAAACTAATCAAATCCTAGACATAAAAGATTTTTTGTGGGGACCCCGACTTAGAAGTCGAGATCACCAAATGCACGTGTACAGTGATCCCAGACATCAATGCTCACTGAACACACAGAAGCTGAATAACAAGAGTCTTACATCCATACATACCGTCTTACACAGATTAAGGCCATTATGGCCAAGTCTTACATAGATAAAGCCTCAAGGGCTGAATAGCAAATAACTCAAATAGCAGAAGTCTTCGATGATAAGTAGAACCCATGCCATCTGCCTTAACCCTACAGGCATTCTGACTGGGATAGCGTCCTAGTTCGCATGTTCGTCTCCATAGAACTCTTCTTCATATTCATGTTCCTCCATGCCTGGCCAATTAAATAACCAGTGGCAAGCCAATGAGTACTTTGAATGTACTCGCAAGAAACCCATGATTTGGTTCAAAGTAACAATGCAATTGAACAACAATGAGCAATCTAGCAACGGCTAGAATAAATATTCTAGCATCAGGTACATGCATCAACAAATTTACGTAACCTCGAGAACAGGTTACCGATATCAACATGAATAGGATTCAGCTCAACGAGTCAAGTCACCACCTTGACTCATCACACACACATACTTTCACCGATGTAGTAAAATTCTGGACATAGTTTAAGTAGCACCACCCAACTGTCCATGACCGTGGACATGGCTATTCGAATAGTTTTACACTCTGCAGAGGTTGCACACTTTACCCACAAGATCCGGAGAGCTTTTGTGTCACCCACGATCCCGCAGTACCTCAAGTACTCGGGGGAAGCACCCGGTCGTTATCTTTCCTTAGACGACACTAACATAGAGTCCACTTGTTGGTGCACAGCCTTCGAGTGCAAACAATAGATCATGGGACTTGCCCTATTTTCAATGTCACGCGTACACGAAGGGACCAACGGTGTGTCCGGTGCCCTGTAAAAACAGACATGGTCGTCTATCCAAGCACGACCCCGTCCCGGGAAAGACCTCAAGTCTTCCCGTCACTAGTAATGCGGGCACCATGCTAGTATTGGCCTAAGTAATCAATAAAGCCCCGTCCCATAAGGGGTAGAGTGGTTGCACATGTTTGGTTGGGCCGGTAGTCACACATAAATCTAATCCATCATTTCACCCATGCACAAGATCTTACCGGCACATCACTTCTTCCTCAAGTGATGACCTAACTCAATATCACCCTCGGGCATTAGGGGCACCCGATGGTTTTTTTTTTGAAAGAATGCAACCACGAAGGTTTCATGGCACACATGTATCACTAAGCATCACTACTAACCATATGCATTGCATCTAGCACATAACAAGATCAAGAGTAAAGCATGCATCATGTGGTGGTTCTCAACTAGGTTATCACCATAACTCTATTCATCATGCAACCGGAAACAAACGGGTTCCAAAGAACACAAGTGTATCATGGTCAAAGGGCTGCTTGCCTGGATTGGCTTGGTCTTCAAAGTCTTCAAATCCTTCTCCACCTTCTTCCTCAGCAACCTCGTCAAATACGGTATCTAAACGTCGCAAAATAACAACGGGAAAATAAGACCACAATGAAAATAGAAAAATCAAAGTGCTCAGAAAAATGTCAACTTATTTTTGTTAAATACTAGAGGGAAAACTAAGATGGCAAAAATTCTTAGTTGGAGTTTTGGAGTTGCAGAATGGGGTCCATGAATATTTGAACATAAGTTTTAATGTTCAAATATGAATTTAAATTTGAACAGAACAGAAAAGGTTCATGGGTATGTGTGAAAGTGACACCATTAAATAGGTTGGAATTTTACAAGATTTTAGGAGTTGGAATTAATTCATTTGGACATATATTTATTTCTGTGAAATTATTTGAAATAATCACAAAAAAAGAAAAAGAGAAAAGGCCCTGTGCCACTGGGCAAGAACGGCCACAGTGCACGGCCTAGGGCGAATACCCCACCGCACGGGCGCCAGCGCGCGCGCGTCAGGGTTTTCAAACCTGACGGGCGAGGCCCGGCGGTCAGTGACAGAGAGGGGAGCGAGAGGGAGGTGAGGAGGACAGGCGGGGCCCGCCTGTCATCTTCAACCTTGCGGCCAGAGAGACGGCGAGCTCACCGGCGGCGATAGGGTGCACGGCGGGGCAAGCTACGGGCAGGAATGGACCCAGCGGGGAGTCGCCGTTCCAGTGGTGGTGGTGCGGCTCGCCGGAGAGGCCTGGTTCGCCGGCGGCGAGGACTCGCGGCGGAGGAGCGTCAGGAGGTTGCTGCTCCGGTCGAATCCGGCAACTGCAGAGAGGGGAAAGAGGGGGGAACGCATCAGTGGCTTGCTGCGGTGCTAGATCGAACGAAAGGGAGAGCTAGGGCGGCCTGTACTGGGCTGGCGACGGGAAGCCGACGCGGCGGAGCTCGAGCTCGATCTCGAGCTCGGGCGGGTCTGGAGAGAGGCGAGTGGCTCGAGGAGGCGATTGAGAGGGGGAGAAGGCTGTTGGTGAAGAGAGGAGGGGCTCGGAGGCCCTATTTATAGGAGAGTGGCGAGGTCCCGTGGACCTGTGCGCCGGCGAGCCTCTGCTCGTCGCCACAGTGCACGGGAGGCGTCGGGGATACGTCAGGGGTGTTGTTGGACGAGTTCCAGGGCGGAGGGAAGGAAGAGGGGGAGCGAGGGATGCTCCAGAGGGCGCGCGCGTGTGAGGCCAGAGGTTGGAGCTCGCGGGCGGCCAGCGCGCGTGCGAGGGCGGCCACTGGAGGGAGAAGGAGGAGGGGGACAGCGCCGGGGGGAGTTGCGGACGCCGAGGCGCATCAGTTGGCGCGAGGGGGGAGCATGAGGTGGTCGGAGGCGAGGGATTGGGCGAAGCTACAGTGCGGGTGCTCACTGTAGCACGCTCTGGAGCGTGCTTATCACATGCCACGGCATGCCGTTGGCTCACTGGGCGTGTCCGCCGTGTCTGGGGGGGTCCAGCACGAAGTAAACAACTCAGATGTGGCCTTGGATGCTCTGGATGCTCAGTGAGAGAGGAGTGAAGCTCGTAAATGGGTAGAATTTGGCTGTCCAGCAAGGTAACTTAGGGTTTTCACCCCTCAATCATGGAGCTGTGGACATGGGGAAGTTACTAGAGATAGAATGTAACTAGGTGAAGCTGTGGTAGAAAGCTGAGGCAAAAGTAAATAGTAAAAGAGGTCAAGATGATGGTTTTGGTAAAATAGCAAAAGGTGTTTGATCATGTTTTGGACAAACAAATGATCTCCCCTAGCCATGACACTTAACAGGATTGAATGTCATAAGGAAATAGGGTGTTTCACCAAATTTGGGCTCATTTGGAGAAACTAGCCAATGTAACTTTGGTGAACCCTAGAAATCAACAGAAATGGCTTCATCATGTTTAAGTCAAGCTAATCATCTCCCCTTGATGAACCACTTGGTGTAGTTTCATCATTTGGGGTATTGATCATGCTCACAAAGTTTGAAGCTCCAGATAAAAAGTTGGTAATGTAAAGTTGTTCAAATTTCAATTTGAACAGAAAGGGTTTTGGGGTATTCTGATCAAGTTACCCTACTCCAAATCTTGTGCCATTTGGTCTAGATGCCTTATTAGGCCATTCTAGCATGTGCACCAAGTTTGAGAGCGTTTGGACAAGTTTGGCAATGTAAAGTTGCTCACACTTCAAATATGGACAGAATGGTTTTGAAGGGTTTTGAGGATGTTATCTTGCTTCCCAAGGCATGGGACTTGGCAAGATCATCAAATATGTCATAGATGACATGATAGTATTTCCCTGGAATTTTTAGAGAATATTTCCTTTGTAAATATTTCAAAAGCTTGAAATATCTAGAAAGGGTTTTAGAGGGATTAGCCCATTATTTTGAACATGACCAAGTGTTGAAACTCTTATATATGGACAATGTATGTCCTATGAGTCTCCATGAATTTTGGCAAATATTTTTGAAATACTTAAATAATTTTTCCCTATTAAAGACCATTTCTGGCCTTAAGAAAAAGCTTTTAAATAAAATAGGAAAATAACTTTTAAAATTACACTTTTGTGGTTTCTGGGAGTCCTATGACTACTAGGTCTCAAATATACTTTTTGAAATAGTTTTCTCACCCTAAATCAAGCACTTGTAGTGCAAACCTCAATTCAGGGGTTTTTGGAATACTAAATTTTGGAAATACATTTTGGCCAAATTAATTTTATAAGAAAATACTATACTGCTATAAACACTTGGTATGATCATTGGGCAGAAGTTTTGGGTATGGAGATGAATTCTACAAGAGGTAATAGTTGACTTTAATGAGCACATGAAAAACACAGGAAGAAAAACTCAATTCCAAATAAAAGCCAAATGATGCCAAAAAAAATTGCTGGTCCAAATTTTCATGCTTCATTGATGCAAAAGACATGTTACAAAATGCAGGGTGTGACAGACCTACCCCCCTTACAAGAATCTCGTCCCCGAGATTCCTAAACTAGGTCTTAAAAGAGATCGGGATACTCGGATCTAAGATAGTCTTCACGTTCCCAGGTTGCTTCTGCTTCCGTGTGGTTGCTCCACTGGACCTTGAAGTACTTGATGGTGCGGCTTCGCGTCCGTCGTTCTGCTTCATCTAGAATGCGAATGGGCTTCTCACGGTAGGTCAAATCAGGCTGCAGATCGATGGCTTGGTGATCAACATCCTTGTAGGGATCAGGCTTGTTCGGAACTTGGAGACATTTCCGGAGTTGTGACACATGGAATACGTTGTGCACATCGGATAGCTCAGGTGGTAGTTCCAACTGGTAAGCCACTTCTCCTCGTCGTGCAGTGATCTCAAAGGGTCCAATGAACCTTGGTGCGAGCTTCCCCTTGACGTGGAAACGCTTGGTTCCCTTTAGAGGAGTTACTCGTAGGTACACATGGTCCCCGACATGGAAACTCATGTCCCGGCGGTGAGTATCAGCATTGCTCTTCTGCCTTGACTTGGCTGCCTTCAAACGCTCTCTGACTAGTTGGACTTGCTCTTCTGCTTCGCGGAGAATATCCGGTCCAAAGACTAGCCCTTCTCCAGTCTCTGACCAATTGAGGGGTGTGCGACATCTACGTCCGTACAACACCTCAAATGGTGCCATCTGAAGGCTTGACTGATAACTGTTGTTATAGGAGAACTCGGCAAAAAGGAGGCAATCTTCCCACTTGGCTCCATATGCCAAGACACAGGCTCGGAGCATGTCTTCGAGAATTTGATTTACTCGTTCTGTCTGACCTCCGGTCTATGGGTGGAAAGCCGTGCTGAAAGATAACTTGGTTCCCAAGGCTTCTTGGAACTTCTTCCAGAACCTTGAGGTGAACTGGGTTCCTCGATCTGACACAATCTCCTTGGGAACGCCGTGAAGGCTTACGATTCTGTCGATGTAGAGAGCTGCCAGCCGGTTGCCATCATAAGTGGTCTTGACAGGAATGAAATGGGCCACCTTGGTCAAATGGTCGACTATGACCCAGATGGAGTCATGTCCTCTATTTGACCTTGGTAATCCAGTGATGAAGTCCATTCCGACTTTATCCCACTTCCACTCAGGAACCTTGAGTGGTTGAAGCAATCCAGCGGGTCGCTGATATTCAGCCGTGACCCTTTGGCACACATCACACTTTGCAACATAGGTTGCAATCTCTCTTTTCATCCCGTGCCACCAGAATCTTTCCTTCAAGTCTTGATACATCTTGGTCCCTCCAGGGTGGATGGAATACGGAGTGTCGTGGGCTTCTTGCAGGATCAGGTTCTTCAACTCCATCTTGTTTGGTACGCAGATGCGGCCTTTGTACCAAACAATCCCGTGCTCATCCTCGGAGAATCCTGGGGCCTTGCCTAGCTTCATCTTCTTCTTGATGCCTTCAATGCTTGCGTGTCCACCTTGTGTCTTCTTGACTTCGTCCATCAGGGTTGGTTTGACTTCTAAATGATCCAGAAATCCAGGGGTGACCAATTCCAAACTGAGTTGTTCGAACTCCTTAAACAGGGCTGGCTGCCTCTTTTGAATTATGGCATTCAAGGAGCAAGCCTTCCTGCTTAAGGCATCGGCCACCACGTTAGCCTTCCCGGGGTGATATTGAACACTGAGGTCATAGTCTTTGATGAGTTCCAACCATCTACGCTGCCTCATGTTCAATTCCTTTTGGGTGAAAATGTACTTCAGACTTTTGTGGTCTGTGTATATCTCACACCGTTTCCCTAGGAGGTAATGCCGCCATGTCTTCAAGGCATGAACCATTGCCGCTAACTCAAGATCGTGAGTAGCGTAGTTCTCTTCATGAGGTTGTAGCTGCCTGGAGAGGTAAGCTATGACTCAGCCTTCTTGCATCAAAACGCTTCCCAATCCGGTTCGAGAGGCATCACAATATATCACGAACTCCTTGTGAATATCAGGTGTTGCCAGAACTGGGGCGGTGGTCAACCTCTTCTTGAGCTCTTGGAAGCTCTCTTCGCATTTTGGCGTCCACTCGAACTTCTTGTCCTTTTTGAGGAGCTGAGTCATTGGCCGGGCAAATGCTAGAGAATCCTTCCACGAATTTGCGGTAATAACCCGCAAGTCCGAGGAAGCTTCTGACTTCCTTGACGGTCGTTGGAGATTTCCATTGGGTCACAGCTTCGATCTTCGCGGGATCAACTGACAATCCTTCTTCGGTCAAGACATGACCTAAGAATCCAACTTTATGCAGCCAGAACTCACACTTGCTGAATTTTGCATATAGTTGGTGCTCCCGAAGCTTGTCTAGGACCATCTTCAAATGTTGCTCGTGTTCTTCCTCCGTCTTCGAGAAGACAAGAATGTCATCGATGAAGACAACAATGAACTTGTCCAAATATTCCATGAAGACTTTATTCATGAGATACATGAAGTAAGCTGGGGCATTGGTTAACCCAAAGGACATGATCGTGCACTCATACAGGCCATATCTGGTTACGAATGCCGTCTTCGGAATATCTTGGGGTCTGATCTTCAGCTGGTAGTACCCAGATCTGAGGTCGATCTTGGAGAACACCTTGGCTCCGCTGAGCTGATCAAACAGATCTTCAATCTTGGGAAGCAGATATTTGTTCTTGATTGTAACTTCATTGAAGGAACGATAGTCAATGCATAAGCGGATGGTACCGTCCCTCTTTGCCACAAATAGAACAGGTGACCCCCAAGGGGAGGCACTCGGGCGGATAAATCCCTTCCTCAGTTGCTCTTCCAGTTGCTTCTTCAACTCGGCTAATTCTTCCGTCCCCATTCTATAAGGCTTCTTATAGATGGGTCCTGCCCCGGGCACGAGCTCGATGATGAACTCAATGTCACGGTCAGGGGGCATTCCCGGTAGTTCATCTGGAAAGACGTCGGGATACTCGCATACCACCGGTACTTGCTCTAGCCCAACTTCAGATAGACAGTTGACTTGAGCGGCTAGAGCGGAAGAGGAGTTGGAAGCAAACTTAACTTCGACTCCTTGGTCATTGGTCATAGTGACAGTCCGATTGGCACAGTCTAACAAGCCTTGGTGCTTGCTGAGCCAATTCATGCCTAGGATCACATCCAAGCCTTGTGATCTCAGGACGATAAGGTCTGCTAGGAAATCTACACCGTTAATGGTAATACTGACTCCCTTACAACCTATCTTGGCTCTCATCTCTGCTCCGGGGGTTTGTACCACCATGGGGTTATTCAAGGGTGTAGGGTCATGCCACTTTTTAATGCAAATCTTTGAGTGACAAATGAATGCGTGGCTCCAGAATCAAACAAGACAGTTGCAGGTGCTGAGTTGACAAGGAATGTACCCAGCACGACGTCCGGGTCTTCCTGGGCTTCTTCAGCAGTGACGTGATTCACACGCCCCTTCCCATGGTTGGGCGGGTTGCGAGGAGCTGGGTTCCTTGGTGGCATCCCGCGGCCTTGTCCTGGGTTCTGCGCATTGGGGCGCGGGGCATCAGGCTTCTTGTTGGGGCACACCCTTGAAATGTGTCCTGACGGACCACATCCAAAGCAAGTGACTTGGTTTGGATTGGTGATCTTGTTGCCACCACTGTTATTGGACTTGAAAGCTAGCCTTGGGTTGGCATACTGCTGAGGCTGATAGTTGGTGCGAGGTGCAGGAGCTCTTGGTTGCTGATAGGTTGGCTTGGCCGGGGCTGACTGCCACGGGCGAGGCTTCTGGTTGCTGGAACTTCCCTTGCTGACCATCTTGCGCTTGCGAGTGTCTTCCAGAGCATGCTGCTTGTCTTCAAGCATAAGTGCTTTGTTCACCAGGTCAGGGAAGGTCGGGCAGTCGCACACGACAAGCGAGTACTGCAGAGTCTGATTGAGGCCTTCCATGAAGCGCTCCCTTTTTGCAGCATCAGTGCTGACATCTTCAGGGGCATACCTTGACAGAACACTGAACTTCTGCATGTACTCCTTGACATTGCCACTTCCTTACTTCAGGGCTCAGAATTCACGCTTTTTGATAGCCATGATTCCGGAAGGAATGTGGGCCTTGCGGAATTCTGCCTTGAAGTTGTCCCAAAAGATGTCTTGTCCAGCATGCATGACCTTGAATCCATCCCACCAAGCTCTAGCACCCCCCCCCCCGAGGCAGTGGGCTGCATAAGCCACCTTATCGCGGTCTTCGGTGCATCCGACTAGTTCCAGCAAATCCTCAATGGTGCGGACCCAGTCGTCTGCATCCAGGGGTTCAGCAGTCTCGATGAAAGTTGGCGGTGCATGCTTCTTGAACTCTGCCAACGTGGAACGTCCATTGCCATTCCCTGCCGGCTGGCGGTTGTTGGTGACAGCTTGAGCAATCAACTGAAGGGCTGCAGTGTTGGCTTGGCGTTCCTCTCGGAAGGCTTGGAGAAGCTGAGCCATGTCCATGTTCGGAGGAGGTGGTAGTGGAGCTTGGTCGTTGGTTTGGTCGTGGCCTGCCTCTGATTGAGCGGATGCTCCGGCTTCAGGCTGCTGGGTAGAGGTACCAGTACGAGTTACAACAGGCATCCTGTTGGAGCGGTAAAAGGTCTCATGACTTGGAAGAGGGAAAGCAAGATAGATGGGTGCCTAGTAAGGGGGTGGGTGTGACACTAATCAAATCATGCAAGGGACGAAAGGGCCAAACACATTCATTTAAATTCAAATGGTTGATGTAGTCGCTTACATATTCCCGAAGGAAAAATACGACATACATCCAAACACAACAAAAGCAAACACTATATGGTTTCATATGAACCATACAAGGACTCGACTGCGCATAGGGGTTACACGACCTATCCTACCGTAGAGGTCACGAACTGGCATATCCGAGTAGCGAATAATGCCTAAGCGGCGGAATGCTCGGTCGCGTATTCTGGCTCTTCTGGGTCTTCCTCCTTGTCTTCATCTGTTTGGGCCCCCTTGTCACTTGAGGGTGTGGGGGAGTGGAGGAGTTGGATACGACGGTGCTTTGTCAGTGGTGCCGAGAAAAGCTTGTGATATTCCCTTGCCGTCATACGGCGTCGCCGAGGTGGTTCTTCATCCTTGGAAGATGCATCTCCTGAGGGCCTTCCGCCTCGGTACGCGGTAGCAGATCGTCCTGGTGGCGCACCTTCCTTCTTGATCCTATCTGTCTTCTCTTGTGCTCGACGAAGAAGTGCCTTGGTCTTGTAAATTTCTTCTTGGAGCTTCATCGATTCCGAGGCCAAATCTTGTGCCAAGCTGTCGGCATATAGACTGAAGTAGGTCTGGAATCAAAGCGGGAGTCCTTCCTTCAGTGGAGGGGCTAGTGCGCTGCTTTCATCTTCACCTTCCTTCCGGTAAGGCAAGAAGCGGGTTGTCATCTTGGCTGCCATCTCCGAAAGAAGCTCGCGGAGACGGGTTAGTGCCTTGAGTGCAGCAGCCTTGACAACGAGAGGTAGTGTTGCCATCTGGGGTCCCTCGAAGAACCAACTTGTGGGAGGATCGTTTGCCTTCACGATCACTTCCACATGGTACTCCACCTCAGTGTCGCTAACCCAATGCTCAAGGTAGGTGAGGATGGGTGCTCAGTGGAATTGGCACTCCCGGAGGCTATCCTCGAGAAGCAAGGGAAACCCAGTGGTCAGGTGCTCTTCAGGTACAGCGGCCATCTACAAAGGTGGAATAGGAGAGGTTAATAAGCTGACGATATCTCAGGTTGGTAAGGTTTAGAAAAGAAGAGAGGTTCAGAAGGTTTTTGAAAAAGAGGTCTCATCTAACTAATGCCCATGCTAACTAAGGCTTCCTACAGTCAGGATGGCTCTGATACCAGCTCTGTAGGGACCCTGACTTAGAAGTCGAGATCACCGAATGCACGTGTATAGTGATCCCAGAGATCAATGCTCACTGAACACACAGAAGCTGAATAACAAGAGTCTTACATCCATACATGCCGTCTTACATAGATTAAGGCCATTATGGCCAAGTCTTACATAGATAAAGCCTCAAGGGCTGAATAGCAAATAACTCAAATAGCGGAAGTCTTCGATGATAAGTAGAACCCATGCCATCTGCCTTAACCCTACAGGCATTCTGACTGGGATAGCGTCCTAGTTCGCATGTTCGTCTCCATAGAACTCTTCTTCATATTCCTGTTCCTCCGTGCCTGACCAATTAAATAACCAGTGGCAAGCCAATGAGTACTTTGAATGTACTCGCAAGCAACCCATGATTTGGTTCAAAGTAACAATGCAATTGAACAATAATGAGCAATCTAGCAACGGCTAGAATAAATATTCTAGCATCAGGTACATGCATCAACAAATTTACGTAACCTCGAGAACAGGTTACCGATATCAACATGAATATGATTCAGCTCAACGAGTCAAGTCACCACCTTGACTCATCACACACACATACTTTCACCGATGTAGTAAAATTCTGGACATAGTTTAAGTAGCACCACCCAACTGTCCATGACCGTGGACACGGCTATTCGAATAGTTTTATACTCTGCAGAGGTTGCGCACTTTACCCACAAGATCCGGGGATCTTTCGTGTCACCCACGATCCCGCAGTACCTCAAGTACTCGGGGGAAGCACCCAGTCGTTATCTTTCCTTAGACGACACTAACATAGAGTCCACTCGTTGGTGCACAGCCTTCGAGTACAAACAATAGATCATGGGACTTGCCCTATTTTCAATGTCATGCGTACACGAAGGGACCAACGGTGTGTCCGGTGCCCTGTAAAAACAGTCATGGTCGTCTATCCAAGCACGACCCCGTCCCGGGAAAGACCTCAAGTCTTCCCGTCACTAGTAATGCGGGCACCATGCTAGTATCGGCCTAAGTAATCAATAAAGCCCCGTCCCATAAGGCACTACTAGGAAAAGAGCTATAGATGGAATTGATACTAATGGCGCACCAGACAAGCAGTGCGCCATTAGAGTTCAAACTACTAATGGCGCACCTGGCCCAGGGTGCGCCATTAGTATCAAAAAGTTTTTTTTTGAACTAGTGCGCCTGTCCAAACATACTAATGGCGCATCCAGACAAAGTGCGCCATTACTAGTTGTAACTAGTAATGGCGCACCAGCGGTAAAGTGCGCCATTAATGTTCTTTTTTTATTATATTTTCTATTCTTTTTTTACAAAACTACTAATGGCGCACTGTTCCACAGTACGCCATTACTAGTTTAAACTAGTAATGGCGCACTGTGGGACAGTGCGCCATTAGTATTGCTTTTTTTTTAAACTAGTAATGGCGCACTAACTGAAGATGCGCCATTAGTAACCTTGATTACTAATGGCGCATTTATAGTCGGTGCGCCATTAGTAAGTGGGCAGCAACAAGATATTTTGAACAGCCTCTCCTACCCACACTCACTTTCTCCCCACTTCATTCTCTCCACCTCCTCCTTGTCTCGGGTCCCTCCTCTTTTTCACCTCATTTCCACCATAGATTCATTCAAATTAAGTGGTTAAATTACCTTGTTTTGATAGGTAAGTAAGGGGGGAAGCTATATTTATGTTGTTCTCCATACAACAATGTGCGCATGCACTTTTTATGGCCTAGCTAGATCTATGTATGTTCGTGGTGTTGCATATGTTTGTTGTGTTGCATATGTGTTTGTGTTTGGAGGTGTACCGGTATTTGAAATGCGATAGTTCCCAATATTTTCCCCGAATGTTGATTCATTTCCGTTTCGGTGAGAATTTTGGCATGCATTAAGCATTCTTTTTTGTCCTATTTTTAGGGAAAGTCATGGCAAAAAATTTCTTGGTTCTAAAATATCGTTTTGCTCTACCCCGCAGGAGACCATGGTGCGCACGATGATCGAAGGCATCGTGAATAGGTTTTTGAGGTCCGCGAAGGCCGAGATACTTCAAAAGAACGAGACGGAGATAAGATGTCCGTGTCGAAGATGCAAGCTGAAGAGCCTTATTGCGGACCCGGATTCCGGGCAGGTGCGGGACCACCTGCTCTTGCGTGGTTTCATGGATGGCTATCGGTGGCAAGGTGATGAAGATGACTACGAAGTCGTCCATGGGTGCCGGGCAAGAAATGAGGAAGGGCAGCAAGACAACCACCGCGGCTCGGGCGGGCGAGAAGACGAAGAATCCCCAGGAGATGATCACGACGGTGATGCTGTACACAGTCATCATGTAGAAGATGCAGGACATGATGATGAGGAAGATGCCAGAGCAGACGACGGGCATGATCATGAAGATGATGATGCCGACGGAGTAGACGACGCTGGACCATCGATGGGCTGGGTGCAGGACCCTCATATTCAAGAGCTGCTTCTCGAGCAGACCGATAACGCAAGGGCTGCCGCCCGAGAGAAAGCCAAGATGGATCAACTTGAGTTAGACGCGGTTACTCCATTGTATGAAGGATGCAGGCCCGAGGATACCCGCCTGAAAGTAACGCTCATGGCTCTGGAGATGAAGGTAAAACACAAAATGACCGACGCATGCTTCGACGAGAACATGTCATTCTGGCACGAACGTCTTCCCAAGGGGAACAAGTGCCCCACCAGTTTGGAGGAGGCGAACAAAATCATGTGTCCTTTGGATTTACCGCACGTGAAATGCCATGTGTGCATGAACAATTGCATCATTTATCGGGACGAGCACGCGGAGTCTACCATATGTCCGGTGTGCGGCGTCACTCGATACAAGAAGAGGAAAAAAGCTCCTCGAAAAGTGGTGTGGTACTTTCCGATCACTCCTCGTCTGCAGCGGTATTTCGCGGACCCTAAGGTAGCAAAGCTCCTGCGTTGGCACACGGATAGGGAGGAGAAGAAGCGAGAAGATGACGCAAATGATCTGGAGATAGATAAAAAGACAAGATGCTGAGTCACCCTAAGGATGCGAGCCAGTGGCAAGCGTTGAACTTCAAAGACCTAGTATTTGGGAACGATCCAAGGAACATCGTGCTGGGCGCGAGCACCGATGGAGTCAATCCGTTTGGCAGCCAGAGAAGCACACATAGCACCTGGCATGTGTTTGTGTGGATGTACAACCTTCCCCCCTGGTTGTGCATGAAGAGGAAGTACATTCACATGAGTATGCTAATTGAAGGACCGAAACAACCAGGGAACGACATCAATCTGTATCTGGGGCTGCTGAAAAAGGAGCTAGACACGCTGTGGAAAACGCCAGCCAATACGTGGGACGCCGCAAAGAAAGAATATTTCCCTATGAGAGCCGCGCTGCTCACGACGGTGCACGACTATCTTGGTTACGGATATGTCGCGGGGCAGGTGGTCCACGGATTTTCTGGATGCGTCAGGTGCATGGATGACACAACGTTAGAGTTATGAGAAGATCAAGGAGAAAAATCCTTCGATCACCGAAGATGACTACAACGACTTCAAGATCAAGTGCTCGAGCACCGCAACCTCCGAATCAAGTCAGTGGGGGAAAGAAATGCGGGAGCTGAACTTAGGGGAACACACACTCGGTCCCGGCGTTTACAGAGTGGCGGAGCCTATATGGGACAAGGAGGAGGCGGACCGTGCCGAGCAAGGCCTAACGCCCCTCTTCGATAAATACGGTGAGAAGCAGACCAGGAACTTTGTCAGGGCCCGGTACAAGAAGGACCCGAAAACAAAGGAGCTTACCACGGATCCGAAGACCAGGGCGCTTGAGCTTGTTCTGGTAAGGAATACACCCCCGCGTAATTAGCTCCATATGGTTGCATTCTAATTAATGAAGCCAAATTTCTAAATGATTCACATTCCTTCCGCAGGCGACTGAAAGCAGTAGCGCGGGGTCGACTAAGAGCAACCCTTGGGACACGACTCTAAATAGGGCGTTGAATGTAATGAAGAACAAGGATAAGCTCAGTAAGCCGACGCCAGCTGGTCGTGTGGCCGGCAAAGGCTTGTCGACAAAATGGTCGTCATACTATAACGCTGGTGGGCGAAAGGAGAAAAAGACCAGCTCGGAAAGCCATGCGCGTGAGGTTCAAGAACTCAAGGCACAGGTGGCGCGGATTCCGGAGATTGTCCAAGAGCAAGTGCAACAACAGCTCGGAGCGACGATCACCGCCATTGTGCCTACCTTGATCGAGGGGTTGAGTGCGTGGATTGCGGGCGGCCAACACGGGCCGCCCCCGATTCCTAGCTTCACGGCCAGCAACTCGCAGAACGCGATGGTGGGGCCATTGGTGTCTCCGGCGGAGGCGGCATTGGTGTCTCCGACGCCGGCACAGGAGCTTAATGCACCCGGGTGTACACCGGCCGGCACCTCTGCAGCAAGCAGCCCCTCCGTCAACTGCACGCCCGCCGTTGGCGGTGCCTCGATATTAGCCGAGCTCGACGCCATCATCATGGTAACTAATTAAGCCTCTCTCGGCCGAGGACTTCATCTCCTTGCCTTTGACTGGGCATCCCTGATGACGCCCTACATGTTTTCGCAGGGCACCGCCGACGTTCCGTGCACTCTCCTGCACTTCGTGAACAACGAGTTGGTCGATGTCGCCAAGGGCAAAATCGTTCAACCGGGCAAACCCTTGTTCCACGGTACCCAGATGCCACCCAACTTGTTTAGAGTTCTACTGGTTCGGGTGCTGCTAGGCTACGACGATGTGTTACCTCCGATTCGACCCGTCGGGGCCGACGATGATGACGTGATGACCCTCAGCGCCTGCCTGAGCTGGCCCCTGCTTTGGCCGAAGAGCCAGATTCGTTTGGGGGCAGGGGACACCACCCCAAAGACAACTCCGCCAGTCGTTCCGGCGCCAAGTCGGCCCCATGGCAAGACCGCCGCAACGGTGCCGGACATCCCTATGCCACTGGATCCAAACATGCATATGGCACAGGATCAGAACGACGACGACGACGATACATTTGGCAACGTCGATCAGTACTTTGCCGATCATGGGTACGGTGGCGACTTCATGGGGCCTCCTTCTCAAGAACCCAACCCAACAAAAGACGTGCGCGATCTAGCTGGTACCGCGGAGAAGCCAAGTTGCAACAGGCGTCATCTGCCGTTCAGCTCTCAGGAGACGCCTCCAGCTGCCGACTTCACCGAGACTCAGATAGGCGAGGTGCGAAATATTATCAGCCCCAACACACTCAAGAAGGCGGTCTGTGAGCAGAACTCGGTCCCAATTCAGGAGAAGAAGAAGGCACGCAAAATAAAAACTAACAAGGGTGCGAGCCAGCCGGCACCGAGTATGATCCGTGCTCAGGACAGGCCACCTTCACCTGAGGATGTAATGAGGAGGGTGCATGTGGCGGGTAGGCCGATGCTACCGAGAAATATGCTCGATGCTGCAACCGGTGCTATGCGGAGTCTGCATGACAGTGTTCTTTCTTTGGAGAAGCGGTGTCTCAGAGAGAAGGATGTGGCATACCCGGTTTTCGCGGCCAAGGTGCCAGAGGGCAAGGGCTTTGTGGATAACTCCATCGGGGGTACGGTCGTCCTGCGGTTTGATGACATCCACGCTATGTTAAACCTTCTTCCGCTGCACTACACCTTCGTTCGGCAATTTTCGCTGAGTATGGAGATGCGGATCATTCGCGACAAGACCCCGGACATCGTGGTAGTCGACCCCTTCTACATGCGTGCCAAGATCTTGGGCAGCGCTGGGGACCGGCAAGTCGCGAGTTCTTACCTCGAAGGCGTCATTCTGGCAAACCGAGATAAGGATAACTTCCTCGTGCCTTACTTTCCCGAGTAAGTCCTCCGCCTCAACCGCCCCGTAACATATGAATTCTTAGATTTCGATCGTTTTTCTTTTAACATTCCGTGTTTTCTGCAGTGACACACATTGCACGCTCATCCTCCTAAGCCCCAAATATTCCATGGCCACGTATTTCGACCCGGACCGTCAGTCGAACGTAGACTACACAAATGTCAAGAAGGTTCTTGATGATGTTCTCCCGGGCTACACCAAATCTGGAGGCACCTTCACCAAGCCTATTCGTAAGACCGGCAAGCACGTGTTCTCCCACAATACGACGTCCTGCTGCGTCAAGCAGCCACCTGGCGGTCAGAAGGGTGCCTACTACGCCATCCATCACATGCGGGCGATCGTACGGGACCATCATCAACTTCTGCTACCGAGTAAACTCAAAGATTGGACCGCGAGCGTGTCGGCAATCCAGGACGCGGACATCAGACAAGAATTCTTTCGCATCCAGTCGGAGTTTGCGGAAATCATCCATCAAGATGTCCTTCGTACCTCGGGGCAGTTCTACCTCAGAAATCAACCGTCCAACAGTGACATCGAATACAATGCTACAAATGCAGGCTGACAACGCCCGTGATTTCATGACTCCCACGATAGACGGCGGCTTCATCTACGCTCCGGTCCCTTGAGTCGAGTCGAAAGCAGTGATGTTGTGTCTAGTTCTGAAACATCGATTGGCTCATGTTGTAATTAAACTTTAATGAACTTTTAGTATGTCTCTTTGGTTTCGAGAGTCATTCAACTTAGATGTAATCGATGCTATTAATGTCTTGCTTTTCTCTTTCGATCGTTCTGTTGCATACTTATATATTGCTTATGTATTGTCTGTGAATTGGTACTAACGTTTCGTTTGGCTAGTGCATAGCGATGCCGTCGTATGTCGTGTACCAAGGTAAAGTTCCCGGAGTCTACGACGACTGGGAGGAGTGTCGGAGACAGGTTCACCGATTCAGCGGTAACAGTTACAAAGGGTACACCACTAGGGCCGAGGCCGAATCTAGATACGCCCGCTATCTAGCGGGAGAGGGGAGGGAGCGTTGGAGGAACCGGATGAAGACGAGTTTCATCGTGATGATGCTCATCGTGATGACCGCAGCTCTCTTCTATGTGATGGTAGTTTAGATGATCGATATCGACCTGTAATGTGAAGACAAACTAGCTACTCGTGGTCTCGAGACTTGTAATATAATGTTCTATCTTTGTTCGGTCTTTTCAATTCGGAGACTAATATGATGAATTGTATTCGGAGACTAGTATGATGAATTGTATTCAGAGACTAATCTTCTATTGTATTCGATGAATCTGTTGTTGATGTGTGCTGTCTATATTCTGTCCAATTATACATTTTGTAATCTGTGCAAAAAAACAGAAAAATAATAAAAAAACATAATATTCATACTAATGGCGCATCACATCACAATGCGCCATTAGTATGCCAAAGGATACTAATGGCGCATCATTAGACAGTGCGCCATTACTATGCCGAAATTACTAATGGTGCATCTTGCTGGCGTGCGCCATTAGTATGCCAAAGCACCTGGGTATACATGGCCCCCTGGGAGGCATACTAATGGCGCACTACTGTGCATAATAATGGCGTATCTGTGGTGCGCCATTAGTATACCAGATACTAATGGAGCACCAGAGGTGCGCCATTAGTAAAATATACTAATGGCGTGGCACTAATGACGCACCACTAATGCGCCATTAATGGCCAAATTAGGTGCGCCATTAGTAGGCCTTTTCCTAGTAGTGAGGGGTAGAGTGGTTGCACATGTTTGGTTGGGACGGTAGTCACACATAAATCTAATCCATCATTTCACCCATGCACAAGATCTTACCGGCACATCACTTCTTCCTCAAGTGATGACCTAACTCAATATCACCCTCGGGCATTAGGGGCACCCGATGAGGTTTTTGAAAGAATGCAACCACGAAGGTTTCATGGCACACATGTATCACTAAGCATCACTACTAACCATATGCATTGCATCTAGCACATAGCAAGATCAAGAGTAAAGCATGCATCATGTGGTGGTTCTCAACTAGGTTATCACCATAACTCTATTCATCATGCAACCGGAAACAAACGGGTTCCGAAGAACACAAGTGTATCATGGTCAAAGGGATGCTTGCCTGGATTGGCTTGGTCTTCAAAGTCTTCAAATCCTTCTCCACCTTCTTCCTCAGCAACCTCGTCAAATACGGTATCTAAACGTCGCAAAATAACAACGGGAAAATAAAACCACAATGAAAACAGAAAAATCAAAGTGCTCAGAAAAATGTCAACTTATTTTTGTTAAATACTAGAGGGAAAACTAAGATGGCAAAAATTCTTAGTTGGAGTTTTGGAGTTGCAGAATGGGGTCCATGAATATTTGAACAGAAGTTTTAATGTTCAAATATGAATTTAAATTTGAACAGAACAGAAAAGGTTCATGGATATGTGTGAAAGTGACACCATTAAATAGGTTGGAATTTTACAAGATTTTAGGAGTTGGAATTCATTCATTTGGACATATATTTATTTCTGTGAAATTATTTGAAATAATCACAGAAAAATAAAAAGAGAAAAGGCCCTGTGCCACTGGGCCAGAACGGCCACAGTGTACGGCCCAGGGCGAATAGCCCACCGCACGGGCGCCAGCGCGTGTGCGTCAGGGTTTTCAAACCTGACGAGCGGGGCCCGACGGTCAGTGACAGAGAGGGGAGCGAGAGGGAGGTGAGGATGACAGGCGGGGCCCGCCTGTCATCTTCAACCTTGCGGCCAGAGAGACGGCGAGCTCACCGGCGGCGATAGGGTGCACGGCGGGGCAAGCTACGGGCAAGAATGGACCCAGCGGGGAGTCGCCATTCCAGTGGTGGTGGTGCGGCTCGCCGGAGAGGCCTGGTTCGCCGGTGGCGAGGACTCGCGGCGGAGGAGCGTCGGGAGGTTGCTGCTCCGGTCGAATCCGGCAACTGCGGAGAGGGGAAAGAGGGGGAAACGCATCAGTGGCTTGCTGCGGTGCTAGATCGAACGAAAGGGAGAGCTAGGGCGGCCTGTACTGGGCTGGCGACAGGAACCCGCCGCGGCGGAGCTCGAGCTCGATCTCGAGCTCGGGTGGGTCTGGAGAGAGGCGAGTGGCTCAGGGAGGCGATTGAGAGGGGGAGAAGGCTGTTGGTGAAGGGAGGAGGGGCTCGGAGGCCCTATTTATAGGAGAGTGGCGAGGTCCCGTGGACCTGTGCGCCGGCGAGCCTCTGCTCGTCGCCACAGTGCACGGGAGGCATCGGGGATACGTCAGGGGTGTTGCTGGACGAGTTCCAGGGCGGAGGGAAGGAAGAGGGGGAGCGGGGGATGCTCCAGAGGGCGCGCGTGTGTGAGGCCATAGGTTGGAGCTCGCGGGAGGCCAGCGCGCGTGAGAGGGCGGCCACTAGAGGGAGAAGGAGGGGGGACAGCGCCGGGGGGAGTCGCGGACGCCGAGGCGCATCGGTTGGCGCGAGGGGGGAGCACGAGGTGGTCGGAGGCGAGGGATTGGGCGAAGCTACAGTGTGGGTGCGCACTGTAGCGCGCTCTGGAGCGTGCTTATCGCTTGTCACGGCATGCTGTTGGCTCACTGGGCCTGTCCGCCGTGTCTGGGGGGTCCAGCACGAAGTAAACAACTCAGATGTGGCCTTAGATGCTCTGGATGCTCAGTGAGAGAGGAGTGAAGCTGGTAAATGGGTAGAATTTGGCTGTCCAGCAAGGTAACTTAGGGTTTTCACCCCTCAATCATGGAGCTGTGGACATGGGGAAGTTACTGGAGATAGAATGTAACTAGGTGAAGCTGTGGTAGAAAGCTGAGGCAAAAGTAAATAGTAAAAGAGGTCAAGATGATGGTTTTGGTAAAATAGCAGAAGGTGTTTGATCATGTTTTGGACAAACAAATGATCTCCACTAGCCATGACACTTAACAGGATTGAATGTCATAAGGAAATAGGGTGTTTCACTAAATTTGGGCTCATTTGGAGAAACTAGCCAATGTAATTTTGGTGAACCCTAAAAATCAACAGAAGTGGCTTCATCATGTTTAAGTCAAGCTAATCATCTCCACTTGATGTACCACTTGGTGTAGTTTCATCATTTGGGGTATTGATCATGCTCACAAAGTTTGAAGCTCCAGATAAAAAGTTGGTAATGTAAAGTTGTTCAAATTTGAATTTTAACAGAAAGGATTTTGGGGTATTCTGATCAAGTTACCCTACTCCAGATCTTGTGCCATTTGGTCTAGATGCCTTATTAGGCCATTCTAGCATGTGCATCAAGTTTGAGAGCGTTTGGACAAGTTTGGCAATGTAAAGTTGCTCAAACTTCAAATATGGACAGAATGGTTTTGAAGGGTTTTGAGGATGTTATCTTGCTTCCCAAGGAATGGGACTTGGCAAGATCATCATATATGTCATATATGACATGATAGAATTTCCCTAGAATTTTTAGAGAAGATTTCCTTTGTAAATATTTCAAAAGCTTGAAATATACAGAAAGGGTTTTAGAGGGATTAGCCCATTATTTTGAACATGACCAAGTGTTGAAACTCTTATATATGGACAATATATGTCCTATGAGTCTCCATGAATTTTGGCAAATATTTTTGAAATAATTAAATAATTTTTCCCTATTAAAGACCATTTCTGGCCTTAAGAAAAAGCTTTTAAATAAAATAGGAAAATAACTTTTAAAATTATACTTTTGTGGTTTCTAGGAGTCCTATGACTACTAGGTCTCAAATATACTTTTTGAAATAGTTTTCTCACCCTAAATCAAGCACTTGCAGTGCAAACCTCAATTCAGGGTTTTTTGGAATAGTAAAATTTGGAAATACATTTTGGCCAAATTAATTTTATAAGAAAAATACTATACTGCTATAAACACTTGGTATGATCATTGGGCAGAAGTTTTGGGTATGGAGATGAATTCTACAAGAGGTAATAGTTGACTTTAATGAGCACATGAAAAACACAGGAAGAAAAACTCAATTCCAAATAAAAGCCAAATGATGCCAAAAAAAAATGTTGGTCCAAATTTTCATGCTTCATTGATGCAAAAGACATGTTACAAAATGCAGGGTGTGACACTTTTGAATCGGTGAACTGTTTTTGAAACGATAAACATTATTTTTGAAATTTTGGATTCTCTCAAAACAAATCACGAACATTAGTTTTGTTTATGAACTTTTTGTGAAATGCATTTAAAGTTTCAAATTTATGGACATTTTTTAACTCAAACAACATTCTTTGAATAGATGAACTTTAAAAAAAAAAGGGAACATATTTGAAATTTTGTGTCTTTTTAATTTCTGTGAACATTTCGCAAAAAATCATTACATTTTATTTTAGGTTCCTGAATAAGTTTTGAATACTCAATCATTTTTTAAGTCATGAAAATGATTTTATTTTCCTACAATTTTTCGAAATCTTGATTTTTTTTAATATAATTAGCGAACAGTTTTGCAAAACGACCAACATTTTTTGAATGCGCATTTTTTCATACACAGTTTTTGAATTCTCATACATTTTATGATTTCTGAAACTTTTTTGAAAACGAACAACTTTTAAAATTTGGAAATACCAAATTTGGTTAAAGAAAGGAAGAAAACAGAATGAGAAAAGAAAAGACAAAAATGATATAAAAAAACTATGGAGTCTAGCCCAGCATCATGGGCCAGCCCATGAACGCTAGGTGAGGGGAGGGCGCGTCAGAAAAGGAAGGAAAAAACGGGAGCTCTTATGCAGCGCTGCAGGCGCCCGTTAACGAGCCGGCGCCTGCAGCGCTACTAGCATGGTCCGGCCCACTAGCAGGCTGCCCCAGTTTATTTATTTATTGTTTTGTTACGAAAATAAAAATATGAAATCAAAAAAGGTTTACATATTTTATTTTATTTGCGGGTGAAAAAAAAAGGTTTACAGATTAAAAAAAGGTTCATCCATTTGGAAAAAATAGTTCATATTTTTAAAAAAGGTTCATCAATTTTGAAAAATATTCATTAATTTGAAACAAAGTTCATTCAAATTGAAAAAAAAGTTCATCCAATTTTGAAAAACGTTCATAGAAATATAAAAAAAAAATCATGTATTTTTAGAAAAAGTTCATTGAACTGAAAAAAAATCGTACATCTTAAAAAAAGTTCATCCATTTTCAAAAGGATGTTCATCAGATTTCAAAAAAGTTCAATGACATTCAAAAAATTTCACCAATCTGAAAAAAAACTGTTGAAACTTTAAAAAAGTTCATCGATATTCAGAAAAGTTCACAGAATTTTCGGAAAAGAAATCCTCAACCGTTGCCTAGATGGGCCGACCCATTTACGGACGCCATAGGCGCCAGTTAACAAAAATGCACGTTAACTGGCGCCAAATAGGAAATGCCGGAAAAAATGGTGGCTGATGGGGATCGATATTTGGTCTGTTGTTGGACATAAGAGATAGGCCTTAGCCACTACAATGCTTGTGCGGCTGTGTTTTGTATCAATATCGCATCTGTAAAATAATGAATCATAACGGTGACTTTGGAAAAAAAATCAAATCGTTTTCTTCACTTATGGTGGCATAGTGGATAATTTATAGCAACTTCGGGGGATTATTTTAGACAGACAACCAGAAACAATGGCCCCTTTATCATTAGGAAAATATTTCCCAGTAAAGAGGGTTCGTGTCTGTCCCTGCTACAAACAGAACCTGCAGGGCACGAGGTTTATCATATTAGTTTAAATTGAACTGGATCATCTAGCTTGGCCAACAAGTCTCATTGTGTACGTTAAGGAGTGATAGTTTTAATTATTTTTCTCATTATTCTCATTTGTGTCCGGACACGGCACGTTGGGACCTCGAGCCGTCGGGACGATTCTCCTCCAAATCGCTTTATCGGGTGATCTTACCCACGCCGGGACCGGTCGAGCTCGATCTCTTTTGGGAGATTAAACTACCTTTGAAAATTAGAATCTTCCTATGGCAACTTGTAAGACGGCGCCTTCCGTCTAGCACGGAGGTGCTTAAACGGAATGGCCCCTTCGATGGCCACTGCCCTCTGTGTTCAGTCCCTGAAGACTCGAACCATATCTTCTTTTCGTATCCGCGTGATTCTTATGAAGTTGCACGCGCGAGATCGTATGTGCCATGCTAACCTCCCAGATATGTTTGCGGAAGTTCTTACCTTCCCTACCTCAGTGTGTCCCTCCCTCTGGGTGTTGGTTGGATGATCGTTGTGGATATTATGGAATGTCCGTAATAAATTGGTGATTGAACACAGCATCCCTTAGCGTGTCACTGACGTTGTATACAAACTGTGTGGCTTTTTACAGCTCTGGAGGTCGCTTAGCAAGCGCCAAGACTGCCTCTTCGTTGACAGGATGATCACCGACCTCTGCTCCACCGCCTCCAGACTCGCGCCTCCACTCCAGCCGCCGCTACCTCCTCTGCCGAAGCCGGATTAGCTATTCTTACTCGTTTTGGGGAATTGTTGTGCTGCTCCCCTAGCAAGACATATGTTTCCTGTACTTGTATGTCTATGTTCAGGTCCGGTAGACCGAACCTTGCTACCGTTACTTTGCTCTGTGGTGGGTGCTTTTTATAATATAAAGCGTGGGAAAACATTTTTTCGTCATTCCCATTTGTGTTCGTAAACTATATGTATATGATATAGAGTGGAGCCGTAGACTACTTAGAAATAATCTGATACACCGGCCTATGATAAATAATGAATAAAGATGTGCTTTACTGTATAAAAACAGGGCTGAAACCATTTGGCATGAGCGGTGAGCTGTCTAAAAAAAAGGGCTGCGGAAATAAGAAGGATATGAGTTCAATATATATCGTTTCGACCAAATTACAGGAACCTGCAGACCAGAACGCCATCAATTTATCGGGAAGATAATACAATTTCTCGTGAGATTTTACTACTACTTGTATTAAGTGAATTTCCGGTAGTACTACACTTCCAATCTTCCACATGAATGTATGTTAAAAGTTCTATAAGAAGCACGGCACGTAAAGCAGAGTCAGGCCGAGCATGCAGCTAATGGCCAACGCCGTCGCTCGGCGTGGACCAAAGCGTCCGGCCACGACCAGCGCCGTCGTTCGCTGGTGCATAAGCTGGCGCCAACGTCACCGGAGCATCGCCTTTGGCGATGTCGGTGTTACTGGAACCTTGGCCGCCATGCGCGTGTCGATCATCCGGAGCAACCCGAGCATGAACCTGAGCTGGCGAGGCCACTAGGAAGATGAAAAGGAACACCGTGGCATGAGGCAGGAGAGACATGGCCATTGTGATTTGAAGCTAGCTAAGATATCTAGTAAGTACTACTGGCTATGCAGCTGTGGACGATCTTGTGTTGTTGCGAGTTCTGTATAAATATGTTAGGAAGTTGGAAATTTGGGAGATATTTATAAGGGAAGGAAAGTATCGTCCAATGCAAAGTAATTAATCTTTGACAGTCAAGTACGGCTGGCGAAGTCAACCAACTTGGCGTTTCCCTCGATTTCAGGCACAACATTTGAAAAAGTCCATGTTGATTGCCCCTTTTCGGGATATAGGATTGGCGCGCTGTATGTGAGACAGCTCTATCAGAGTTCTGCATGCCAGCAGACAACGCAGTAAAGGGCGCCACCGGTATATCAGATGTAGCAACCAGTCCGTAGCCAAGTTGGTTGAAATGTCTACAGCGGGACTTTACAAATCCGGTCTCTCAAACGCTCGTGAACATGCTCTACTAGCCGGTCACGTTTCAAATTAATCACTTTGTATCCGCCTCTCTCGTATTTTATCTCTTAAATCCATGCAAAACATGCAAAAGATATCCTACGTACTATATCTACGTACTACCCAGCTACTCTTTGTCGTCAGGATGTCCACGACGATGGTGCCAAAGGCCGGTTGGACGGGCGGGTATGATGGCTTCGGCTCATCCTCCTCCTACTTGACCTCATCCATGTTGGCGAACATTACGGCCTCCTCTGCGGCCTCTTGCGCCTCCATCTCCTGCCGGTGACGGCGTCTTGCCTCCGCAGCCGCCTCTGACCAAAGGGAATCTGGGATGGTCTACTGCTTCGCCTGGAGATCCATGTCATCAACGTCCCCCACATCCTCCTCCTCCGGCTCATCCCCCTCCTCCTCAAAGTCGTCCTCCTCCTCCACCTCCTCCTTCAGGGGCTTCGCGCCTAGCACGAATCTGCTCAAGGAGCTCGAACTGGCGCTCCGACGTCAGAAATGGCTCGCTCCTCACCCGGCGGCGTGGGGGCATGGCTACTAGGCGGACGGGTGGAGTGAAAAGTGGCGGCGGCGGACAAGAGGAAAATGTGTATGGATGGTAGGGTTTCGGTGCCGCCGGTCAACTTAAATAGCCGGGCAAGGCACTACGCAGCCTGCAGGAGGTGCACGACGCGGCGCCACCGGTCCGACGGGGGAGACGAGCTTCGAACCGCCGGGTTTGAGGGCGTTTTCGGCTGGGACCCCTTCGCCAGTCCGACGTGGCGGGCGCGCCCAGGCGCCCCCCTATCCGCCCCATATTTGGGCTGGATATGGGGGATGCCGGTCAGTCCGAGCGTCTGAGGCCCGTTTGAGACGTCCTGGGAGCGGCGGAGCGCAAGCCAGAAGGTCATCTCCTCCTCGGGGCCGCGTGTGATGAGCTTGGGTCGACAGATCTGAAGGTGTAGGACTTGGATCCGCTGCACGTCATGCCGGAGAAGCGATACGTCCTAAACGTATTCACTTTTCCAAACACTTCTGCTCTTGTTTGGACTCTAATTTGCATGATATGAATGAAACTAACCTGGACTGACGTTGTTTCAGCAGAACTACCATGATGTTATTTTCATGCAGAAATAGAAGCTCTCGGATTGAGCTGAAAATTTACGAAGAATTTTTCTGAAATATATAAAAATTATTGGTTAACAGATTTGCTGGAGCGGGCCACCACAGAGTCATGAGCTCAGATGGCATGCCCCCTAGGGCGCACCACGTGAGGTCGTGTGTCCCACGGACCTTCGTCTGCCCTAACCCCAACTCCATAAAGACGGTCTCGTGGAGAGAGAAAAATCAGAGAGAAGAAATCATCGTGTTTTACGATAGAGACCTGCTGCCACCTTCAGTTCTTCATCGGGAGGGCTGATCTATAGTCCGTTCGGGGCTCCGGAGAGGGGGATTCATCATTATCATCATCAACCCTTCTTCATCAATAATTCCATGATGCTCATCACCGGGAGTGAGTAATTCCTTCATAGTCTTGCTGGATGATGATGAATTGGATGAGATTTGTCATGTAATCGAGTCAATTTGTTAGGGCTTGATCCTTAGTATCCACTATGTTCTGATATTGATGTTGCTATGCTTAATGCTTGTCACTGGGGCCCGAGTGCCATGATTTCAGATCTAAACATAACATGAATATAAGTGAGTTTTGGATCCTATCTTGCAAGTGGTATGCACCTATTATGTGTTATGATCCGTAGACCCCTAAGGTGACAATAATTGGGATTTGCTCCGATGATGAACGTAGTATGAGTAGTTCATGTATTCATTGAGCGTCAATGTTTTGTTTTGGTTCTCTATTAAAATGAGGCATTAATATCCCCTAGATTTCCTTATGGAGTACGCTGAGGGTAGAACAAAATATGCAATGCAAATTCTTATTATAAGAATGTATGACTACACACAGAATGCATATTTAAAATGAATTGATGAATTTGAGTTATTGTGTGTCGCTCTAGGTAGTGCCTATTATATGATGAATATCATCCAACGCAAATATTCATCGATGATTGATAACCCACAGGTATAGGGGATCAATTGTAGCCTTTCTCGATAAGTAAGAGTGTCGAACCCAATGAGGAGCTAAAGGTAGAATTTATATTACCTTCAAGTTCTATCGACCACCGATACAACTCTACGCGCACTTAACATTCACTTTACCTAAAACAAGAATAAAACTATTTTGTAGGTGTAAAGATAAGTTTGCAAGAATAAAACTAGATGTACTTAGCGAGAATAAAATTACGAGTAATTTGCAAGATAATAACGTTAGTTGTTTAGTAGAGAGCTTTTTGTAGCACAAGAAAGCTATTTGTCCCTAGGCAACCGATAACTAGACCGTCATTATTGCAATTTTATATGAGGGAGAGGCATGGGCTATCATACTTTCCGTACTTGGATCATATGCACTTATGATTAGACTCTAGCAAGCATCCACAACTACTAAAGGTCATTAAGGTAAAACACAACCATAGCATTAAGTAACAAGTCATGTTTACTCCCATACGCAACAACCCCCTTACTGTGTAAGCTTCTGTCACTCTAGACCCCCACCGTAAGTGAATCATGAACATATTGCGGCACCCTACAGCGGGAATCCCTCACGCTTGCGCAACACGGAGGGCATCATAGGACAACACCAAAACAAAACATACAACTCAAGCCAATCATGATCATCAATCAACCCATAGGACAAAATGAATCTACTCAAACAACATAGGATGGCAACACTGTTGGGTTCTACAGTAGGGTGCGTTGACTGCAAATTAAAAATTTCCTACCCGCAGAACATCCAGGAACATGCTACAGAGATGAATCACAAATCGTTACCACTAGACGCGCAACGCCATGCAGCGGAAGTAGAGTTGGGGCAACGCGTCTCCGGAGTCGTCTCCTCCTCTTCGATATCCCATGTAGCCGATCGGATCCCGTGAACAGGTTCGCCAGACCGGCGCAAGTGCATGGCCTCTAACGGTATCCGCGCGTGTAAGAGGAACGTTGTGCGGCAGACTGCCAAGTCCGGTCACACAACCGGCAGTGAGTGGAGTTGGCTAGTTGAAACACATGCAAAGCCCTAATGACGGTGCCGAAGCGATCAATTGAATAAGTGTGCCCGCTTCCACTATATGTAAGAATCCGTCGCGGGCTCAACACTTGGGCCTTGCACAAATCCTAAAGCCCAAAGTCTACACAGTCGCATCCAAGTCCAGCTCGGATCACATCCGACTAGTGTCCTCAGACCCGAGATCGTAGGTTCCTTCCCTTAAGCGTGTGACCCCTTAGGTTCAAGTCGGCTTGGTCACAGTTCGGATCACCTCCGACCTGCACAGTTGGTAGCGGACTCTAGCAAGGCATCCCGACCACCAAGCAGATTATGAAGCTGGTTAGGCGAACATGTACAACATGTCATACTTATGTTCCCTTTGCCGCGCGATATATGTTGTCAAGCTCAAGGCGAGTCTATCATCCTTGTGCTAGCCCGACCACTTTCTCGTTCCAGTGATGCCGACCACAAACCAGATTATCTCATAATCCTTGTCGCATGGCCATGCTTATCCTGGTCAGATCACACGAGGGGCCCAGAGTATATCTCTCTTGATCGGATGGAGTCTGGACCATGTCTCGCAACATGGGTCTGGACAAGCCCGAAACCTACCTTTGTAACTAACCAGTTACGGAGTAGCGTTTGGTCGGCCCAAAGCAAGTCTGTCATCATCCCGAGTACATGTGTCACCTCAGGTCTTAGGACATAGAACGTATGTTGTACTAGAGACTCACAGATGACATGTCGCTGCATCTCATAGTTGGGTCTGTCCAATACGATATCATCCGATCTTGGATCCAGTCACCTCAGATCCAACCTTGGATCCGATAAGATCCATGCAGTTCGGCAGCATCACATGCTTCATGGCTAGTGAGACAAAACCATCCACCGCATTGCATGCTAGTATAGTCTGACGTGTGCCCACACATCACTTATGACTAGGACCATTTATGATGTATCATACAACACAAGATCTCACAGACAAGTCATGCTCTTGCCAACAAGCATCATTGATTACATCCAAGGACTGTCTTCATTCATAAACACATAATAGGAAATATCATCATACATGATTGCCTCTAAGGCATATCTCCAACAAACATGTTATTGGATAATATGTAGCATTAAGAACCATGTTTAAGTAGAGATTACAACATGGAGAAGAGGTGTTACACCGCTGCATAGAGGGGAGAAAGTTGGTGTTGACGGTAGTGAGGTTGTTGGTGTAGATCGCCGTCACGATCCTTGCCCTGGCGGCACTCCAGTGCCACCGGGAGAGAGGGGGTGAGAGGCCCCTCCGCCTTCTTCTTCTTCTTCTTCTTCTTCCTTGGCCTCCTCCCTGGATGGGAGGAGTGTTTCCCCTCTGGTCCATGGCCGCTAGGGCGGCGGAGGGGCGGGAGCCCCTCCTAGATTGGATCTCTCTGTGTGTTTCTCTTCTGTTTTGCGAACCTGTTTTCTGTCCTTTCACTGTTTCTTAAATATCCGGAGATCTATAACTCCTATTGCGCTGAAATTTTGAGGATATTTTTATCCGGTTATTATCTTCCTTGTGGCCGAAGGAGACCCCCAACCGACCTACAGGGTAGCCACAAGCCCGCTAGGCGCCACCAGGGTAGGGGGCACGTCCTCTGAGCTTGTTGCCCCCTCGGGCATCATCTTGCGTTGATTCTTTTTCCCAAAAATCACATTTATTTCAAAATAAATCTCCGTAAATTTTTATAGCATTTGGACTTCGTTTGTTATGAATATTCTATGAAACAAAAAATATGCAACAGACAGGAACTGGCACTGGGCACTGGATCAATATGTTAGTGCCAAAAATAATATTAAATGTGGCCAAAAGTATATGAAAGTTGTAGAATATTGGCATTAAACAATAAAAAAATAGATACGACGAAGACATATCAGCATCCCCAATCTTAATTCCTGCTCGTTCTCGAGTAGGTAAATGATAAAAAGAAAATTTTGATGTGGAATGCTACCTAGCATAATCTTGATCTTATAATCTAATCATGGCATGAATATTAAGACACGAGTGATTCAAAGCAATAGTCTATAATTTGATATAAAGACATCAATACTCAGGCATCCCAACAAACAATCATGTCTTTGAAAATATCAATGCTAAAGAGCGCTATCCCTACAGAATCAAATAGCCTTGTTATGCTTCATCTTCTTAACACAAAATATAAATCATGCACTACCCCGGTGCCAGCCAAGCAATTGGTTCATACTTTCTAACGCGCTTCAACTTTTTCAACCCCCACGCAATACATGAGCGCTATCCATGGATATAACATTATGGGTGGAATAAAATGCAGTGGTAGAGATTAATATGGAGAAGACAAAAAGGAAGATAGTCTCACATCGACGCGGCTAATCAACGGGCTATGGAGATGCTGATAAATTGATGTTAATGCGAGGAGTAGGGATTGCCATGCAACGGATGCACTAAGAGCTATAAGTGTATGAAAGTTCAAACTGAAAACTAAGTGGGTGTGCATCCAACTCTATAATGAAAAATCCCCACTAGTATATGAAAGTGACAACATAGGAGACTCACTATATGAAAAACATGGTGCTACCTTGAAGCACAAGTGTGTAATTAGCATGCCCCTTCTCTCTTTTTCTCTCATTTCATTTTCTTTTGTGTTGGTGCAACAAACCCAGGTGTATGTTGCCCTGACTGTACACAAGCACGGAAGCAAGGTCACAACGACAACAACCTCGTCAATCAGTAGAGGTAGCTCTTTTAGAAATCAAGGGGTGGATCAAGAGGACCAAGTCCATAAGAAGGAACAAGAGCTCACTAAGGAAAAACCTCCCTTGTCGGCAGGCGAGCCCAGCAAGAGCGAGGTATCCCACAGACAAGTCCCAAGGACGTCTTGGCAAGCTTGTCGGGGACACGGAGAGTGGATTTACCCCCAACAAGGCTCCACCGCACCACCTCACAACAACCCAAGTCACCAATCAGTGCGGTGTCAAGTCCTCAAGTGGCTAAGTGTTCGTAATTCGGTATGTGGCAGCCATTCCCAGAGGAAATAACCTACAGATGACACCCGTCCAGCAACGTTTCATACAGGCAAGCGAGGAGGTGGCAGAATCTGCTCAAGAAGGCTTGCCGGGCTACGCCCTTATGTGACACTAAGCGGCGCATTTAATGCGCCGTGTCCTGTTTGCAGAGTTAGGTATGATAGCATTGTTTGCTATCTAATCAGTACACAATGTTTGACTCGCCATTGTGGTAACCCCTTGATCTATAAAAGGAGGACCGTGGCGACCGTAGAAAGGATTCAGACCATTGTACACTCATGTGTGCGTAGTTGCTCTCGCCCCCAGGCCACCTTGCCGGGCAAGAGCGATGTGTCTCCACTACAGTCCATCCCATCAATCCACCAAAAGCAGGAGTAGGGTTTTACGCCTCACGGCGGCCCGAACCTGGGTAAAAACTGCCCGTGTCAATGCTGCCACGTTGCCCCGCGCCCTTCGCTCTTTGTGCAATGTGTCCTTCCCCTTGCCAAACCAAAAGGGGTAGATGGTCCCATAGGTGGCCGTGTTTTCCCACGACATCATTGGCATGCCGGGTAGGGGGAAGCGCTTGCGCGAATCCGAGAGCGTACGCAGCGTGTCATCGTCATCATCTTATTAATCAATGGCTCCATCATCCATTGCGCCCAAGAAGAAATCCGGTGTTGCGGCTCACCCATCCACCTCAAAAACCTCTCCACACGCGGCCACTGAGGTCGCGGGGGCTACGGAGGCACACAGGAACGCTTGTGCTGTGGGAGACGTGGTCGACGTAGGTGGCGTCGTTACCACCTCCCCCGCGGTCGAAGGGGAAGCAGGAGGCACCGGAGGAGGACAACATCATCATAGCCCAGTGGCCATGTTCCACTGAACGTAGGTGGAGAGGTCATACCATTTCCCCCTCTACATTCTCCCGAAGGACGTAGCTGCAACGGCGACGCTCGGTCCGAAGCGGACCGTGCTACACTGGCTGATCCCACCGTGGGTGCAATCGTTGGGCACGCGCCGCCCCCGGGGGGAGTCGGTCGGGCAAATGCGCTAGACGGAGCCATCGGCCCCCAAGCGCATTTACCTCGTCACCACGCCACCTTGGCGACTGGCTCACAACGGCGAGAGCACGACGCTGCTCATACTAGCGCCGCTAGAAGCCAAGCGACGTTGCAGTCTACGTCGTCATCTATGCCGAGCATTGCCTCGGAGGTCATGGCATAGGCCCAGCTCCTGTTGACATTTCTGTCGGCAGCCGATCAAATGGATGAATGGGGAGCCACCATTCAGAGTTTGATTGGCTTCGCCGAAGCGGGACGACCGCAGCGAGCAGGCCCGTCACAGCCTCCATTGGCAGCAATAACGACCCGAGCCGTTGGCTGCACTGAGGGGGTCACACCCATGGTGGAGTCCCCTCTGCGGCAGCCAGCTCAGAGAACACAACCAGAACCTAAAGACTGAGCACCCGACGATGTGTCGATGGACTCATCTGGCCCTCGAGCATGTCAGAATCAGCGGTGAGCCCTAGAGGACGGGTAGAGGGGAGATGCGCGTGTCAACATCAAGCAACTACGCGCAACCCACCGTTAGTACGATAGGCGATGGCCTAAATGTTGATGAGCCTGCGTTCGGTGAGAGCGGGTACATGCCTTTCTAGGTTGGGTGCCGTGCCCGTGAGCTGTGACTGGTCCATTGGCCATCGTCCCACACGTTCAAGCTAGAGATACCAGAGAAGTATGATGGAAGACTGAACCCGACAGATCTTGAGCATCTACACCATCGTTGTTCAAGCTGTCGGGGAGAGGGACGAGAAGGTGTTTGCCTATTACTTTCCTTTGGCGCTCAAGCCAAATGTGAGGTCTTGGCTGATGCACCTGTCAGAGAACTCCATCTCGACTTGGGCTGATCCGTGCTGTGAGTTTGTTGGCGCCTTCACTGGCGGCCATCAAGAACCAGGGCGGCCCAACGATTTGCAGCTTCTTCCGCAGAAAGAAGGAGAGACTATGTGGAAATACATGCAAAGGTTCAGTCGAGCGCACATAAACATTCCAGACATCCACCCGGCAGCAATGATAGCTGCATTCCAGTCCAATGTGCGCAACCGCATGCTGTGTTCCAAGATGAACGTGCGGCTGCCCAAGACTATGAACGAGCTGTAAAATTTGGTGGACAAGTATGCTCGCATGGAAGAAGGGAGGCTGCTCCCTGGAGAAGAAAATGACGATGTCGTCGACTCAGAGGATGACGACAATGTCGCCAGCCACAAGAAGAAGAGCAAGAAGCACAATCAGAAGCGCAAGGATAAAGTGGTGATGACTGTCAAAGGATCAGGCACACCTTGTACCGGCAAGAAGGCTAGAATCGAGGCCCCGACAAGGAAGTTTCCGCGTGCACTGACTACCGGGAAGCCGCGATTGCCGAGAAAGCTGGGAAAGGTAATAGACCGTACTGCAACATCCATCGGACGAAAGGCCATGATCTTCAAGATTGTCGTCAGGTTGAGCAACTTGTCAAGAAGCAGAGGGCTGAATATGAGAACCGTGACCAGGAAAAGGATCAAAATGGCACTAGCGGGAAGGGCCGTGGCGGTGGAGCAAATCGACCCGGCAAGACATCTCAGTATCAAGGAAAACCCACCATGGGCCGTGAGAAGGAGTGTGATGGCGAGAGTAATGGAGGATAAGAGGCGGACACCAGTGAGTAGGAATTCTAGAAATCCACTGACGCCCTATGCATTGACGGGGGTGCATCTTTGCACTCCTCTCACCGCGAACTTAAACAATGGGCGTGTGAAGTTAATGTTGTGGAGCCAGCGGAAAATTCTCGGAAGCCGCTCAAGTGGTCCCGCACGCCCGTCGTCTTTAATGAAGAGGACCACCCTGATCGCACTACAGCGGTAGGGTGCTTGCCATTGTTGGTCTCACCAACGATCCGCAACCTCAAGGTCACAAAGATGTTGGTTGATGGCGGGGCCGGGTTGAATCTGATTTCTCCAAAGGTCATCAGCAAACTCTAGTTATCAGATGCAGAGCTCAAGATTACTGGCACATTCCAAGGGATCAACCCTGGCAGGAGTCGTCCTAAGGGAAAGATTACTCTGCTGGTGACATTCAGAGGGGAGTTGAACTACCGTACTGAGAAGATCGTTTTGATGTGGTTGATCTCCCCCCCCCCCGTCGTACAATGGAATCCTTGGTCGTCCAGCTCTGGCCAAGTTCATGGAGGCATCCCACTATGCCTACAACACCTTGAAGATGCCAGGGCCGATGGGCGTTATCTCCATTCCATCAGATAAGAAAGACGCAGTCATATGCATGGACAAGATGTAGCGGGAGGCAGTTGCGGCAGAGGCCGCGGAGATCACTGCTCCCGCCAAGGAAAACAAGAAAAAGCAGAAAGCTAGCATGGACAACAGCAAGGAGTCCGGGAAGTGTACCTCTTCAGAGTACGTTGTGCCCATTGATGACTTGCCAGAGAATTCCAATAGCAAGAAATCCAAGATTGTTGCACCTGCTGTGAAGAAGGTCCTGACAGGACTGGCTGGCGTTGACGGTACCTTTACCATCAATGCCAACCTCGATGACAAATAGGAAACCGCGCTCGTTGCCTTCCTGCAGGCGAATGTTGATGTGTTTGCATGGCAACCATCTGACATCCCCGGTGTTCCGAGGGAGGTAATCGAGCACCACCTTGTTGTCTGCCCACACGACATGCCCGTCAAGTAGAAAGTCCGGAAGCAAGCATTGGAGCCACATCAGTTTATTGCCGAGGAGGTCAAGAAACTTGAGGCAACTAGTCTGGTCAGAGGAGTATTGCATCCAACATGGTTAGCTAATCTAGTGGTGGTGCGCAAGGCTAATGGGAAATGAAGGCTTTGAATAGATTTCACTGATCTTAAGAAGGCATGCCTGGAAGACCCGTTCCCCTTGCTGCGCATCGACCAGATTGTGGATTCCATCTCTGGGTGTGACTTGCTCTCTTTCCTGGATGCCTACTTTGGATACCACCAGATCTTCATGTCTAAGGAAGACAAGGAGAAGACCGCGTTCATAACCCCGTGCGACACGTACTATTTTGTACGGATGCCCTTCGGGTTAAAGAGCGCTGGATCCACTTTCGCAAGGGCAGTACAGATTGTATTTGAGTCATAGTTGCATAGAAATGTCGAGTCTTACATGGATGATATTGTGGTCAAAACCAAGGATAGATTGACTCTCATTCAGAACTTGGAAAAGACCTTTGCAAATCTGTGCAAGATCAACCTAAATTTAAATCCGGAGAAGTGCGTGTTTGGTGTCCCTTCCGGCAAGCTACTTGGCTTTTTTGTGTCCCATCAGGGGATAGAAGCCAACCACGACAAGATCAAAGCTATCGAGCATATTCAAGGACCCAAGACAGTTAAGGATGTGAGGCATTTGAGTGGATGTGTTGCCGCGCTGAGTGTCAGGGATATTACTAACATGTATAAACCGGCCAGGAAGATCCGTCTTACACTAACAAGGTTGTATTATTACAAGCCCAGTAGAATATGTACAAGAGGTTACAGCCCATAAAGGTTTAGGGCCCATGTATAAGGCCCACGGTCTGTAAACCGTCGTACTATGTAACTTGGGATGTAAGATAGAAAGAATAGAGACCGAGGCGGACACGTTTATGAGCCGGCCTCGGGACTCTGTAAACCGGACCGGGTGTCGCCTCCTATATAAAGGGATGACCCGGCAACGGTTCAAGGGCAAGAAACAACAGCTCGAGACAAAGGAAAGCGGATTCGCTCCCTGTTCATCGACGCACAAGCAATACCACACCAAACTAGACGTAGGCTTTTACCTTCATCGAAGGGGCCGAACTAGTATAAACTCCCAGTGTCCTTTGTCCACTTTAACCTCTTCAAGCTAACCCGCGCGATGGCCTCACACCTACGTCCACTAAACCGGACATCTGTCGTGCTAATTCCACGACAGTTGGCGCCCACCGTGGGGCTATCGCACGATGGTTTCGAGTTCTTGAAGGGCAGCTTTGAAGGACTCAAGGGTTACGCGGTTGGCCGGATGACCAAGAGTCGTCGCGGCCGGATCTACATCGACGATGCAGGCTGGGGCCCCGAGGCCGATTCAATCGAATACGGGTACCGGGTCCCCTTCAGTAGCATCCACATCTTCATCGGGAAGATCGGCGAACCGGGACCCGAGCCGGACGTCTTCCCCAACATCGTCGAGCTGGCTCAGCGTGCGAGATCGGCCCGGATTCGGCCCGCCGTGAAGCATGTTTTCGTTGGAGCCGTGCACGGAGTACAAGCCAAGGACGGATCGGATTCTGGTGGCGAGACAGTTGTCTATTCTGACGATGAATCTTCATCCGGAGAGACCGAATCTTTGTATCTGTTGCAGGACGGCCGGTATGAGGGTGTGTCCGATGGCGATAGTATTCCGGACCCCTTCGATCCGCCAAACCGGGTGGCTGTTTTCATGGCCGGATCACAGTCAACGCAGCAGCCCTCAGTGACCGTGGCGTTCACTGCAGAGGCAGCGGGAACCGGGGCAGGCAACCAAATCCCGTCGCCTTCCGACGTCTTATCCACCTTGGTCGAAAATTTGACGGCGCTCGCAACAGCAGAAGTGGCCCCTGCCGACAAGGCGCAACATGATGTGTAGATCCTTCAGCTGAAGGGCCGGATTGAGCAAGCTAAATGGGATCTGGATGCGGAGAAAGCCAGGATGGCTACAAGGCAAGCAGAGCTAGACTCCCAAGCTTTCCAGCTCAGGGTGGATCAGAATTCTGCACATGAGGTAATGTACAGAAGACAGCAAGCTCGTTTACCGCCGGTTTATGAGGCGAGCAATCTCTTTGGCACACCTGGAGCGGGAGCGAGTAACCGCCCAGAGGTAAATTGGGGAGGGGCTCCGGGGACAGGCGCGTCGGTTCAGCCGCCGGCAACAGAGCGGAACCACCAAGTTGTGCCAACACCGCACGTACCCACCCCTCCCGACCATTATTCCAACCCGTTGGACAACATTGTCGCCGCTGCTTCGCGACTGGCCGCTTTACCCATTGAGGGGGCATCCCCCGTAGCGATGGAGGCACGACGGGCTAAGGAATTGTTGGACACGGCGCTGACACAACAGTAGGCGTATTCTTACAGCCGCGAGAGGATTCATTCAACCCTCCGCCCAAGCCGGAGTTACACAAGGCACTGGGATGAACCGGCCGTGTCTAGCAGCGAGCGGAGACGTCACCGTCACAGACAGGATAATCCGGCAGTAGCAGGAACACACGCCCAAGAGGCGATAAACCAGGCTAGACATACTGCCCGCGAGGACACCCGTCAAGCGACGCCGGTTCACCCCACCACCGCAGAAACGGGAGTCATGGTTAGTTTCTTTGGCGTACAATGTCTCATCCCCGCTTTACGAAGCGTGAAATTACCCAAAGACTTCAAAGGCCCGCGCAAGGTACCCAACTACACGGCAGACCTGGCTCTAGAGGCGTGGGTTGAAAGTTATGGATGGCTATGGAGATGCTTGATGTGGACGAAGCGGCGTGTGCCAAATAATTTACCATGATGCTTGAGGGTACAGCCCGGACATGGTTAAAGGGCCTACCACCTAACTTCATTGGATCATGGGGTGAGTTGCGTCGCCAGTTTATCAAAAATTTCAAAGACACGTGCAAACAGCCGATGTCGGTGGTAGACTTAGCAGCATGTGTTCAAGGAGAGCAGGAGACCACAAGCAGTTGGGTGCGGTGAGTATCAGAGATCCTGCATTCTTCCAATAGTATCAACCCCAGTACGGCGATAGTGACGTTGGAAAACAATTGCCGGTTCGAGTCTTTGAAGCTGAAGTTGGGTCGGCTCAAGCGCGATTGCAACGACATGGGAACGCTCATGAGCGCTGTGGTGAAGTATGGGGATTCTGATAACACCAAGTACTCGGATGCAGACGGAGACAAGTCTGGGAAGGCAAACAAAGCTGGTAAACCGGTGCAAGCCAGTCCGGCAGGAACGGGTTACAATGGCAAGCGAAAAGCGGAGGGCGGCTCCGACTTCGTGGCCAATACCAACGTTCAGGGAAGTGGGCAGCGCCGCAAGGGTAAACCGTCCCCGCATGGGGAGGTGCATTCCTTCAATCTAGATCAACAACTAAGTGTGCCTTGCCCAAGACATAGTACGGAGGGAAACCCGGCTAAGCATCTATGGAAGGACCACCGTATCATGCAGGAGGTCATGAAACAGGCCAGATATAACCACGGACCCCCGGCGGCAGATCAAGTTTCGGTTTTCAGGGTCCAGGTTACCAAGGTAACAGATCTGGATCAGGATATCACGGCGGTAACAATAACTACAATGGCAACAGTCAGCATCAACATAACCAACATCATGGTCAGGGTGGTTACAACAACCAAGGCAATCAGCAGCGTCAGCAGCAGCAGCAATCCGGATATCAGAGTAATCCGAAGGAGCTAAGCAGTGGGCAGTATCATGTTTTCACCACAAGTTTGTGCAAACGGGATCAAAAGGTGTTGAAACGGGCAGTACATGTAGTTGAACCGGCGATACCGCGTTTTTTGCGTTGGTCTGAGCAACCCATTGTGTGGAGCAGAGAGGATCACCCGCCACGGGTTGATAACCCGGGCCAGTTAGCATTGGTGGTGGCACCACAGGTGGGTGGTTACAAGTTCACGAAGGTACTTATGGACGGCGGCAGCAGCATCAACATCTTATACTATGAGACTTTCCGACATATGGGGTTGACGGGTAAGAAGCTCCGGCAGTCCAACACAGTATTCCATGGAGTGGTGCCAGGTAAATCGGCTTACCCAGTTGGAAAGATTGATCTAGAAGTTACCTTTGGGGATGAGCAGGATTCCAGATCAGAGACAGTGACCTTCGAGGTCGTAAAGATCAGGAGCCCATATCATGCTCTGTTTGGGAGACCGGTTTACGCCAAGTTCATGGCTAGACCGTGTTATGTTTATCTGCAGCTCAAGATGCTGGGTCACAAGGGAACCATAACGGTTCACGGAAGCCGCAAGATTGCATTGGAATGCGGGGAAGGAGACGCAGCATATGCTGAGGCAGTTTGTGCTACGGAGGAGCTGAAATTCTACAGAGACAATGTTGATCCGGCAGATATGTCCCCATTAAAGAAACCAACTACAGAGCATGATCCGGCGTTAAAGTTTAAAGCGGTCGAGGAGACCAAGAAGGTTGACTTTGTTCCGGGCGATTCGTCCAAGCAGTTCACTATCAGTGCTAACCTAGACCCCAAATAGGAAAGCGCGCTCATCAAGTTCATCCGTGAGAACCGGGATATCTTTGCATGGAAGCCTTCTGACATGCCAGGTATACCGAGGGAACTCACTGAGCACAGTCTTAATATTGATCCGAAGTTTAAACCGGTCAAGCAGTATTTGCGCCGTTTCAATGAGGAGAGGTGTAAAGCGATAGGTGAAGAGGTGGCCAGGCTTTTGGCCGCGGGATTCATAGTTGAGGTGTTTCATCCAGAGTGGTTGGCTAATCCGGTGCTGGTGCTGAAGAAAAATGTAACATGAAGGATGTGTGTTGATTACACAGACTTAAACAAAGCTTGCCCAACGGATCCTTTTGCTCTCCCCCATATTGATCAGATTATTGATGCCACGGCAGGATGTGAGCGGCTAAGTTTTTTGGATGCATATTCAGGTTATCATCAGATAAAGATGGCGGCTAAGGACCAGGAGAAGACAGCTTTCATAACTCCTTTTGGAGCCTTCTGCTATGTATCCATGCCTTTTGGGCTTAAGAGTGCCCAAGCAACTTATCAGCGTTGTGTGCAGAACTGCTTCAAGGGGTAGATTGGAAAAAATGTCCATGCTTATGTTGATGACATTGTAGTGAAATCCAGGAAGGAGGAGACGTTGATAGAGGACTTGAAAGAAACCTTTGACAACCTCTGAGTTTACAAGATGATGCTTAATCCGGAGAAGTGCGTTTTTGGTGTTCCAGCAGGCAAACTCCTTGGATTCTTAGTATCAAACAGAGGGATTGAGGCTAATCCGGAGAAGAGCAAGGCGATCACATCCTTGGCTAAACCGGCTTGTATCAATGATGTCCAGCGCGTAGCAGGCCGTATTGCAGCGTTGAGCCGTTTCATCAGCCGTTTGGGAGAGAAGGCGATCCCGTTTTATAAGATGCTGAAAAAGACGTACCGGTTTGTATGGAGCGATGCTGCAAACGCTGCGTTTGAGGATTTGAAGCGGCAATTAACAGAACCGCCAGTTCTTTCTGCCCCTGTGGACAAAGAGCCGCTGCTGTTATACGTGGCCACCAATGCCCGTGCAGTTAGCGTGGCAATTGTGGTGGAACGCAAGGAAGCAGGCAAGGAATATCCGGTTCAGCGCCCGGTTTACTACATCAGTGAGGTTCTTATTGAGTCAAAACAAAGGTACCCACACTGGTAGAAGTTGGTATACGGCGTGTTCATGGCAAACCAGAAGTTGAAGCATTATTTCCAGGGCCACCCAATCACGGTTGTCAGCTCAGCTCCATTGGGGGATATAATCCGAAACAGAGAAGCTACTGACAGAGTGGCGAAATGGGCCATTGAGCTTAGCCCACACGGATTGAAGTATGTACCTCGTACTGCTATAAAATCCCAAGCATTGGTAGATTTCATCAATGATTGGACAGAATTGCAAGCACCAGAGGAGAAGCCGGATCATACATACTGGACTATTCACTTTGACGGTTCAAGGCAACTGGAGGGCTCGGGGACTGGAGTCGTGTTAACTTCCCCACGAGGTGACAAGTTCTGTTATGTCCTTCGATTAATGTTCCCTTACACTAACAATGCCACTGAGTATGAGGCTCTCTTTCACGGGTTACGGATGGCCAAGGAGATGAACTTGAGCCGGGTCAAGTGCTTTGGTGACTCAGATCTAGTGGCACAACAGGTGTCTGGCAAGTGGGACTCTAAAGATCCGCTCATGGCAGCTTACCGGCGAGAAGTTGAAGCGGTTGCAGGGTACTTCAAAGGATATCAGGTGGACCACATAGACCGACTGAAAAATGAAGCGGCCGATGCATTAAGCCGCCTGGGCTCTCAGCGTAAACCGGTTCCACCAAATACCTTCTTGGATGAATTGCATAGTCCGTCAGTACAGATACCGTCAGAGGAGGATTTAGATTTTCCTGATCCGGAAGCACAGCTAGTTGCAGCACTTCACGTTATTCCGGATTGAAAACTCCCTAACTTGGCGTACCTGAGCCGAGGTGAGTTGCCAGAGGATGAGGTTGAGGCTCGGCATATAATCCGGCGATCCAAATCTATGACCATCGTCAATGGTGAGCTTCATCACCGCATCGTCTCTGGGGCATTTCAGCGATGCGTATCGTCGGAAGAAGGCCGCGATATTCTTCGAGAGATACACAAAGAAGATTGTGGTCATCACGCCGGTTCAAAGTCATTGGTAGCTACAACTTTTCGTCATGGGTTCTACTGGCTAACGGCTCATGCTGATGTAGAGGACCTAGTCAGGAAATGCGATGCTTGTCAGAAATTTTCACGGCGTGCTCATGTTCCGGCACAGGAGCTACGGATGATTCTAATTACTTGGCCTTTTGCAACTTGGGGGCTTGATATGGTTGGACCCTTTAAAAGATCCCAAGATCAGAAAACCCACCTGTTGGTAGCAGTGGACAAGTTTACAAAGTGGATTGAGGCAGAGTTTGTCAGTAAATGTGATGCGGCAACAAAGTTCATCAAAAAGGTAATTTTCCGGTTTGGCTTTCCACACAGCATCATTACTGATAATGGCACCAACCTATCTAAAGGAGAGATGGAAGAGTTTTGCCAAAGGGAGCATATTCGCCTGGATGTATCATCAGTAGCTCACCCTCAATCCAATGGCCAAGCTGAGAGGGCCAACCAAGAGATCTTGAGAGGCATCAAGCCTCGGCTTATGGTTCCTTTAAAAAGAACACCAGGTTGCTGGGTAGAGGAGTTGCCTTCTGTCCTTTGGAGCATCAACACTACACCTAACAGGTCTACAGGTTATACGCCCTTCTTCATGGTGTATGGGGCTGAAGCGGTTCTCCCTAGTGACATCCGGCACGCTCACCACGGGTGGCGGCTTATGTTGAAGCGGATAATGAGCAAGCAAGACAAGACAGCTTGGACCGGCTGGATGAGGAACGGGACACGGCAGCAGCGCGATCAGCAATTGATTAACAAGACATGTGCCGATACCACAGCCGCCGGGTTAAGACCAGGACGTTCCAGGAGGGGGGGTCTGGTGCTCCGGCTCATCCAAGACCAGACATATATGCAGAAGTTATCCCCACCTTGGGAAGGACCCTTTGTGGTCAGCAAGAACCTACACAACAGTTCATATTACCTGGTCGACGTTCGAGAGCATAAAGACTCACGTACAGCAGAGGAAGAGACGAAGCGGCCATGGAACATCGCTCTTCTGCGACCTTACTATACTTGAGCCATTGGCTCCGTTTTATGTACCATGTATATATTATGATTAATAAATAGACCGGCGCCTCCAGTAAACCGAGGAATCAGCCATCTTCTTTGAAAAGAGTATCACATGGGAGTTTTGCTCAGGTGATATCCATCTAAAGTCTATTTTTCTTGATATATATCATTTTCATCAAGAAAACAATTACTTTGATCTATATATTTTGATATGCAGGACAATTATTTATTAAAGGGACCAAAGAGAGTTGTTGCACAGCAGAACTCAAACATAGATACCCGGTGAGCACACCAAAGGAGTATCACATGGGAGTTTCTCTGAAAACTTACCATGGCCTCCTAAACCGGCGCCCTTGATACATCAAGGAATCGGCCAAGGACAATCATCGAGATGATCACCTAAAGACAAGATCCCTCAGAGGTTTTGAAACATTGGGTGGTATATCATCGATGAAAACGTCAAATATGGAGCCTGGCAGCTCGCAAAAAGCCTATGGAGCCTGGCAGCTCGCAAAAAGCCTATGGAGCCTGGCAGCTCGCAAAAAGCCTAGAGCCTAGCAGCTCACAAAAAGCCTAGAGCCTGGCAGCTCACAAAAAGCCTCGAATTTAGAGCCTGGCAGCTCACAAAAAGCCTTGAATTTGGAGCCTGGCAGCTCGCAAAAAGCCTCGACTACATGGTCTTATTTGCTGAAAAAATTATGTTTCTATGATTTCTCAAATTTTGCTTTTAATCAAGTCTATTGATCCGGATTGGGCAACCGCAAGGTTGACCATATGTCTACAAAGTTAAAAGTCTGGGTCATGAACACCAACATGGGTTAAACCGGCATTCATTATAACCCAGATCGGCCATCAGGCACAGATAATATAAACAGATCAAGCCTGGCGAAACAGAGGATTAAATTGACAGATGCCAAGTCAAGCTGTGCCATCCATATTGGGACAAAGACAATGTTTCAACTATCCTATTACAAGGCACCTGCAGGCCCGAATAGATCAAAGTTTTGGCATAAATATTCAGCAACTACAAATTAAGCCGGACGGTTTACGATTCCTCTTCACGCTGCGAAGGCTGAGGGTCAACTTGTTCCGGGTCTTCATCAGCTTCAGGCAATGGCTGGAAACCAGGAGCGCACCAATCAATCTTGGAGAGTGCACGGAAATACATTCCGTCATCAATAAGATCTAATGGATCAATATCTGGAGTGAAAGTATGACCACGAACTGGTGGGATCAGATTTTTAGTGTCGTAAACCGGCCGCTCCACCCGTGAATTTTCTAAGTCATAAGCCGGATGATACCTTGTCAAATCCGCTTCCCCGGCAAGCTTACTGGCAAGCGGGCGCATGTCCTTAGTCAAAGCACGGAGGTCTTCGGCAGAGAAGACTGATCCGTCCTCTTTGTTGTTGGGATAGCCGTTCATAGCTTCAACCGGGTCAAAGTTAGGGACCCATGCTTTGGCCCGGGTCAGCGCCATAAGAGAACCAGCCCGTGCAGCAGACTTCTTCACCTCCACCAGACGTACAGGCAGGACAGATAGCTTCTCCAAGGTGGCTTGGATGGTAGTTGGTGCCGGTTTGTTATGGGACATGGCACTAATAGCCCTTTGAGCACCAGAATAGAGCTGCTCCACCAGGGTATAAGCTGCCTTAAACTTCTTCCGGACATCATCTCCAAGATGAGCTATGCGCCTCCCTATATATGATGGTCGAGTTAAACCGGAACGGAACAAAGATTGCAAAGATGAAAAGCATATACAGATGGGTACTCACCGAAGATAGCAAAAGTCATGAGTTCTATTTGCTGTCTTAAACCGGTTAACTCCTGCGTAACCGAATCAAGACCAGCTTCGGCATCCTTTGCTCTTTTTTCAAGAGCACTCCTCTGCACCTCCTAGGTAGACCGCCCCGCTTCAAAATCTTACTTTAGTTTTTCCGTATTAGTCAAAGCAAGGACACGTTCTTCCTTAGCTTTGGCTGAAGCGGTTTCATGGAAGGCTAAGCCGTTCCGGAGTTCAGCTGCCTCCGAAGCCAACCGGGTTAAGTCAGCCTGCGAGGAATTCAAATGGATTAGAAGGACGGATCAATCAAGTCTCAAGTGCATAACAAGTTATACACTTGACACTTGGGGCTAATGTGCAATTGAAGTAAAGAAAGAAAAAAATTTCAGGCAAGTCCCAAGCGTATAAACAAGTTATACCCTTGACACTTGGGGGCTAATGTAAGTTCATTCTCAGGCATAATGGAAGTCCTGGTTCACCTACAATGAATCTAAACCGGCACTTGGGGGCTACTATGGCCTAAAGACAGGTTTGCAAAATTACAAGCAGAGGCAGAAGTGAAAGGAAAGAAAGTCACCTCATACTTATCCTTCATCATATTAACCAATCCGGCTTCATAATCGTGGCTGGCAAAGAGCCGGTTCAGATACTGATACGTCCAAAACGTATCTATAATTTCTGCTTGCTACATGCCTCTTTTGGGTGATATTGCTATGATATTTATACACTTCCATACACTTTTGATCATATTTGGACTAACCTATTAACTCAGTGCACCCCAGTGCCAGTTTCTGTTTTCTGCTGTTTTTGCATTTCAGGTTTTCACATTACGAGAACTGCCAGGAAAAATCCAGAAAAATTATATAAAAAATCAGCGTTCCAGAAACTACCGTGCGCCCGAAGGACAGCCGGGGGGGCCACCAGGGCTCCAGGCGCCCTGGCGGCGCCCCCCCCTGGGCCGCGCCGGGGGGGCGCCTGGGCCCCCCGAGGCTCCTCCGATGCCCCCCTTTGGCATATATTTAAAGCGTCTCCCGAAACCCTCGAGGGAGGAACTCTTTTCGCGATCTCATCTCTGTTCCGCCGCCGCCGCCGCTTCCAAGATCGGGAGCACCAGGAGAACTCTTCCCGGCACCCTGCCGGAGGGGAGGATCACCACCGGGAGCCTCTCCACCACCATGGACGCCTCCCGAATGAGTTGTGAGTAGTCTCCCTTGGACCATGAGTCCATGACCAGTAGCTATGTGATGTTCTCCTCCCGTTCTTGTGCTTCACTAATTAGCCCTCGTGAGCTGCCCTACATGATCGAGGCACATATGTAATCCTTATGCTGTTACTATGATGAGTTTGCTGGGATCCGATGGATTATGAGATTATGTTCAGATTGTGCTTGAGTAATATATTTGATCTACCTCTTTTATATTTATGTTCGTAAGTAATTCTTGCATGTTCTCCGTTGTTATTTATTGCTTTGGCCAAGTAATAGGTAGTGACTCCAAGAGGGAACGCTATGCTTGATTGTGGGTTCATGCCCCTCGATGACTAGTTTGAGTGACAGAAACATGAGTCTAGGGGATGTGCTGTTGCCACAAGGGGGAAAACAACGGTGCTTGTGCCCGCGGGTGCAAGGATTGTTTACTTTACGCAAAGTTCTTTTAATGCAGTTGTCTGTTGCATTGAGTTTACACTATGGGTGGGACTCGCAACTTAATACCAGCGAGATGTTCTGGATAGATATCTCAAGAGGATGATTAGTAGTAGATATTGATGGATTTCGGTCTACTTATTTTGGCGTACCGCCCATGCTTTGAACCTCAACCTTTCTTGCAATGTAGTCAACATTGGTTTGCGCACATGGTCCTGTCAATTGCCCAGTTGTAATTCGTTTACCTCACATAGCTGTTTTATCGTCTTTTGGGAGAGAGACATCACTAGTGAACATCATGAGACTCCGATCCATATTACCATCATTGATCACATCCGCTATTTACTTTTCGCTATTATTTACTATTGCAATTATATCTATCACTATTATCACTTGCGTTTAATCCTTTGTGAACTACAAGGCCGGAGGGATTGACAACCTCTCTGTACTCGTTGGGAGCAAAGTTATTTCTATCTGTGTGCAGGTCCATGTTGATTGCTAATATCTGGCGTCGTAGCAGTTGACACCTTCTTGTTGAACCTAGGAGTCTCTGGGGATTCGATCCTTGGTATCTTTGCCAAGGGAAAAACTTCCGCAACACTACATCTCACACCTTCCACTTGGGGTAACCAACGAGGGGCGAGAAGCCTAGCAAGAGTTTTTCTGGCGCCGTTGCCGGGGACTCCACTCTTCAAGATAGGGGAGTTGCATGCTATCTTTTACCTTTGCTTTTAGTCTTGTTAGTTTACCTTTCAGTTTTTGCTTTAGTATCTTTTATCGAAAATCACAAAAATAGTTATCTTGCTTGTTTGCTATTATGGGTTCCACCAAAAACACTAGATGGGAGGAGTACACCCCTTCTTCCATTATGCCAATCACCACTGTCGGGATCTACAAAAGTAATAAACCTTGTGATTATGTTAGTCTTGACGGAGGGTTATGCCCATGGCATGGTCTTCCCGGAAAAGAGTATGAGCCTTAGTTTAAAATTGCTCCTAAGCTTCCCCAAACTTGGGAAGACGTTCAAACTCTTATAATAGAGAGCGATTCAAATAAAGAGGATGACACTACAATTCTGCCCAATAATGATAAAATTGATTTTGATAATTGTAGTATTTCAGAAGTTGTCACCTTTCTGCAAGGAATGGCCAAAGATCCCCACACTAGCACGCTTAATCTTGCCTTCACAGAGCATGTCACTAATGCTCTCATCAAAGCTTGGGAGGAGAAACTTAGAGTAGAAGCCTCCATACCTAGAAAGCTAGAAGATGGTTGGGATCCTATGATTAAAATTAAGATAAACAACTTTTCTTGCTATGCTTTATGTGATATTATAGCTAGTACCTCCATTATGCCCAAAAGACTATATGATATGCTTAAATTAAAACCTTATGATTCTTGTTCTTTTGGTGTTCGTCTCGTTGATTCTTCCATAAACAAACCTTTGGGGAGGATCGATGATGTTCTTATCATTGTCAATGATAATTATGTTCCCGTTGATTTTACTATTATGGATATTGAATGTGATCCTTCTTGTCCAATTATTTTGGGACGTCCCTTTTTATGCACCGTTGGTGCTATCATTGACATGAAAGAGGGAAATATAAAATTTCAGTTTCCTCTCAAGAAAGGGATGGAACACTTCCCTCGAAAGAAGATCAAGTTACCTTTTGAGTCCGTTGTACGGGCTAGCTATTCTTTTACTCTTGATAAAACTTGATCTATATGCATTATGCCTAGCTTAAAGGCATAAAAGAAAGCGCTTTTGGGAGGCAGCCCACATGAATAAATTTATTTTGCTTTTGTTGTGTCTTGATGTTGTTACTACTGTATCATCATCATTGTATCTTTGCTTTTCAATTTTGTGCCAAGTGTAGCCTCTGATTGCTAGGAAGTTCAAAAGTTGTGAGGTGCTGTCCAGGAAACAGATTCTGTCCTTGGATAGAAAAATTCGTATAAAATCACCAGATCATCTTTTTGGTCTGAATTTTTCGACAGCGTGCTCTATATAATTGTATTTCGTGCGTCTGTTCTGAGTTTTTTGATTAGAGTTGTAGAAGTGCCCCGAACAAATCAATTACTACCTGCTGTTCTGTTTTTCACAGATTCTGTCTTGTTTTGCCTTTCCTTCATTTTGCAAACCAAGAGCTTGCTTTTTCTTTGCAAAAACCTTTTGGCAATCTTGAGAAACAGTAGACCTTCAAGAATATCTTTATTTCCAGCAAGGTACAATTATTTTATTATGGGTACTAACCTCGCTAATCAGATTATGATGAGTTATGTATGAAGGGAGTTTTCAAGTGTGCGAGGAAAGATGATAAAAAGATTCAGGAGTGTCAAGCGCTCAAGCTTGGGGATGCCCCCATGCACCCCCAAGAAATATTCAAGGAGACTCAAGCGTCTAAGCTTGGGGATGCCCCCGTGCATCCCCTTCTCCATCAACATTATCAGTTCATCTTTCGTTCCACTATATTTTAATCAATTCATGTGTTATGTGCTATGCTTGGAGCGTCTTGCTTTTAGTTTTATTTAGTTTTTCATAACGAGTCGGAACTCAGCTTTCTTTATGTGGGAGAGAAACACGCTCCACTTCTACCTAGAACATAACATAGAATTTTCATGTCTATCCTTGCTGTGTGTGTTCTTTGTCTTTTAATAGCTACTATCATGTTCAGCTCTTAGCTTTCATACTTATCTTTTCAAAGAGCTTTTGTTTAGTTGGTTGCTTGAACTCTCTTTAATTACCATGCTCACCTTATTAAGAGAGTTTGCTTCCGTTGCATTGGTTGATATGTCTATGATAAAGATGCTACGTGCATGATGGCGCTTAGTAGTTCATGTTTTCTTATGGTTAGTCTCAAATAGCTGGAGGGTTCCCAATGTGTTATTGGAGTACCAACATGATTTGTTTGCCTATGATGTGGTATGGTTTAGTAATATCTTCCTTCGAGAATTTATTTTGATTGACTTGGCGTATGCTCACGCATATTTAAGACTGTAAAGAAAGTTTGTCAAGCCTTGATGATCGTTTGTTTCTGAGTAGCGATATAACTACCATGCCTGATTCAATGTTGCTTTGTCGCTCTGCATGATTATGACCGTCATTGCTCTCTTAGTTGGTCGCTCCCAGTCTTTTGCTAACCTTCGCCTGTACTAAGCGGACTGACTGCTTGTGCATCCACATCCTTTAATCCAGTTATTCCATATTAGTCCACCATACCTTCCTACATGGTATTTACCTGCCATTCCTAACGGAGACTTGCACGTGCCATCTCGAAATTATTCAAAGAAAAAGCATTCTTATTTTGTGCCTCTGTTGTAAGTTCATGAGGAAGTAGTGGTTAATTCATGACCTTTTTAAGTTGGACAAGCTTCACCCCGGGATTGCATGTCTAATGTGCAAACCCATAATACGAGAAGGAACTGGCATTGAGTGCGCCCGGCTCAAAAAGATAATATAACAAACAAACCCTCCTTCATGCTTTGTTCATGAGAAATCAGAAAACTTTGGCAGTGATAAACAAAGGAGATTAAGAGGATGTGATCGTCCTCATTCGGGAGCCATTCCTCGAAACTTGTCCATCTCGAAAAGTGATTGAGTTGTCTGCTAGCATTCGTTGACGAAACATGCATGATCTAAAATAAATTATTACCTCTGTTTTAAAACCAAGAGCTCTGGTACATGTTTTGTCTTTGTTTCCGACTACGGGTTTTCAACCTTGCCAACAAAAGCCACGGTTCGAGAGTCTCCACCTTCTTTTAAAAGCACCAACTAATGAGAGCATGATTGTCATTCTGAGTGTAATGTGCATTGTCCCAAAGTAGCATTGTCTTTTGCATGATTGTGATATCGTTTATTCTGAAATCATTGTATCTAGTCATCACTTAAACCTTGGAGGTGCCCCTGCATTTATGTTTTGCTTCACTAAAGGGGGCAAGCTAGATATCACTTTATCATATTTGCACATCATGTTCATTGCAAATCTATTTGATGTTTCAGTATCATATTGTAAAACTTTCAGTCATTTGTGATTTTCTCATGAGGCAACTTAATTACTATAGATCCATTGTCTCAGTAAGCTTTTGTCATATGACTATGAAAAAGTCCTATATGGTTAATAGCATGTCACCACAGAAATTATTCTTGTTATCATTTACCTACTCGAGGACGAGCAGGAATTAAGCTTGGGGATGTTGATACGTCCAAAACGTATCTATAATTTCTGCTTGCTCCATGCCTCTTTTGGGTGATATTGCTATGATATTTATACACTTCCATACACTTTTGATCATATTTGGACTAACCTATTAACTCAGTGCACCCCAGTGCCAGTTTCTGTTTTCGG
>LR738713.1:428158936-428249196 GCA_902687465.1 Secale cereale | reverse complement strand
GGGGGGGCACCAGGGCTCCAGGCGCCCTGGCGGCGCCCCCCCCTGGGCCGCGCCCGGGGGGCACCTGGGCCCCCGAGGCTCCTCCGATGCCCCCCTTTGGCATATATTTAAAGCGTCTCTCGAAACCCTCGAGGGAGGAACTCTTTTCGCGATCTCATCTCTGTTCCGCCGCCGCCGCCGCTTCCAAGATCGGGAGCACCAGGAGAACTCTTCCCGGCACCCTGCCGGAGGAGAGGATCACCACCGAGAGCCTCTCCACCACCATGGAAGCCTCCCGGATGAGTTGTGAGTAGTCTCCCTTGGACCATGAGTCCATGACCAGTAGCTATGTGATGTTCTCCTCCCGTTCTTGTGCTTCACTAATTAGCCCTCGTGAGCTACCCTAAATGATCGAGGCACATATGTAATCCTTATGCTGTTGCTATGATGAGTTTACTGGGATCCGATGGATTATGAGATTATGTTCAGATTGTGCTTGAGTAATATATTTGATCTACCTCTTTTATATTTATGTTCGTAAGTAATTTTTGCATGTTCTCCGTTGTTATTTATTGCTTTGGCCAAGTAATAGGTAGTGACTCCAAGAGGGAACGTTATGCTTGATTGTGGGTTCATGCCCCTCGATGACTAGTTTGAGTGACAGAAACATGAGTCTAGGGGATGTGCTGTTGCCACAAGGGGGAAAACAACGGTGCTTGTGCCCGCGGGTGCAAGGATTGTTTACTTTACGCAAAGTTCTTTTAATGCAGTTGTCTGTTGCATTGAGTTTACACTATGGGTGGGACTCGCAACTTAATACCAGCGAGATGTTCTGGATAGATATCTCAAGGTGGATGATTAGTAGTAGATATTGATGGATTTCGGTCTACTTACTTTGGCGTACCGCCCATGCTTTGAACCTCAACCTTTCTTGCAATGTAGTCAGCATTGGTTTGCGCACATGGTCCTGTCAATTGCCCAGCTGTAATTCGTTTACCTCACATAGCTGTTTTATTGTCTTTTGGGAGAGAGACATCACTAGTGAACATCATGATACTCCAGTCCATATTACCATCATTGATCACATCCGCTATTTACTTTTCGCTATTATTTACTATTGCAATTATATCTATCACTACTATCACTTGCGTTTAATCCTTTGTGAACTACAAGGCCGGAGGGATTGACAACCTCTCTGTACTCGTTGGGAGCAAAGTTATTTGTATCTGTGTGCAGGTCCACGTTGATTGCTAATATCTGGCGCCGTAGCAGTTGACACCTTCTTGTTGAACCTAGGAGTCTCTGGGATTCGATCCTTGGTATCTTTGCCAAGGGAAAAACTTCCGCAACACTACATCTCACACCTTCCACTTGGGGTAACCAACGAGGGGCGAGAAGCCTAGCAGATACCCAGAATGAAGTTCCTGGGCACTCAACTGGGCATAGCTGGATAAGTCTGTGTTCCACTTACCTTTGTCTTGTTGAAAATTTTCTTCCTTGGCAGTATGCCTGGCCAAGGTGACAGGCTCGGTGGGAACAGTGAAGCCTAGCCCGGTTATCTCAACGTCTGCGGATGAGGCAGCAATTGGCTGGAGGGGGACAGCAGTAGGCGCCGGGCTGACAGGTGCTGGGTTGGTCCGAGGAGGGCTAACCCAGACAGGGCTTGCCGGTTCAGCCGTGTTCTCCATGTTGTCACCTCCCGGAGCGGCAACATTGTCACGATCTATAGGAATGGGATCATCAAATTGAGCTTCAAGGTTATCTTCTGGAAGGACGGCCGCTTCAGGGTCATCGGCCGGTTCAGCGGCAGTGGTTTCAGCATCCGGTTTATTTGCTTTCGCCTTTTTGCTAGGCTTCGGCATTCTGGTAAAGGCCAAAGGAATAGTGAGGATCATAAAATTAAAAATAGGAAGATAGACCGGATGTTTGAAGAAAGGACTTACCTAGGGACGGTCTTGAGTATAGGGACCTGCGTTGCAGTTGATTCGCCGGAAGAAGACAGAGGAGCCTCCTGATAGTTGGGATCAGACGGTTTAAGCGGTTTACGTATAAGGCCTGCTTTTGGATGAAGGAGAGTTGGAGTGAGTAAAACCTCTGAGCGACGCCTGCGAGCCGGCGTAAGGGGTATTCCGGATGACTCAACCACATGACCGCTATGGCGCGTGGTCCGGCGTGCTTCATGCTGCTGTTTCTTCAAAAGAAAGTTGGGATCCAATTGAGCATAAGGATGAGAAAATGGATATTTCCAGGACACCCGGTGGACTCTGGAGGGCAACGGTTCTGAATCAGAAGAGAGAGAAATTACCTCAACTCCCGCCGCTTTACTTCCTTCCGCCAGATCCTGCGGAAAGGCATTGTTAACATAAATTTAGACAAAGGGAAGTCAAAGGATATAAGGGTTAGTTGGTACCTCAGAGTCCGGATCATCTTCTTCAGGATGTGAACCGGAAGCAGCAACAGCTTTCTTCTTCTTAACAGCGTAAGTCTTTTTTCGTGGCTGTTTGGCGGGTTTATCTTGAGATTTCCTCTTCTAGAAGGGATCGTTGGCCTGTGCAGAAGGATAAGTAATGAGTTGAAGACAACTGATATGAACGAATTAAAGACAAACAGGAAAGGATCAGAAGAGACTTACTACTGGCGGTTCATTGGTTGCGCAGAACGGAGCTAAGCTGGTTCGGCTGCACTCCTCCAGATGGATGTTTAGCATCTTCTTCGCGGATTCAGTTACTTCATTGTCAGGAAGCACTATTTCGGTGTGGCACTGAGGGTCGTCTGGCTTGCCGGAATATTCGCACATCAGGCTTGAGCGCCGGCTCAGTGGAAGAATGCTCCAAGAGAGCCAGCAGCGGACGAAGTCAACACCGGTTAAACCATTTGCCACGAAGGCCCTTAGCTTGGAAAGTTGAGGGGAAAAGCTGGCCCGGTCTGGGGCACTGAGATGTTGTGGCAGAGGATGGTGTGTTGCCAGGCGATAGGCACGGTAACCCGGCATCGGGTTCTCTCCTTCAGGCGAAGTGTCCCTACAATAGAACCATGTCTGGTTCCATTCTTTGGGGTGGCTGTGAAGGGCAGCGTGAGGAAAACTTGCATCCTTTCTTTTCTGGATACTGACGCCACCCAGCTCCTGATGAGGCCCATGAGTAAACTCCGTCCGCCGGTTCAGATGAAAGAAATCCCGAAATAAGTCCACTGATGGTTCTTCTTGAAGGTATGCCTCTGAGAAAACTTGAAAGTTGCAGATGTTTGAAACAGAATTTGGGCCTACATCTTGGGGATGGAGTTGAAAAGCAGCTAGTACATCCTGGAAGAATTTTGAACCGGGAGGACTGAAACCCCGGGCCAGATGATCGTAAAAAACTACAACTTCCCCCTCCTTAGGCGCAGGGGGCATTCTTTTTCAGGAGCTCGCCAGTGCAGAGTTTCCTTGGGGCCCAGGACGCCAATTGAGGCCGCTCCAACTAAGTCATCTTCCGTGATCCAGGAAGGAACCCAATTGCAAGCGACAAATTGCTTGGCCATCGTGTTGAATGAGGAAGTTCTGAAAAATATAGTGCAAAATCCGGTTTACTAACTTCTAAAGTACAAACCGGTGCATCTCTACGAAGTTATGGGCCTAATTGTCGGTTTAAACAAGGGACTAATGGTATTGCTAATCCGGAAGCAGATATGAGCGAGACAGCTACCGGTCATGATGATGGAAAAGAAGAAGCTAAACCGACAATGATAAGATACATGTTTACATCTAAACCGTCAAAGGAAGCATATGACATGCAAATTATGGCTAAACCGGTGAGATGAGCTACAGATCTAAAGTATGAGGAAACAGTTTCCACAGAAAGCTGAGGGCGACATGGATCTAAGGCACAAGAAAAAAGATGGAATAAATTCAAGTTATATTCAAGAAAGGCCGCGGAGGTTCTCTACAGATCGAATCTAAACTGATAAAGCTAGAGGAACTAAGGATATGATGGCGGAGCAGAAGTGCATGGATTCGGGTCGAGTCTAAATAAGTTTGAATCTACAGCAAGGCTGACCTACGGGGATGAACAGCAAAGCTTCGAGGGTTCATGGCGAAGCTACGGAAGAAACCCTAGAGTAAGATCTACGGGGAAGAAGGAGTACCTGAAGAAACAGAGGACGGCGGCGAAGTTCTCTGGTGACGTTCAGGTTGATGCAGCGGCCTGGCTCGAGGACGACGGTGAGCTCGAAGAGTGACGGCGGAGTTTCGAGCGATGGAGATGGAGGAAGAAGAAGGCAGAAGGGGAAAAGAGATAAGCCCCAGCGGTATTTATAAGCCGAAGAGGTAAAAACGGTAAGCGCGGGAATCGAGGAGGCCAGAGATCGGATAAAGATTGAGTTGTCGCCTCGATTTTCGGTGCGGCATTTAAGAAAGGTAACAGACAGATGCGAGCATTAAATGCGGAGATGATGTCACGACGGATTAAGGCGATTCCAGGAGATGACGTCATGGCCGGTTTATGAAGCAAATGAGTTGCAAAAAGGAGATTTGTGCAAGACTTAGAAGACTGACATGAACAAGTTCAAATCAATCTGGGGCCTAATGTCAGGGATATTACTAACAGGCATAAACCAGCCAGGAAGATCCGGCTTACACTAACAAGGTTGTATTATTACAAGCCCAGTAGAATATGTACAAGAGGTTACAACCCATAAAGGTTTAGGGCCCATGTATAATGCCCACGGTCTGTAAACCGTCGTACTATGTAACTTGGGATGTAAGATAGAAAGAATAGAGACCGAGGCGGACACGTTTATGAGCCGGCCTCGGGACTCTGTAAACCGGACCGGGCGTCGCCTCCTATATAACGGACGATCCGGCAACGGTTCAAGGGCAAGAAACAACAGCTCGAGACACAGGCAAGCGGATTCGCTCCCTGTTCATTGACGCACAAGCAATACCACACCAAACTAGACATAGGCTTTTACCTTCATTGACGGGGCCGAACTAGTATAAACTCCATGTGTCATGTGTCCACTTTAACCTCTTCAAGCTAACCCGCGCGATGGCCTCACACCTAAGTCCACTAAACCAGACATCTGCCGTGCTAATTCCACCACACTGAGCATGTTCATTTCCAGATCCGCTGAGCGCGCCTTGTCGTTCTTCAAAATCTTGAAGAAGGCAGGGCCCTTGGAGTGGACCCCGGAGGCAGATGCTGCATTACAATATTTGATGACCTACCTTTCCTCTGTCCCCATCTTGGTTGCACCTAAACCACAAGAGCCACTGCTGCTTGGCGGCAATCAACCAAGTGGTCAGTGCAACACTCATGACAAAGAGGGAAGTAGATGACACGGCAGTCACTACCGCAGTCCCCTCCGGAAAGGAAAATGAACCCATCCCGGCAAGGTCAGAGGCAGTTCAAGATAGGGAAGAGTAGGCCAATGGAGGCAGATCCATGGTCACGGCAATGATGAAAGTGGTGCAGCGCCTAGTGTACTTCGTCAGCACCCTATTGTAGGGGGCTAGATCAAGGTACTCTTGTGTGCAAAAGTTGATTTTTGGCCTCATCGTGGCCTCAGGGAAACTGCGCCACTACTTCCAAGCCCACGAGATCACAGTCGCCACCCGCTTCCCTTTGCAATGTATACTCCAGAATCCTAAGGCCACTAGTAGAATTGTGGAATGGGCCTTGGAGTTATCTAGTTTTGGTTTGAAGTTTGAGAGCACATCAACTATTCAGAGCAGAGCACTGGCTGAATTCATTGCAGAATGGACACCTACCCCTGATGAAGAAGTATTGGAGACAGTTAACTCGGCAATGAAGCGCCCCAGGAATGGATTATGTACTTCAACGATGCCTTCTCCCTCCAGGGTGCAGGGGCTGGCGTGCTTCTCATTGCTCCCACTGGGGAGCACATCAAGTATGTCATCCAACTGCATTTACCACGGGAGGAGGCCGCCAACAACACGGCTGAGTATGAGGGACTCCTTGCCAGGCTCAGAATTGCCACAGAACTAGGAGTCAAGAAGCTGATCATCCGTGGAGATTCACAGCTCGTGGTGAGACAAGTGAACAAGGATTATAAGAGCCCGTTGATGGAAGCATACATCGAGGAAGTGAGGAAGTTGGAGGAGCGCTATGACGGGTTACAAACAGGGCATGTACCTCGTGCAGAAAATAGCATAGCTGACCACCTGTCAAAGTGCGATGCGCAAAAACTCCAAGTGGACTTTTGTTCTCCATCGGACTCAACCCTCCATATCACCAACAACAATGGCCAAGAAGAGGAGGAAATTGGAATCCGTCAAGCTTCCCCCAGCAGAGTTTTCTGAAACCCCCGGCAGGGGGCTTGGTGGGAACAACTCCCCTTTGATTGGTAAGCCGCACTCTGCTAGGCTTCTCGCCCCTCGTTGGTTACCCCAAGTGGAAGGTGTGAGATGTAGTGTTGCGGAAGTTTTTCCCTTGGCAAAGATACCAAGGATCGAATCCCCAGAGACTCCTAGGTTCAACAAGAAGGTGTCAACTGCTACGGCGCCAGATATTAGCAATCAACGTGGACCTGCACACAGATACAAATAACTTTGCTCCCAACGAGTACAGAGAGGTTGTCAATCCCTCCGGCATTGTAGTTCACAAAGGATTAAACGCAAGTGATAGTAGTGATAGATATAATTGCAATAGTAAATAATAGAGAAAAGTAAATAGCGGATGTGATCAATGATGGTAATATGGACCGGAGTCTCATGATGTTCACTAGTGATGTCTCTCTCCCAAAAGACAATAAAACAACTATGTGCTGTAAATGAATTACAGCTGGGCAATTGACAGGACCATGTGCGCAAACCAATGCTGACTACATTGCTAGAAAGGTTGAGGTTCAAAGCATGGGCGGTACACCAAAGTAAGTAGACCGAAATCCATCAATATCTACTACTAATCATCCACCTTGAGATATCTATCCAGAACATCTCGCTGGTATTAAGTTGCGAGTCCCACCCATAGTGTAAACTCAATGCAACAGACAACTGCATTAAAAGAACTTTGCGTAAAGTAAACAATCCTTGCACCCGCGGGCACAAGCACCATTGTTTTCCCCCTTGTGGCAACAGCACATCCCCTAGACTCATGTTTCTGTCACTCAAACTAGTCATCGAGGGGCATGAACCCACAATCAAGCATAACGTTCCCCCTTGGAGTCACTACCTATTACTTGGCCAAAGCAATAAATAACAACAGAGAACATGCAAGAATTACTTACGAACATAAATATAAAAGAGGTAGATCAAATATATTACTCAAGCACAATCTGAACATAATCTCATAATCAATCGGATCCCAGCAAACTCATCATAGCAACAGCATAAGGATTACATATGTGCCTCGATCATGTAGGGCAGCTCACGAGGACTAATTAGTGAAGCACAAGAACGGGAGGAGGACATCACATAGCTACTGGTCATGGACTCATGGTCCAAGGGAGACTACTCACAACTCATCCGGGAGGCGTCCATGGTGGTGGAGAGGCTCCCGGTGGTGATCCTCCCCTCCGGCAGGGTGCCGGGAAGAGTTCTCCTGGTGCTCCCGATCTTGGAAGCGGCGGCGGCGGTGGAACAGAGATGAGATCGCGAAAAGAGTTCCTCCCTCGAGGGTTTCGGGAGACGCTTTAAATATATGCCAAAGGGGGGCATCGGAGGAGCCTCGTGGGGCCCAGGCGCCCCCCGGCGCGGCCCAGGGGGAGGGGGGCGCGCCGCCAGTGCGCCTGGAGCCCTGGTGGCCCCCCCGGCTGTCCTTCGGGCGCACGGTAGTTTCTGGAACGCTGATTTTTTATATAATTTTTATGGATTTTTCCTGGCAGTTCTCGTAATGTGAAAACCTGAAATACAAAAACAGCCGAAAACAGAAACTGGCACTGGGGTGCACTGAGTTAATAGGTTAGTCCAAATATGATTAAAAGTGTATGGAAGTGTATAAATATCATAGCAATATCACCCAAAAGAGGCATGGAGCAAGCAGAAATTATAGATACGTTTTGGACGTATCAACATCCCCAAGCTTAATTCCTGCTCGTCCTCGAGTAGGTAAATGATAACAAGAATAATTTCTGTGGTGACATGCTATTAACCATATAGGACTTTTTCATAGTCATATGACAAAAGCTTACTGAGACAATGGATCTATAGTAATTAAGTTGCCTCATGAGAAAATCACAAAGGACTGAAAGTTTTACAATATGATACTGAAACATCAAATAGATTTGTAATGAACATGATGTGCAAATATGATAAAGTGATATCTAGCTTGCCCCCTTTAGTGAAGCAAAACATAAATGCAGGGGCACCTCCAAGGTTTAAGTGATGACTAGATACAATGATTTCAGAATAAACGATATCACAATCATGCAAAAGACAATGCTACTTTGGGACAATGCACATTACACTCAGAATGACAATCATGCTCTCAGTAGTTGGTGCTTTTAAAATAAGGTGGAGACTCTCGAACCGTGGCTTTTGTTGGCAAGGTTGAAAACCCGTAGTCGGAAACAAAGACAAAACATGTACCAGAGCTCTTGGCTTTAAAACAGAGGTAATAATTTATTTTAGATCATGCATGTTTCGTCAACGAATGCTAGCAGACAACTCAATCACTTTTCGAGATGGACAAGTTTCGAGAAACGGCTCCCGAATGAGGACGATCACATCCTCTTAATATCCTTTGTTTATCACTACCAAAGTTTTCTGATTTCTCATGAACAAAGCGTGAAGGAGGGTTTGTTTGTTATATTATCTTTTTGAGCCGGGCGCACTCAATGCCAGTTCCTTCTCGTATTATGGGTTTGCACATTATACATGCAATCCCGGGGTGAAGCTTGTCCAACTTAAAAAAGTCATGAATTAACCACTACTTCCTCATAAACTTACAACAGAGGCACAAAATAAGAATGCTTTTTCTTTGAATAATTTCGAGATGGCACATGCAAGTCTCCGTTAGGAATAGCACGTAAATACCATGTAGGAAGGTATGGTGGACTCATATGGCATAACTGGATTAAAGGATGTGGATGCACAAGCAGTCAGTCCGCTTAGTACAGGCGAAGGTTAGCAAAAGACTGGGAGCGACCAACTAAGAGAGCAATGACGGTCATAATCATGCAGAGCGACAAAGCAACATTGAATCAGGCATGGTAGTTATATCGCTACTCAGAAACAAAAGATCATCAAGGCTTGACAGACTTTCTTTACAGTCTTAAATATGCGTGAGCATACGCCAAGCCAATCAAAATAAATTCTCGAAGGAAGATATTACTAAACCATACCACATCATAGGCAAACAAATCATGTTGGTATTCCAATAACACATTGGGAACCCCCCAGCTATTTGAGACTAACCATAAGAAAACATGAACTACTAAGCGCCATCATGCATGTAGCATCTTTATCATAGACATATCAACCAATGCAACGGAAGCAAACTCTCTTAATAAGGTGAGCATGGTAATTAAAGAGAGTTCAAGCAACCAACTAAACAAAAGCTCTTTGAAAAGATAAGCATGAAAGCTAAGAGCTGAACATGATAGTAGCTATTAAAAGACAAAGAACACACACAGCAAGGATATACATGAAAATTCTATGTTATGTTCTAGGTAGAAGTGGAGCGTGTTTCTCTCCCAGATAAAGAAAGCTGAGTTCCGACTCGCTATGAAAAACTAAAGAAAACTAAAAGCAAGACGCTCCAAGCATAGCACATAACACATGAAGTGATTAAAATATAGTGGAACGAAAGACGAACTGATAATGTTGATGGAGAAGGGGATGCACGGGGGCATCCCCAAGCTTAGACGCTTGAGTCTCCTTGAATATTTCTTGGGGGTGCATGGGGGCATCCCCAAGCTTGAGCGCTTGACACTCCTGAATCTTTTTATCATCTTCCCTCGCACACTTGAAAACTCCCTTCATACATAACTCATCATAATCTGATTAGCGAGGTTAGTACCCATAATAAAATAATTGTACCTTGCTGGAAATAAAGATATTCTTGAAGGTCTACTGTTTCTCAAGATTGCCAAAAGGTTTTTGCAAAGAAAAAGCAAGTTCTTGGTTTGCAAAATGAGGGAAAGGCAAAACATGACAGAATTTGTGAAAAACAGAACAGCAGGTAGTAATTGATTTGTTCGGGGCACTTCTGCAACTCTAATCAAAAAACTCAGAACAGACGCACGAAAGAAAATTATATAGAGCACGCTGTCGAAAAAATTCAGACCAAAAAGATGATCTGGTGATTTTATACGAATTTTTCTATCCAAGGACAGAATCTGTTTCCTGGACAGCACCTCACAACTTTTGAACTTTCTTGCAATCAGAGGCTACACTTGGCACAAAATTGAAAAGTAAAGATACAATGATGATGCTACTGTAGTAACAACATCAAGACACAACAAAAGCAAAATAAAAATTTTATTCATGTGGGCTGCCTCCCAAAAGCGCTTTCTTTTATGCCTTTAAGCTAGGCATAATGCATAGAGGAATCAATAACCATCGTAATAATCGGAGCTATAAATTGCTTCAAATGGTTCCTCAACAAGTTCATTCTTGTTCCTTCTAGGAAAGGGGTACACACCTTTTGCCTTTCCGCGCAAGCGGATTTGTCCCTTACCTATATCAATGAAGCCTTTAACTGCTCGGAGGAAGTCCCTTCCAAGCACTATATTTCCTTGGTTTGGCTCCATGATGAAGAAATCAATCATTGCAATCCCTTTAAGGAATTTAACTGGCATGTCTTTTATTCTTCCCTGGATTTCAGAAATATCTCCATTAGTGTGTTCATGATAAGATGGTAATCTATCCATGTTAAATTTTAAATAATCATGAACAATTTTTGGCATAGTAGAAACCATAGATCCAATATCACAATAAGCATGGAAGTCTTGATTAGAGATGCTAATCCTAACGAAAGGCTCCCAATCATTGTCTATTTCCAAAATGTCTTTCTTATTGGGTTTAGGTTCCTCTACCTTCATCAAGTCTAGAGCATCCATTCTCTTCTCAATAGTAGCAAGTCTATCTATGACAGTATCAAAGTTATGATCATAAACAAAGTAACTAGATAGACCATGTATAATTTCAAGAGCTCTAGCTTCATCACACTCTAGGAAATCTCCCTCGGCTATAATATCAAGAGAGTGTTTATACCATTTAAAAAGACCATGGTAAAAATTTCTAAGCACAATTTTTATAGGTATCCAAGGCATAATTCTCCTATGTGCATCAGAAATTCTGTCCCATGCCTTCTTCATATTTTCTCCATCCCTTTGATGGAAATCTAAAACTTCTGATTCACTCAAAGCACCAAATCCTAACATGTTTAGCTAAACAGAAAGGACTACTAACAGGAAAGCAAAATAATTTTTTTTTTCGTAATTTTTGATAAAGGATACTAAAGCAAAAACTGACAGGTAAACTAACAAGACTAAAAGCAAAGGTAAAAGATAGCGTGCAACTCCCCTATCTTGAAGAGTGGAGTCCCTGGCAACGGCGCCAGAAAAACTCTTGCTAGGCTTCTCGCCCCTCGTTGGTTACCCCAAGTGGAAGGTGTGAGATGTAGTGTTGCGGAAGTTTTTCCCTTGGCAAAGATACCAAGGATCGAATCCCCAGAGACTCCTAGGTTCAACAAGAAGGTGTCAACTGCTACGGCGCCAGATATTAGCAATCAACGTGGACCTGCACACAGATACAAATAACTTTGCTCCCAACGAGTACAGAGAGGTTGTCAATCCCTCTGGCCTTGTAGTTCACAAAGGATTAAACGCAAGTGATAGTACTGATAGATATAATTGCAATAGTAAATAATAGCGAAAAGTAAATAGCGGATGTGATCAATGATGGTAATATGGACCGGAGTCTCATGATGTTCACTAGTGATGTCTCTCTCCCAAAAGACAATAAAACAGCTATGTGAGGTAAACGAATTACAGCTGGGCAATTGACAGGACCATGTGCGCAAACCAATGCTGACTACATTGCAAGAAAGGTTGAGGTTCAAAGCATGGGCGGTACGCCAAAGTAAGTAGATTGAAATCCATCAATATCTACTACTAATCATCCACCTTGAGATATCTATCCAGAACATCTCGCTGGTATTAAGCTGCGAGTCCCACCCATAGTGTAAACTCAATGCAACAGACAACTGCATTAAAAGAACTTTGCATAAAGTAAACAATCCTTGCACCCGCAGGCACAAGCACCGTTGTTTTCCCCCTTGTGGCAACATCACATCCCCTAGACTCATGTTTCTGTCACTCAAACTAGTCATCGAGGGGCATGAACCCACAATCAAGCATAACGTTCCCTCTTGGAGTCACTACCTATTACTTGGCCAAAGCAATAAATAACAACGGAGAACATGCAAGAATTACTTACGAACATAAATATAAAAGAGGTAGATCAAATACATTACTCAAGAACAATCTGAACATAATCTCATAATCCATCGGATCCCAGGAAACTCATCATAGCAACAGCATAAGTATTACATATGTGCCTCGATCATGTAGGGCAGCTCACGAGGACTAATTAGTGAAGCACAAGAACGGGAGGAGAACATCACATAGCTACTGGTCATGGACTCATGGTCCAAGGGAGACTACTCACAACTCATCCGGGAGGCGTCCATGGTGGTGGAGAGGCTCCCGGTGGTGATCCTCCCCTCCGGCAGGGTGCCGGGAAGAGTTCTCCTGGTGCTCCCGATCTTGGAAGCGGCGGCGGCGGCGGAACAGAGATGAGATCGCGAAAAGAGTTCCTCCCTCGAGGGTTTCGGGAGACGCTTTAAATATATGCCAAAGGGGGGCATCGGAGGAGCCTCGGGGGGCCCAGGCGCCCCCCCGGCGCGGCCCAGGGGGGGGGCGCCGCCAGGGCGCCTGGAGCCCTGGTGGCCCCCCCGGCTGTCCTTCGGGCGCACGGTAGTTTCTGGAACGCTGATTTTTTATATAATTTTTCTGGATTTTTCCTGGCAGTTCTCGTAATGTGAAAACCTGAAATACAAAAACAGCCGAAAACAGAAACTGGCACTGGGGTGCACTGAGTTAATAGGTTAGTCCAAATATGATCAAAAGTGTATGGAAGTGTATAAATATCATAGCAATATCACCCAAAAGAGGCATGGAGCAAGCAGAAATTATAGATACGTTTTGGACGTATCACACTCTCCCGTGAAACTTTCAACATCTGTGGTTGAGGAATGCGCTTCCGGGAATGAGGAGGTGCCGCTGATCCTCGTTGCCGAGCCACGGGCTCCAACTTGGGCACGACACATTGTCCATTTCCTCCAAATAGGAGAACTTCTCGAAAGGCAAGAAGTTGAAAGAGTAGCCCGGAGGGCCAGTATGTATCAATTTTATTGATGACATGCTATACATAAGAAGGCCCAACGGCGAGAAATTGTGGTGCGTTTGCTGGGAAGAAGGAAATGATCTGCTAGCGGAAATACACAAGGGTATGTGCGGCTCCCACATTGGATCGAGGGCTTTGGTTGGGAAGGCTTTCCAGCAAGGATTTTATTGGCCCACCGCCCTCCTAGATGCAATTGAGCTAGTCACCATATGTGAAGCCTGCCAGTTCCATTCCAAGAATATCCATCAGCCTGCCCAAGCTCTTAAAACGATCCCTTTGTCGTGGCCATTTTTGGTCTGGGGGCTTGATATCTTGAGCCTCTTTCCCCATGCTGCCGGGGGCTTTGAATTCTTGTTCGTCACGATAAAAAAGTGTACAAAGTGGCCGAAAGTGGAGCCAGTGAGAAAGGTGACCGCTCAGTTAGCTATTAAGTTCTTGAAAGGATTGGTATACCGCTTTGGAGTTCCTGCCCGGATCATCACTGACAATGGTACCCTATTCACGAGCCGCGCCTTCATGCAATACGTTCATGCCCTCAGAAGCAAGATTTCATTCGCATCAGTGGCGCACCCAAGGAGAAATGGACAAGCTGAGAGGGCGAACGATGAAGTGTTGCAAGGCCTCAAGACAAGAATATTTGATATGCTACAGAAGTGTGGCAAGCGATGGATCGACAAGCTGCCGGTGGTTCTCTGGTCCCTCCGTACGACACCAAATTGGGCCACCGGACATACTCCCTTCTCCCTAGTCTATGGGGCAGAAGCAATTATCCCCACGGAACTCATTTACGGGTCTCCCCGATTGCTTGCCTAGGATGAAGTAGCGCAAGAACAACACTGGCGTGATGACACTGTGCTACTTGAGGAGAACCGTCTCCGGGCTACTACGTGTGTTACACGCTACCAGCAAGCCCTGCATCGCTATCACAGCTGCAGGGTTAATGCCCAGAGTCTTGAAGAAGGCGACATTGTCCTTAGGCGTGTTCAGTCCGCCAAGGGTACAAACATGTTGATGCCGAAGTGGGAAGGCCCTTACCGGGTAGTACGAGTCACCAGACCCGGCGCAGTCCGTCTGGCGACCGGAGATGGCATTCAATTGCAAAACTCATGGAATATTGAGCATCTCCATAAGTTCTACCCGTAAGGCGCAGCTGTCGGGCCCTGCCCGGCAGCCACCCTTTTGTACAAGCTTTGCCTTAGTTGCATGTAACCCTTTGTACAAAGCTAGGCACAGACCCTGAGCAACAGAAAAATAAATGAAGCGCTGCCCCCTCCCCCCCCCCGGAAGAAGATTGCATGCATGCATAAGCATATCATGAGCATAGCATGTTCATGTAGATAAGATCATACATGGCATTGTTTTCATCTGCATCCAACTGCAGGATTCTTACCGTGGACTTGGTCCTGAAGAGAGGAAATGAAGACAAGCCTACACAGCAATCCCTGGTAAGCCAAACAGATAAGTTCTCTTCTTATCCATATGTGTTTTGTAAAATAAAGACTTGTGCATATGAAAACCTCATCACCCTCGAAACTTAGGTGCTCCCATCCTTTGGCTCGAACGTTGCTTCGGTCAGGATGGTCGCAGTTGCTTTTGGCAGGAAAGGGTTGGCGGGGGGTTGGTTCCCCTTATGGTTTTATGCCCGGCAGGCCTAGCCCCACGGCAACAAACCGAGGGTATCGGCAGGATAGCCCGCCGGGGAAAACTTGTTTACTTAAGCGTATAGAGGCATCCCACCTCTGCATGGATACCATACATGCACAAGTACCCGACAAGGTTCGTCTTTTTCATAATACGCTAATCAGCAAGTATAGATTTTACATGACACAAACATGGATAAAGAAAATTACATAACTTAGACTAAAGTTTGGTGATTGCGCACACGTTTTAACATGAAAAAAGATAAGTGCCCCGTAATCCCCTTCTCTATCCCTCCTTTCCCAGGCACTGCAGCGGGAATAGAAGAGGACAAAAGGAGCACCTGGGCGAAGGTGATGGTGAAGAGAGCGGCATGAGCGGCTCCCCAATCACCGCCATAAGGGCCAGCAGGACACGGTAGGGCGAACGAAGCCGGAAGCCATGAGGAGGCCTGCCGGGGTCCAGCTGGAGGACTGCTAGAGGAATCAGAGACACCACCCGACCTGGCCGTCCAACTCCCCGGCGAGTCGCCTTGCTGGGAAAAGACAGGCGCAGGTGGTGGTGCCCCCAACTGATGGTGATGGTGTGGCCGGTGGTCAGCCAGAGTCAGAGTCGTCGGCCTCCCTGCCGACTCCGACGTCATCACCGTCACTGCCCTCCTCTTTTTTGTCGCTCAAGGAGGAGCTTTCGTCGCCAGTCGGGCTCTCCATGCAACACCCTAAGCGAGACCTCAAGCGTCTAAAGACCTTGATGGACAACAGGGTCTCCTCCACTAACTTGAAATGGAGGGCGTGCCTTGCCATCAAGCTGTGGACGCGCCTGAAGGTCTTCCAACCATGTCGGAGAAGCATAACATGGGGGGCTGGGAACTCTGTGTTCACCTGCGTACTGCCATTACAGCAGCCTCTCATGTGCAGCCTCAATGTACTCCGGCGGATGGTCCCTAACGTGACCCTCCGACGGCCCAGAGAGCCACTTGGGGGAAGGGAGGATCACGACGCCGCCGCGTCCTCCTCGAACCTGAGGGTGACCTCGCCCTCGTCCAGCACCTCTGCCACAAGCGTTGGATTCCGCCCCCACATTGTCAACTGGGGGAGGAAAGCGATGTCGAGAAGAAACTGTCGTCGCCACCGCCGGAGCGTCGGCACGTCCTCTTCCCCTCGCCATCAGAAGGGAAGAGGGAGATGAATGAGAAGAAGAAGAAGATGTGCGTGAGTTAGCCCTCGCCCGTCTTCCCTTTTTATAAGTGGATTGGGCTGGGGGCTGGCTCCTCACCAAAAAGTCTGCTGCCCCGCTCCACCAACCCGGCTCCTCCGCGCTACTAACGACACGAAGAATCAAGACCGCCCATATGTGCCAATCCACGACGCCTGGCTTTCCGCCGGGGCGCTCCTTCCCACATCTGACGTATCCGCCACCAGCCATGTGAATGCATGCAGTATACGTGGCAGAAATGATAGAAACGACATGGGAAAAAGGGGAAGTTGCCATCCCGTGGGCGTCAAATACGGGCAATGCTACTTCTCGAGCTTGCGTTGTATTCCCTCGAAGAGGAAAGGGTGATGCAGCATAGTAGAGTAAGTATTTCCCTCGGTTTTTTAAAACCAAGGTATCAATCCAGTAGGAGACCACGCGCAAATCCCTCGCACCTGCACAAACAAATAAGAACTTCACAGCCAACGCGATAAGGGGTTGTCAATCCTTTTACGGTCACTTACGAAAGTGAGATCTGACAGATAGGATAGTATAATATTTTTGGTATTTTTGATAAAAGAATAAAAAGTACATAAAAGAAAGTAAAGTAGATGGAAGATTAATATGTTGAGAATAGATCCGGGGGCTATAGGTTTCACTAGTTGCTTCTCTCATGATAGCAGAATTCTACGGTGGGTGAACAAATTACTGTCGAGCAATTGATAGAAAAGCGCATAGTTATGAGAATATCTAGGCATGATCATTATATATAGGCATCACGTCTATGACAAGTAGACCAAAACGATTCTATATCTACTACTATTACTCCACACATCGACCGCTATCCAGCATGCATCTAGAGTATTAAGTTCATAAGAACAGAGTAATGCTTTAAGCAAGATGACATGATGTAGAGGGATAAACTCAAGCAATATGATATAAACCCCATATTTTTATCCTCGATGGCAACAATACAATACATGCCTTGCTACCCCTGCTATCACTGGGAAAGGACACCGCAAGATTGAACCCAAAGCCAAGCATTTCTCCCATTGCAAGAACTATAGATCTAGTAGGCCAAACCAAACCAATAATTCGAAGAGACTTGCAAGGATATTATAATCATACATAAAAGATTTCAGAAAATAATCAAATATTGTTCAAAGATAATCTTGATCATAAACCCACAATTCATCGGATCTCGATAAACACACCGCAAAAAGATTACATCGAATAGATCTCCTCGAAGATCGAGGAGAACTTTGTATTGAGATCCAAAAAGAGAGAAGAAGCCATCTAGCTAATAATTATGGACCCGAAGGTCTGTGGTAAACTACTCACAACTCATTGGTGAGGCTATGGTGTTGATGTAGAAGCACTCCGTGGTAGATCCCCCCTCCGGTGGAGCTCGGGAACAGGTCCCAAGATGGGATCTCACGGGAACAGAAGGTTGCGGCGGTGGAATTAGGGTTTTCTTTGTTTCCTCGATGTTTTCAGGGTACATGGATATATATAGGAGGAAGGAGGGCATCGGGGGAGCCAGAGGGGGCCCACGAGGGTGGGGGCGCGCCCTGGACCCTCGTGGCCACCTCCTTCGTTCCCTCGTGTGTACTCCAAGTCTTCTGGATGGTTCCAAAAATAACTCTCCCGAAGGTTTCATTCCGTTTGGACTCCGTTTGGTATTCCTTTTCTGCGAAACCCTGATATAGGCAAAATAACAGCAATTTGCACTGGGCCTTGGGTTAGTAGGTTAGTCCCAAAAATAATATAAAAGTGTATAATAAATCCCATTAAACATCCAAAACATAATATATAATAGCATGGAACAATAAAAAATTATAGATACGTTGGAGACGTATCAGGCAACCAATGAGCCGTGGGTCAAAAAATCGCCCCACGATGGCTTACACGATGAGCGGGAAGAAAGGAAAATGCCCTCATTTAATCACAAGTTAATGAAGAAGCAAGAAAGATACCAAGGCAGCTTCAAGACCACTGCATGTGTACCTGTTGGATCCTGCCCAGACGACGCCAGGCGGCGCGTTCGTGCCAGGATCGGGGGCTTCTGTCAATGCAATAGCAAGGGCGAGGTACCCCGCAGAAAAGTCCCAAGGATGTCCCGCAAGCTTGTCGGGGACGCGGAGAGTGGATTTACCCCAACAAGGCTCCACCACACCATCTCACAGCAACTCAAGCCACCAATCAGTGTGGTGTCAAGCCCTCAAGTGGCTAAGTGGCCGTAATTCGGTACACGACAACCATTCCTAGAGGAAATAACATACAGATGACACCCGCCCAGCAACGTGTCATGCAGGTAGGCGAGGAGGTGGCAGAATCTGCCCGGCAAGGCTAGTCGGGCTACACCCCGATGTGACACTAAGCAGCGCATTTAATGCGCCTTGTCCTGTCTGCAGAGTTAGGTATGATAGCACTATTTGCTATCTAATCAGTACACAATGACTGATTTGCCAGTATGGTAACCGCTTGAGCTATAAAAGGAGGACCATGGCGACCGTAGAAAGGATTCGGACCATTGTACACTCATGCGTGTGTAGTAGCTCTCATCCCCAGGCCACCTTGCCAGGAAAGAGCGCCGCGTCTCCACTACGGCCAATCCCATCAATCCACCAAAAGCAGGAGTAGGGTTTTACGCCTCACGGCGACCCAAACCTGGGTAAAAATTGCCCGTGTCAACGCTGCCACATTGCCCCGCGCCCTTCACTCTTTGTGCAACGTGCCCTTTCACTTGCCGAACCAAAAGGGGCCGATGGTCCCATAGGTGGCCGTGTTTTCCCACGACATTTTCTTTTTTTCTGTTTTTCTTTTTCTTTTTTCTTTCTTATTGGGCTCTTTTTTGCGTTTTTTTCTCACTTGGGACATGCTCTAATAATGAATAATGATGATCATCACACTTCTATTTACTTACAAATCAAAATTACAACTCGATACCTAGAACAATATGACTCTATATGAATGCCTCTGGTGGTGTACGAGGATGTGCAATGATCTAGCGTAGCAAAGATACCAAAAAATGGACAAGCCATGAAAATATCATGCTAGCTATCTTACGATCATGCAAAGCAATATGGTAATGAATGCTCAAGTCATGTATATGATGATGGAAGTTGCATGGCAACATATCTCGGAATGGCTGTGGAAATTCCATAATAGGTAGGTATGATGGCTGTTTTGAGGAAGGTATAATGAGGCTTATGTGTGATAGAGCGTATCATATCACGTGGTTTGGATGCACTGATGAAGTTTTCACCAACTCTCGAGGTGAGAAAGGGAAATGCACGGTACCAAAGAGGCTAGCAAATTGCGTAAAGATAAGAGTGTGTATAATCCATGGATTCACATTAGCCATAAAGAACTCACATACTTATTGCGAAAGTTTATTAGCCCTCTAAGCAAAGTACTACTACACATGCCCCGTGGGGGAGGTTGGTAGGAGTTAACCATCGTGCACCCCCGCCTTTCACGCAAAGGAAGACACTCACTAATAAATCATTCTCCAGCTTCTTAGCATAACAAGAGACTATACATGCATGCTTCGGGAATCAGAAACCTTAACACCAATATTCTTACTATACCACAATCACTCACTAGTACCTCCAACATATTACCATCTCTATATCGCAAAACTATTGCAAGGAATCAAACATATCATATTCGGTGATCTACAAGTTTTATGTAGGATTTTATGACTAACCATGTGAATGACCAATTCATGTTGACTCTCTAAATAGATATAAGTGAAGCATGAGAGTTTAATTCTTTCTACAAAAGACTTTCCCATGCTCTAACAAATATAAGTGAACCAAAAGGGCATTCTACAAATAACGGTTTCCCCATGTAGAGAAACATGCATCCAAACTTCAAGTGATATAAGTGAAGCACATGAAGCATTCTATAAGCCATAGTCAAAAGATATAAGTGAAGTGCAAAGAGCATTCTATAAATCAACCAAGGATTGTCTCATACCAGCATGGTGCATAAAAGAAAGGGGAAAATGAACACAAAAGACACTTCAAGAATTTACACATATCATGCGAACAAAATGAAAACTAAAACATACCGATAATTGTTAAAGACAGATGGGATGCCTTCCGGGGCATCCCGAAGCTTAGACGCTTGAGTCTCCTTGAATATTTAATTGGGGTGCCTTGGGCATCCCCAAATTTGAACTCTTGCCTCTCCCTATTATTCTCATATCAACACCTCCTTGATCTTCGAACACTTCATCCACACAAAACTTAACCGAACTTTTTATTAGCGGGATTAGTACATATAACATCAAATCCCATCATGTATTGTTGTAACATTATTGTATAATTATAATCAATCATTACCCACTGTATGCTATCACAATTATATGTCCCCAAGTCAAAGGGGGCTCAACAAGATTTCAAACATATGCAAATAATGAAACTATAACAACAATATGTGAAAACAAGACAATCTGTAAAGATGCAGATGGTACATGTACTTCTGTAACTCAAAAAATTCTTAAACATTAGGAAAAATAAACAATTTGCATAGCAGTACCGTGTAAAAATTTCAGAAACTTTTAACGTTCTAGTAAAAAAATGTAAATTCACACACTACAACCAAAGTTTCTGTTTTTGCACTTCACATACCGAACAAGCAATCTAAACATCCTAAAGGAAAATCTTGGCATATTATTTTTATAATATAATGGATTTGTACAAGGAGATATTTATTTTTGTGAGAAACTTCCATGAAAAATTCTACTTTGTTTTCATGAGCATGAACACAAGTGTTCAAGGTCGACCCACACTTCTCCAATGCATAACCTTTCAATAACTTCTCTTTTTGAAAAAAATAGGTTAACCTCTATATTTTTTCTTTTAAAATTTTTTAAAAGCATACAACTGAATAAAATGACTCCCTAAACCTTTCGAGTTGTCTCCCTGGCAGCGCTTTCTTTAAAGCCACTAAGCTAGGCATAAAGTGCCCAAGTAATTGATCCACCCGGATCCCAAGGTATATCAAAGCCAATTTTAATTAACAATGATTCGTAATTTAGTATTGAGCACAAAGTAATATATATCATGAAACAATGAAGTCTAACTCTCTTCCTATGCATCGGCATGTCATAAAAGAACAATTCATGCACACAAAGTAAAGGCCAATACATAGCATAAACAGTTACTTGCAATTTTGTCGTGTTGGAAACATGGAGAGGTGGAGATGTAGTTCCTCTCTCATAATAATTGCAAGTAGGAGCAGCATGCACATGCATATAATATTCATCAAAATCATCATGTGTAACGGTAAAACGCAACCCATCAATATAATCCTTAATAAGCGCAAACTTCTCCGATATAATGTGATGTCTACTACACAACTTGTTCTTGTAGACTCATGTTGGGCCTCCAAGCGCAGAGTTTTGTAGGACAGTAGCAAATTTCCCTCAAGTGGATGACCTAAGGTTTATTAATCCGTGGGAGGTGTGGGATGAAGATGGTCTCTCTCAAACAACCCTGCAACCAAATAATAAAAAGTCTCTTGTGTCCCCAACACACCCAATACATTGGCAAATTGTATAGGTGCACTAGCTCGGCGAAGAGATGGTGATACAAGTGTAATATGGATAGTCGATATTGATTTTTGTAATAGTAAAAATAAAAAAGCAGGATCATGTAACCATACCTCAACGTGCGATGAAGAATCACTCCAAAGTTCCTATCTAGCGGACAACATACGACGAAATTGTTTGTAGGGTACGAAACCACCTCATAGCTATTCTTTCCGATCAATCTATCCTAGAGTTCGTACTAAAATAACACCAAGCTATTTCAGATTCATAATACTCAATCCAACACAAAGAACCTCAAAGAGTGCCCTAAGATTTGTACCGGAGAAACAAAGACAAGAACGTGCATCAACCCCTATGCATAGATTACCCTAATGTCACTTCGAGAATCCGCAAGTTGAGTGCCAAAACATATATCAAGTGAATCAATACGATACCCCATTGTCACCATGAGTATTGAATTGCAAGACATATATCAAGTGTTCTCAAATATATAAAAGTAGTCAATCCGATAACAACGAAATCACAAAGGAAAACTCAATTCATCATAACAAGATAGAGAGGGGAAAACACCATATGATCCGTTTATATTAACAAAGCCCATGATACATCAAGATTGTGCATCTCAAGAACACGAGAGAGAGAGAGAGATTAAACACATAGCTACTTGTACAAACCCGCAGCCCCAAGGGTGGACTACTCCCTCCTCATCATGGTGGCTGCTGGGATGATGAAGATGGCCACCGGTGATAATTTCCCCCTCCGGCGGAGTGCCGGAAAGGGCTCTAGATTGGATCTCATGGACTACAGAGCCTTGCGGTGGCTGAACTTCTGATCTAGGTTCACCCCGAGAGTTTTGGGAATATTTGGGAATTTATAGGGGAAAGAGGGGGTGCGGGAGGCCACCGAGGTGGGCACAACCCACCTGGACGTGCCTGGGGGCCCAGGCGCACCCTGGTGGGTTGTGCCCCCTTGGGGCACCCCTAGATGCTTCTCTAGCCCATCCTGGGTGTTCTGGTCCATAAAAAATCTCCAAAAAGTTTTGCGGTGTTTGGACTCCGTTTGATATTTATTTTCTGTGATGTAAAAAACATGCAAAAAAACAACAACTGGCACTTGGCACTATGTCAATAGGTTAGTCCCAAAAAATGATATAAAATGATTGTAAAACATCCAAGAATGATAATATAACCGCATGGAACAATCAAAAATTATAGATACGTTGGAGACGTATCATAGTGTAGTTGGGAGAATTCAAAAAGATAATAGGAATGTCATGTGTGGGTGCAATAGCAACAATTTCATTCTTAACACAAGTAACTATGGCAAGTTCATCTCCATAAGCACAATTTATATTGGCATCATGGCCATTGGCATAGCAAGCATCAATTTCATCAAAGAGGGATATTTCAAATGAATCCAATGGATCATAACAATTATCATAGCATTCATCCTCCAGTAAGCATGGAGAGAAATTAAACAATGTATGAGTTGAAGAGTTACTCTCATTAGAAGGTGGGTACGGGTAGCGAATCCGCTCTTCCTCCTTTTGTTCTTCGCTCTCCTCGTCATCTTTTTCATCTAATGAGCTCATATTGTCATCAATTTCTTTCCATAGATTCCTGTAAAATATTAGTCTCTTCTTGGACAACAGAGACTTTCGCAATAAATTCTTTAACATAAGCATTAGAAGCATAATTTTCATAGCAATACTTAAGTATGGCACATTTTTCATATTTGTATGGAGTAATATCATACATTTCAATCAAAGAAGCAATTTCATAAGCACCCTTAAAAGCAACAAATTCTTCCATTTTTTTCAACATCGTAATAACTATAAACACCTTTAGCATAAGAAGATAAGACTCCATTATCACTAAACTCACATTGATAGGGAAGGTGTTTCTTAGCGTCTTCAGAACAACAAGTAAGATCATGTATTTCACATAAATTCCCAGCATAGCAATACATAGTATTAATATGATGCCATAAAAGTTTCCCTTTTTGAGATAATGGTGTCGCACATAATGAGCATGCTCATTTAACCATTTTACATCAACTAAGCTAGTTGGGTTTTCAACACTAGCACATAGGGATCGAAGATGATCCAAGTAGAAAGCTTCAGCAGTATGATAGATTTGGGTGGTTCTTCAACCATTGGTTTAGCATGTACAACTATTTTTTTGGTATTTTACATTTTCTACCCATAACTAAAGATAGAAAATAATAGCACAAAATAAAATCTACTAAGTGATAAAGCAAAAAAGCACACACGAGAATATTCACCCCACGCTATTGCTCCCCGGCAACGGCGCCAGAAAAAAGTCTTGATCCCACAAGTATAGGTGATCAATTGCAACCTTTCTCCATAAGTAAGAGTGCCAAACCGAATGAGGAGCTAAAGGTAGAATTTATATTCCCTTCAAGTTCTATCGACCACCGATACAACTCTACCCGCATTTAATGTTTGCGTTACCTAGAAGAAGAATAAAACTACTTTGTAGGTGTGAGGATAAGTTTCCAAGAATACAACTAGATGTACTTATCAAGAATAAAATTACGAGTAATTTGCAAGATAATAAAGTTAGTTGTTTATTACAGAGGTTTTTGTAACACAAGAAAGTTATTTGTCCCTAGGCAATCGGTAACTAGACTAGTAATCCTTATTGTAATTTTATATGAGGGGGACATGAGCTAACATACTTTCCATAATTGGATCATATGCACTTATGATTGGAATTGTAGCAAGAATCCACAAGTACTAAAGATCTTTAAGGTAAAACCCAACCATAGCATTAAGTAATAAGTCCTCTTCACTCCTATACGCAACAACCCCCTTACTCGGGCGTAAGCTTCTGCCAGTCTAGCCACCCACCATAAGAGAATCATGAACAAATTGCAAAATCCTATAGTGGGAATCCCTCATGTTTGCATGACATAGAGGACACCATAGGACAACACCAAATAAAACATACAACTCAAACAAATCACAATCATCAATCAACCCATAGGACAAAACGAATCTACTCAAATAGCATAGGATGGCAACACGTCATTGGATAATAATATGTAGCATTAAGCACCATGTTTAAGTAGAGATTACAATAGGGAGAAGATGTGTTACACCACTACATAGAGGGGTAGAAATTTGGTGTTCACGGTAGCGAGGTTGTTGGTGTAGATCGCCGTCACGATCATTGCCCCGACGACACTCCGACGCCACCGGGAGCGAGGGGAGAGAGCCCCCTCCTTCTTCTTCATTGGCCTCCTCCCTAGATGGGAGGAGGATTTCCCTCCGGTCCATGGCCGCCATGGCGGTGGAGGGGCGGGAGCCCCTCCTAGATTGGATCTCTCTCTCTCTCTCTCTCTCTCTCTCTCTCTCTCTCTCTCTCAGTTTCTCTTCTGTTTCGAGAACCTATTTTTGGGCCTTTCATCATTTCTTAAATATCCAGAGATCCGTAACACCGATTGGGCTGAAATTCTAAGAAATTTTTTATCCGGATATTAGCTTCATTGCGGCCGAAGAAGACCCCCAACCGACCTACTCGGTAGCCACAATCCTGTTAGGCGCGGCCAGGGTAGGGGCACCCTCTGAGCTTGTGGTCCTCTCCGGCATCGTCTCGCACTGATTCTTTTTCCCCAAAATCACATATATTTTGAAATAAATCTACGTAAATTTTTATCGATTTTGGACTTCATTTGATATGATATTCTGCGAAACAAAAAACATGCAACAACCATGAACTGGCACTAGGCACTGGATCAATATGTTGGTCCCAAAAATAATATTAAATGTTGCCAAAAGTATATGAAAGTTGTAGAATATTGGCATGAAACTATCAAAAAAATAGATACAACGGAGATGTATCACTGATCCAATGCATACGCTTTTCTCATAATTATCTTTGCTAAGTTAATATCGCCATTGTTGTCACAATCACTACAAAATTGCTATTGTTACTATTCCTGTTACTGCTGCTACTACCAAAACCATGAGACTATTGTGCTACTAAACACTTTGTTGCAAAGATATTATTTTCCAGGTGTGGTTGAATTGACAACTCAACTGCTAAGGCTCATAAATATTTTGTGGCTCCCCTTGTGTTGAATCAATAAATTTGGGTGAAACTACCCTCGAAGACTGCCCTGATCCCTATACTTGTGGGTTATCAAGACCTTTTTCTCGCGTCGTTGCCGGGGAGCATAGCTTTGTTTATTGAGTTCACTTCGGATTTATACATCTACTGATCACTATGAAGAATCTGAAAAATGCTAAAACCAAGATCTCACCCTCTAAGACACGTAAGGAACTGTCATCCCAGTATGTACTTGATTCACCTTCTTTTTTTAGTAGACTTGTGACACCACCACCTGTTAGTCAATCTGATATGTCGCAAGTAATTGATGATTCTACTTCTTCTATGAATGAAACTCTAGATGATGCTAGTACTTTGCTAAACTGTGCCACTAGGTGGATATTTGATGAAGAAATTACTAAAGCTAAGAAAGTTAAAATGTTGAAACTCTTGAAAATTATGATTCACCTTATATGCATATATCTCCTACTAGATATGAAATGCCTAAAGTACATGAGGGTTATGTTATGAATGGGGAGACCGCTAGAGAATTTCTTGTTTGTGATGATAGAGAAGATCTTAAGAAATTAATGAGTAAGCTGAAAGAAAAGGCTATGATAGAGAGAATGAAATATGATGCTAAGTTTGCTACTTCTCCTATCTTTGTTACCGATAAGGATTATGAATTCTTCATTTGATCCTCAACTTATTACTTTGGTAGAATCGGATCATTTCCATGGTTATGCATATGAAACTGTTGTGGCACACCTTACTAAATTAAATGATATAGCCACCCTATTTGCTCATGAGGAAAAAATCATTTCTATTTCCTTTCTCATTAAATGGTGATGCGAAAGAATGGTTCAATACTCTTGCTCCTGGTTGTGTGCGTAGTCCCCAGGATATGATATATTACTTCTCTGGAAAATATTTTCATGCTCACAAGAAACGAGCCGCCTTACAGAAAATATATAACTTTGTGCAATTTGAGGAAGAACATCTCCCTCAAGCTTGGAGTTGGGGGGCTTATTCCATTACTTAATGCTTTACCTAATCATCCTCTTAAGAAACATGAAATACTTGACATCTTTTATAATGGACTAATAAATGCTTCTAGGGACTACCTAGATAGTTGTGTTGGGTGTGTTTTAAAAGAACGAACTGTTGAATAGGCTCAAGAATTATTGGTTAATATATTGAGGATGCGATGATTGGACACTTTCTGAACCACCACATAAGCCAACTCCAAAGAAGAGAGATATTATATTCCTTTCTCTAGAAGATATGTAAGAAGCTAAGAAATTTATGAAGGAGAAAGGTATTAAATCTGAAGATGTTAAGAATCTACCACCTATTGAAGAAATACATGGGTTTGACATTTCGACATAGGTAGTAAAGGTAAATTATCTTTATAGATTCGATGAGGCTGACATTCCCTATAATAAATCTCCAAGTCAATGCCTCAATGAATTTGATAATTATATTGTTAAGTAAGATAATTGTAATGGATAAGTTACCAATCAATTGAAATGAAATGATATCATGATCGAGTGCTTAAGTGATTTAATGTTTAGAATTGCTAATGATGTTAAAGGCTTATGTAAACATGCATCCATGGTTCATACTCAATTAGAACAAGTCTCTAAGTCACAAGAAGATTTGCTTAACGAGATGAATAATAAAAATGATTATGCTATTAGAGTAGTAACCAAAGTTCGTAAAATGACCCAGGATCTTCTATATCCTGAGGGTCATCCTAAATGAATTGATAAAGATTCATAGATAATTAATAATGATGCACCTAGTTCACATGAGAGGACGAAAAAGAAGAAAAATGATAGAACGTTGCATGCTTCTAGTGAACCTATTGTAGAAAACCTTCGAGAATCCTAATAATGTTTCTAGTTCTGATGCAAAGACACCATATGGTAATGAACATACACCTAGTGACAATGAAAATGATGATGCTATTAATTATCACGTTGATGTTCAACCAAACAATGATAAAGAATCTGATAATGAGGTAGAAATAGAACCTGTGGTTGATCTTGATAACCCACCTCCTAAGAATAAAAGATATAATATAAGAGATTTTATTGCTAGAAAACATAGTAGAGAAGGAGAACCATGGGTTGAAAATCCTATGCCATTCCCTAGCAAGGCTATGAAATATAAGGATGAGAAGGATTTTAATCACTTTGTTCAAAATCCTTAGACCTTTGTATTTGCAGACACATTTTACTGATATTTTCAAAATGCCTCCATACTCTAAATATATGAAAGATATTGTCACTAATAAGAGAAAGATACCCGAGCCTGAGATCACCACTATGCTTGCAAATTACTCTTTTAATGGAAAAGTACTTCAGAAACTAGGACACCAAGGGATATGCTCAATTACAAGAAACTATGTGATATGTATCCAACGTATCTATTTTTTTTATTGTTACATGTTGTTACATTATCATTCTTGGATGTTTTACAATCATTTTCTAGCACTTTTATATCATTTTTGGGGACTAACATATTGACATAGTACCGAGTGCCAGTTGATGTTTTCTGCATGTTTTTTACTTCGCAAAATATCAATATCAAACGGAGTCCAAATGCAACAAAACTTTTTGGAGAATTATTTTGGACCAGAAGACATCCAAAGGGCCAAAGAAGTGCACGAGGGGAGGTCTATGGGGCCCATGAGACACCTGGGCACGCCAGAAGGCCCAAGCACGCCTATGTGGACCATGGGGCCCATGGGTATCCTTTCCACCGCCTCTCCCCTCTATAAATACTCAGATAATCCAGAAACCCTAGAGGAGTCGGAGAAAAATTGTTCCAGCCGCCAAAAGTTCCATAACCACGAGATCCAATCTAGAGCCCATTTTCAACACTCCGTCGGAGAGGAACACGATCACGGAGGGGTTCATCATCCTCATTGGTGCCTCTCCTACGATGCGTGAGTAGTTTACCACAGACCTACGGGTCCGTAGGCAGTATCTAGATGGCTTGTTCTCTCTTTTTGATCTTCAATACAATGTTCTCTTCGGAGATATATTCAATGTAAATCTTTTGCATTGTGTTTTGTTGGGATCCGATAAATTGTGAGTTTATGATTAGATCCATTTGGAATTATATCCATACATGATTATTATAGCCTCGTATTTCTTCTTTGATATTTTGGTTTTGTTTGGCTAATTTGATTGATTTATCTTGCAATGGGAAGATGTGCTTTGTGATGGGTTTGATCTTGCGGTGCTCAATCTCAGTGATAAAAGGAGACATGACAAGCATGTATCATTGCCATTAAGGATAAAACGATGGGGTCTATTCCTACATGAATAAATCTTGTCTACATCATGTCATCGTTCTTAAGGAATTACTCCGTTTCTTTTTGGAACATAATACACTAGATGCATGCTGGATAGCGGTCGATGTGTGGAGTAATAGTAGAAGATTTAGGCAGGAGTATGTTAGACTTAAATGTGTTTGTCACATATTTTATTATTCTCTCTTTGTGCTTCAATTCTTGTCTTTCATGTTAGCATCATTGAAATTCCAAGCCTGTCTTAATGGATATAAAGAAAGAGCTTGTTGGGAGGCAACCCAACGAATAAAATAATGTTTTGCTTTTTATTTTCTGTTCTTGTGAAAATACCCATTAATACCTATGTTTAGCTGTGTTTTTGTGGTTTGAATAAAGGTTTGTGCCAAGCAAAGCCTTAGGATCATGTTGGATGTTAGTAGATTTGATCTTGCTGAAAAACAGAAATTTTTGCGCTCACGAGAAAAATTCTCATTTTTAACAAAAGAGTGTTTTTGAGTCGATTCTTTTTGCAGAAGATTAATATACAAATTGCCCATGTGGCCCTAGTTTTTTCAAGATTTTTAGAGTTACAAAAGTATTCGAAATTTCTAGATTGCTACAAACTGTTCTGTTTTTGACATATTCTGTTTTTATTGTGTTATGTGCTTGTTTTGATGATTCTATGGTTTTTTTGATGAGTTTTTGCCATAGAAAAGTTGGAATACAGTAGATGTAATACAAATACAAAATATGAATTGGTTTGCTACAATACTTATAGTAGTGATTTGTTTTATTATACGAACGGATCTCATGAAAGTTTTGTTGAGTTTTGTGTGAATGAAGTTTCAAGTTTTGGGTTATCTTACGATGGATGAAGGAATAAGGAGTAAGAAGAGCCTAAGCTTGGAGATGCACCGGCATTCCAAGGTATTATCCAAAGAGAAGCAAGCAACTAAGCTTGGGGATGCCCCCGAGTGGCATCCCCTCTTTCTTCTAACGACCATCGGTATTTTACTTGAAACTATATTTTTATTCGTCACATGATATGTGTTTTTCTTGGAGCGTCTTGTATGATATGAGTCTTTGCTAGTTTTGTTTTGCTTTTTAAGTCATCAAGCCTTGCTGTACACACCTATTAGAGAGAGCCATAATTATGCCATGACTTGTTAGAATAGCTCTCTTTGCTTCACTTAAATTTTTATGAGCTATGGATTTGCTCTAGTGCTTCACTTATATCTTTTTGAGCACGGTGTGCTTTAGTATTTTTCAAGAAATCATCTCTTGCTTCACTTAAATTATTTTGAGAGAAAAAAATATGCTCATGATCTTCACTTATATTTGTTTGAGCTTATCAAAAGCAACACATGAAAATTAGTTCCAAAGTGATAGATATCCAAGAAGGATATAATAAAAACTTTCATGAAGATCATTGGACAAAACAAGCTTGATTCCTTGTAATAGTTTTGAGAAATGATGATGTGATATGTGAGTCATGTTAATGAGTAATTATGATTTAGTAAGAATATTAGTGTTAAAGTTTGTGATGCCCTATGAAAGCACGAGAGTCAATAATCATGCAATGAGATTATATCCTACTTGTGGAGCATTATTCGATGTTATTTATGCTCAATGCTCGCTTATGAGATTATTCATTTCATGGTTGGTCGCTTCCCAGTCTTTTACTAGCCTTCATTTCGCACTAAGTATGATCACTACTTGTGCATCCAAAATCCTTTATCCCGGTTTTGCCACATGAGTCCACCATACCTACCTATATGTGGTATTCATTTGTCGTTCTAAGAAAATTTGTATGTGCCATCTCTAATTTTTGAAATAAATTTCCCTTTTGTGTGCTCGTACCGCTCGTGAGGCGGTCAGGGGTGGCTAATATTTTCCATGCTAGATGTGTTATTCTCATGATGAGTGTTTATTCACTTGTCATTGCACGAGAGTAAGGCAAAGGTATTAGGGATGCCCAGTCCCGAAATGAAAAACAAATTTACTTTATGTTGTGAAATAATAAATTCCTTGGAAAGTGTTGGTATGGCAACCGTGGATTCAACTAGCCATGGCTTGTGAAAGTTTGGTGGAAAAGGAATAAACTTTATTTTATGTTTGGGAACCGCCTATGATATATCTAGTATGGAAAGTGTTGGGAACCTTAAGTCGTTTTCGTTGGTGGGAAAAGTATGCTACCCAAAATAATTTTATCTCTTAATTTAAGCTTTGAGCTCTAGCACCTCTACAAATCCCTAGTTCCCTCTACGAAGGGCCTTTCTTTTACTTATGCAATTTTTATTTTTGAATTTGAGTCTCCATCTTCTCTTATAAAGCACCAACTAGGAAACACTATGATCTTACTTGAGCATTGTGTGTAACTAATATGCGAGTGTGTTTCGTGAATGGATCTATGGTTCCGCATGATGTGCTAGGGATAACTTATTTTAGCATTGATATTTTGAAAGACATGGTTGCTTGTTGATATGTTTGAGTATTTAAATCTCATGTCAAAACTAGACTATTGCTTTGAACCATATAAAAGTCCAAATGTCCATGCTATAAAGAAAAGAATATGATATGACATGTTAGGCAACATTCCACATTAAAAATTCTGTTTTTATTATTTACCTACTCGAGGACGAGCAGGAATTAAGCTTGAGGATGTTGATACGTCTCCAATGTATCTATAATTTTAGGTTGTTCCATGCTGTTATATTATCATTCTTGGATGTTTTACAATCATTTTATAGTCATTTTATATCATTTTTTGGTACTAACCTATTGACATAGTGCCAAGTGCCAGTTGCTGTTTTCTGCATGTTTTTACATCGTAGGAAATCAATATCAAACGGAGTCCAAACACCGTGAAACATTTTGGAGATTTTTTGGGGGCCAGAAGACATCCATTGGGCCAGAGATGCACTTGGGGGTGCCCCGAGGGGGGCACAACCCACCATGGCGTGCGAGGCCCCCCTGGCGTGCCCAGGTGGGTTGTGCCCACCTCGGTGGCCTCCCGCACCGCCTCTTTGCTCTATAATTACTCAGATATTCCAGAAACCCTAGGGGAGTCGATGAAATTTTATTCCAGCCGCCGCAGATTCTAGGGCCACCAGATCCAATCTAGACACCATCACGGAGGGGTTCACCATCTCCATTGGTGCCTCTTCGATGATGCGTGATTAGTTCCTTGTAGACCTACCAGTCTGTAGTTAGTAACTAGATGGCTTCATCTCTCTTTTTTGATCATCAATACAATGGTCTCTTGGAGAACCATACGATGTAACCCTTTTTGTGGTGTGTTTGTTTGGATCCTATGAACTTTGAGTTTATGATCAGATCTATATTTTTATATCCATGAAAGTTATTTGAGTCTTCTTTGATCTCTTATATGCATGATTGCTTATAGACTCGTATTTATTCTCCGATATTTGGGTTTTGTTTGACCAACTTGATATATTTATCTTGCAATGGGAAGTGGTGCTTTGTAGTGGGTTCAATCTTACGGTGCTTGATCCTAGTGACAGAAGGAGAACCGACATGTATGTATCATTGCTACTAAGGATAAAACGGTGGGATCTATTTCTGCATAAATAGATCTTGTCTACATCATGTCATCGTTCTTATTGCATTACTCCGTTTCTCCATGAACTTAATACAGTAGATGCATGTTGGATAGCGGTCGATGTGTGGGGTAATAGTAGTAGATGCAGATAGGAGTCGGTCTACTAATATTGGACGTGATGCCTATATAATGATCATTGCCTGGATATCGTCATGATTATTTGAAGTTCTATCAATTGCCCAACAATAATTGTTTTCCCACCATTTGCTATTTTTCTCGAGAGAAGCCACTAGTGAAATCTATAGCCCCCGGGTCTCTTCCAATATTATTTTCCTTTGCGATCCATTTTTCCATTTCTTTTATTTTCAGATATATTAAACCAAAAACGCAAAAATACCTTGTTGCAATTTATCTTATTTGGCGTTCGATCTATCAATATTTACAACTCTATCACGTCTGTTACCCGAAAGGGATTGACAACCCCTGTTACACGTCGGGTTGCGAGTAATTGTTATTTGTGTGCAGGTGTTGTTTACGTTGTGTTGCTTGGATCTCCTACTGGTTCGATAACCTTGGTTTCATCACTAAGGGAAATACCTACCGCTACTATATTGCATCATCCCTTCCTCTTTGGGGAAATACCGACGTAGTTCTAGCAGTCATAACAAGCATGTAGGGCACGCCCTATAGGCTTGTTGTCACTTCGTAGGTCTCCTAACCTTCCCCCGAAGCTTCCTGGGTGTCTTCTTGTCAAAGAAAAATCGTCAAAAGGTTTCATTCCATTTGGACTCGGTTTGATATTGATTTTCTATAAAAGACCAAAACAAGGAAAAAAACTGCAACTGGCACTGGGCACTAGGTTAACAGGTTAGTTCCAAAAAATGATATTAAATAGCATAATAATGCATATAAAACATCCAAGATGGATATAAAGCATGGAACAATCAAAAATTATAGATACGTTGGAGGCGTATCAAGTGTCAACATGCATTAAAATAGTTGTGATGTAGTATGTTAGGATGGTATCCTCCGCTGAATAATTCAAGTGGCTTCACTTGGCACATGTTCACACATGTAGTTGATTCAGAACCAATACAACCTTCATCATATTTATGTGCAGGGTGTTTATATCATACTCATGCTCATATTCAATGTTAAATATTCGCAATGCATGATTATGACCGTTATCGCTCTCTAGTTGGTCGCTTCTCAATTGACTTGCTAGCCTTCATCTGTACTAAGCAGAAATACTTCTTGTGCATCAAAATCATTAATCCAAAGTCGTTCCATCCATCATATCTACCAATATGCGGTATTAGCCTGCCATTCTAAGTAAATTTCCATGTGCCACCTCTAACCATTCAAATAAACATTTGTTTGGTGTGCTTGTACCGCTCAAGGAGCGATGGGGCGGTCCTTATCTTCCATGCATGCTAAGTGGGTTATTCTCATGATGGGTGTTTATTCACTTGTCATTGCACGAGAGAGGCTGGTGATTGGGATGCCTATTCATGCAATCAAAAACAAAAAAAACCTGGGAAGTTGATTTTTTGGAGGACACCCGAGGATTTGAGTAGCCATGGCTTGTGCTTGTATGGATGAGGGGGTAGACTTTTCATTTCTGCATGGGAACCGCCAATGGTGTGTTTAGCATGGAAGATATTTAAATCCTTTGTCGTGATGTTGATAGGAAAAGCACACCTCTCAAAATGTAATCATCTTGGTTTTAAGCTTTGAGCTTTGGCATTGCTGCAGATCTCTGATTCCCTCTGCGAAGGGCCCTTCTATTTACTTTCATGTTATTTACTTTCAAGCACCAACTTTGAGAGCGCTATTGTCATTCTTAGTTTATCATGCATTGAGTATAGTAAATGTTGGATGTGACCATAATTGGATCTCTTCTACCATGAATTACAATGTTTAGTCCATGCTTGAACTTTAGAGATGCTCTACATTTATGTTTTGCGGTCTTGGAAAGGGCTAGGGAGATACCATGTTATTATATTATATCATGATTGTTTTGACAAATTGTTGGCATCCGAGATACCTTATTATTGCTCGCTAGTTGATTATGTTATTGTCATGAGTAAATGTGAGACCTAATTGTTATCATTCATATGGTTAGTACATAATATTTGCTAAAAACTTGATCACTAGTTAAGCATATGTACAATAATGAGAACAAAAGAGTTTGTGAAAGGTTTTCTTTATCACTTTCAGTTTGTCAACTGAATTGCTTGAGGACAAGCAATGAGTTAAGCTTGGGGAGTTGATATATCCTAAACGCATCCACTTTTCCAAACACATTTGCTCTTGTTTTGGACTCTAATTTGCATAATTAGAATGAAACTAACCCGGACTGACGTTGCTTTCAGTAGAACTACCATGGTGTTATTTTTGTGCAGAAAACATTTATCGGATTGGGTTGCAAATTTATGGAGAATTATTCTGGAGTATATAAAAATATTGGTGAAATGATTTGTTGGAGGGGTACCACTGCAGAACCATGAGCTCATGTGGCGCCCCCTAGGGCGTGCCACATGAGCTCATGGATCCCACGGACCTCCACCTGCCCTAACTCCAACTCCATAAAGATTGTCTCATGTAGATAAAAATCAGAGAGAAGAAATTATCGCATTTTACGATATGTAGTTGCCGTCACCTCTTTTCTTCATCAGGAGGGCTAATCTGGAGTCCATTAGGGGCTCTGGCGAGGGGGATTCTTCATCGTCATCATCAACCCTTCTTCATCAACAATTCCATTATGATCACCACCAGGAGTGAGTAATTCATTCCTAGGCCTGCTGGACGATGATGGAGTTGGATGAGATTTGTCATGTAATTGACTCAATTTGTTAGGGCTTGATCCCTAGTATCCACTATGATCTGAGATTGATGTTGCTATGAATTTGATACGCATAATGCTTGTCACTAGGGCCCGAGTGCCATGATTTCATATCTGAACCTATTATGCTCTCATGAATATAGGTGAGTTTTGGATTCTATCTTGCAAGTTGTATGCACCTATTATGTCTTATGATCCGTAGACCCCAAGGTGACAACAATTGGCATTTGCTCCGGTGATCACCATAGTATGAGAAGTTCATGTATTCATAGAGTGTTAATGCTTTGTTGGTTCTCTATTAAAAGAAGGCATTAATATCCCTTAGATTTCCTTGTGTACCCCGCTGCCGTGGGAGGGTAGGACAAAAGATGTTTTGCAAGTTCTTACTATAAGCACGTATGACTACATATGGAATACGTGCCTACACTGAAATTATGAATTGGAGCTATTGTGTATCGCTCTAGGTTGTGATTGTTATATGATGAATATGATCCACCACAAATATCCATCGTTGATCCAATGCCTACGATTTTCTCATATTAATCTTTGCTAAGTTACTATTGCTGATGCTACTGTTACAAGCACTACAAAATTGTTACTGTTACTGTTGCTACCACCAAAACCATCAAACTAATGTGCTACTAAACACTTTGTTATAGAGATTTAATTTTCTAGGTGTGGTTGAATTGACAATTCAACTGTCAAGGCTCATAAATATTCTTTAGCTTCCCTTGTGTTGAACCAATAAATTTGGGTGAAATACTACCCTCGAAGACTATCGTGATCCCCTATACTTGTGGGTTATCAAGAAGGCTGGAGATCGCCGGATGAGAGCTTGGGCGGAATGGAGTGGAGGGGAGGGGAGTGGAGTGGCTAGGGTTTGTCCGGGAGCGGACGAGGATGATTATATGTGGGATCAGGTGGGCCGGGAGGACGCGCCAGGTCACTCCCGGGCCTCCTCATATCTGCCTCATATTTGAACTGGATATGAGGGTGTCGGTCAGCCCAGGCGTTTCAGGCCGGTTTGAGGCGCCAATCTGGATTGGTTTTACCGGTCACTGACCGGGCCGTACGCCCGGGCATATGAGGGGGATTTGGGGCGCCCGGTTGTAGATGTTCTTAAGAGAGGGGAGAGGGGCACGGGGGCCATGCATCATGCGAGGCAATGTTGTGATACGTCATAAACATATATATATTTGTTATATTCATGTCTTATTATTATTATATATATTAAAAAATTATTTAAACTAACATATTAATAAAGTGCCAAGAGCTAGTTCACATTTTTTTATATTTATGTTTTTAAGAAGAAGAAAATTGGACTTGCCGAAAAATATAAGGATTTTGTTTTTACATAAAGACAGACCTGGAGGTCAATACCCATGGCAGAGGAGGCTGGGACGCTATGAAATAAAGGGAGAATATCGTATGAAAACCAACATTAAAAAAACTTCATGGAAACCACATTTGGAGGATTCAAAAAATCTAGAAAAAGTATGGGATGTTAAGAGGGTAATGCATGCTTTATTGCCACACAAAATTTTAAGTTGAAACACATTAAGAAATGTGAGCTATAAAAAAACCAAATTCAGCATTGAGTAGTGGCATTACCGTTCGACACTATTTAATGTTGATTTTGTTATTTTCATAGCTCACCTTCCATAATGTATTTGAACTTGGAATTTTGCATGGCAATAGAACATCACTCTCTTAACATCTCATATTTTTTGAGATATTTTTGGAACTTAAAAACATATCTCTCATGTGGTTTTCATCGGTTTTCACTGAATGTTGGTTTCTTTATGATATTCTGCCGAAATTAGGGTGCCCTAGGAGGCCTATGCCCATCCTTGCTCCCCTGGTGCGCTTCCAACGTCCCAGACTTATAAATAACTTGAACCTCTCTCTCATATTTATAGTGTACTTTTCAGTCATTTTCAATTCATGATACGAGGTGATCACTTATTTAGCGTCGTTTCAGTACTCAGTCGAAGGGGAAATCATTGTCGTCTTCATCAATATCGATCTTCGTTGCTCCCATGATGAGTTGATGATGTACTACTACATAAGCGAATAGCACTGATGCCTCCTCATTGACCGACACAGAGCCACCGGCTAGAGATGAATCTCATCAGTGATGGGTCATTGATGGCACATCAAAAGGCTTCAAAGGAACGGCTGGAGGCTTATCACTGACAGGCCAAAATAGAATGGTAAGTCACTACTGCAGGATGCTGCTAACGCGACACTACGATCAGAGACCCTTCGAGAAACTGTGTGTGATACAATAATCGCAAACGGTGTTGTATGAAAACTGTCAGAAATGTATAAAATGTTTGCGATGAGGGATGCATCAAACGCGGTTTAGGTTTTATTTGCGTGTGCGATGAAGGGCATATAGTTCAATTCAATGAACTGTTTGTGATGAGGAGGAACAAAAGAAACGGGCAGCCAGATAAAGGTGTGTGCGATACACAACATACGGTTCACTCGGATGAACTATGTGCATTGAGACATGAGAACAGAAACGGTTCAAATGAGCAAGATGTGTGTGATACGAGGCAAACATGTCTGTAATCGGAGACGTGTGCAAAGACCGATTAAGCATATAATTACACAAGTGACTACACACATAAAATTTCCACACACCAAATAAAGCAATTACATGCATACTAAAGTAGGAGAAACGAGGATCTAATCATCTACTTAGTATTGCTACGACGCTTCCCATTGCTCCGCTTCCGGCTGGATCCCTGGCTGTTTTGGGGAAGGAGGGACTTCCTCATGTCAACGATCCGCCTGTACATGTCGTAGCTCGTGTACGCCTCCTTGGTCATGTACATGACGTGAGCTTTGTAGAGTTTCTCTATCCAGGCCGAGTGCCAGGCACACTTGTCCTTGTTGCACGAATCCTTCATGTCTCTGTACTAGGGGTCGATTATGGCCTTGGTGAGGTGAACCAGTGAGTCCTTCTCATGCTTCTTGCTTCCCCTGATCTTGTATTGGCCTTGGATTCCGACAAGATTCTGGCAGGCGATGCCCGAATTCTCGAGCGCCTTTACATCATTGGTGATGTCCACCGTAGCGAACATGTAGTAGGGGCTGTTGACAAACCTGGCGAAACGCTCGCAAGGCCTCTTGGCTAGGTAGTAGTGGTAGACGAGGACATGGTGGCGCACGCACATCTGGGCGACGGCGACCTTGGGACGAGACCCGGCACGAGCGCGGGTGTACTTGAGGTCGAACCCGACCACCTTGTACTTATCCTTGGCAAGCAACAACTCCATGATGTGGATGGAGTGCTCCACCCAGACCGGGTCGTTGGTGTACACCACCGAGAGGTCCATGAACCTACTATGGGTGTCCACCACAGCACGCATGGTGAACTTTTGCTCATTGTCGGCAGCCGCTGGGAGCGCCATTGGAGCCGCGCAGGATACCCTCTAAGAATTTCTCGTGGTGGGTGTGCTTCTTGCAATGGTGGGGCGTGATCAAAAGGTTGAAGAGACACATGGGTAGGTTAAATGGCCGCTGTAAGAAATGGGGTCCGGGTGGCCTGTAATCGTCACGTCTTGTCACGACATTCATAGAGGAGGATTCCAGACTCCAGTGCACACATGACAACACCGCACCCCAGGCGTGGGCTCGAAGTGCCTGTTCCCACGCTACCGTGATGTTTACCACGCGAGCTTCCCGCCCGACTAGTTTGGCCACGCTTTGGCTAGAAGAGGGACAAATCGTGGGCATTTATTGGCAAAAGGATTTATAAAAACGAAGTGTGTGGAATGACTTCGATCATAAGTTTACCCTTGGGTGATGAGGTCAAAGTTACACAGAAGGGGGATGGTGGACACTCGAGTGCCATAATTAATTCTGCGCTCTACAGTGCACATGGTGGAAGAAACCAACTATGTGCAATATTGTCGAAGATCGCAGTCGAGTTAGCTATACACATCGGGTGATGTGAGATCTACAAGGTAAACTTATTCGAGAATGGTGAATAAAATCTAAGACCATTCATATTAAGGTCAGAATAGTGCAATATACGAGTCTCATACGATGCCATTTCAATGATTGTACCACAAAAGCTTGAAATGTTACAAGGTTTAAATTCCAGAGTTATATGGCTCAAATTCAAAGATTACAAGGTTCAAACTGATATTAGAACTGAAATTCAGCTCATCAGCTGCAAACGCTCACGCTGATGTGCTGAACGTGGATATCAGAGAGGTTCAAACTAATATCACCGCTTCTAAGTCTGGCTTCAAAACCTAACAATTTTTGCAAAGGGGTCAGCCACTGAGAAGTCGTGTATGGGGTTGACCCGATGACTTCCGATTACTCTGTCATGTGAAGTTCCAAAATGAAATTCAGCATTTTTGGAGCCTACTCCATTCTGTCGCAGGCACCGGCACTGATCAACAGACCATTCATTTTTGCGAAATAAATGTAGGGCAAACCTTATTTCCTTCAGCACCCTTGCTCTGAGAACAAAGAACCTGGCGAATATAAACTCCGGTAAGGTCCCTCGGTAGGAGTTCAAAGTAATTTCTGAGAGATGCAAATCTAGGCATTCGACGTGATTGTTATATTGTATCACATTATCCACCACTGGGCCTAATCTTATCTGCAAAAGAAGAAAATGTGTTAGTGCCTACATGAAGTTTTGAACATTACTACATGCCTAGCTATTTGGTTTCCAGGATTTGTAAAATGCACTAACATGCCATCTTCGATCTGACATGGTTAACATGGGCATTTGATTACATTCTAGAAAAATGTAGCCTTCTTCACAAGAGGTCGGAGTGGATGAAAAGTTCCCTATGAAAACTAGTACAGATGAATCCAAAGGAAAAATGTTTATTGAATGTAACCATATGGATCAAGCAACCAATATGGGGGCATATATGTACTGAAATCCTCCAAAAGAACCTTCAGAAATTGTAGTACATTGTCATTGTAAACTTGGAAAAAGGTGTCACAAATTGAACTCCCTTATGGTTAACATTTAACAGGAAAGGAACATCACCTGGATATATAGCTTCTTCAGGCACGAAAAGCATCTGAGGAAACTGACAACTTGCTCCAGGTCGGGCCCGATAGATTCTAGTGCTAAAACCTTCACTATGCGTAGTTTCGGGGTCAAGCTTGTCGGAATCATTTTTTGAATGACAGACGAACAAACATCTTCAAAATTAGAAAGAATGTTAATTTGTAGAAGGAGAGGTAGAAGGCGGTTGTTGTACCTGAACGGGTGTGGATCCAATAACAAGTTAGGAGTATTTGTGAGACGAGTTGCCCACCACTATCAATTTTGGCGCAGAAATGACATTGGTTCTTGTTGAACCTTCTTGATCAACTACAAGTAATCTCTCAAGTGCAGGTGTGTCCTGGATGACCATACTGTGGTCCACCTTTTGTGATGTCTTCTTGCCGCACCAGCAACGCACATAAATAGTCCGGAGAGACATGGAGGCGATGTGGAAGGTACTCAACCCATTGATCGCCTGAAGACGACGGTACTCGAGTGCAGTACAGCCACGGAGCAGGCGCTCCATGTCACCCTTGAGAGGCAGATGGCGACGAGCTCGAGGTGCTTCAGTCGTGGTAGAATAAGAGCGGGCGCATCATTAAGGGGCGGGAAATGGCAGTTCCTGAACTTGGCGACGCGCAGCATGGGCGCGAGGCGGAGTGCGGACGTCGGCAGCGATCGCATATGCCCATCATTAAAAGTTAGCTCCTTGAGCTGATCTAGGGCGGGGGATTGGAACCAGTCATCAAGCTTCGCTCGGTCCTTGCCATTGGAATGGAACTTGCCCATTCTAAGGCCTTTGGTTGGGCTAAGGTGACTGCCAAGGATCTTGGAGAATGCATCCAAGCTTTTGCGATAGCCATGGCAGAGCTCGTGGGTGTCGATGAGGTCAAGAGGCCTGGAGTTCCATAGGGAGCGCCACCGCCGGGAAAGGAGGGTTGTCCGCGCCCCATATTTGATTGGGAGGAGGGAGATGATGACTATCAACATATCATCGGGGAGGCTGTTGATTGATTCTAGACCTGCTGGAGTCGCTTGCGGTTCTAGCTCGCCCCGCCTTCGCTTGTTGGCAGCCCCATTCTCCACCTCCGGAGTCTCCTTGTCAGCGGCGCTTTCCTATAGAAATGGGAGTACATGGAATATTTAGTTAAAACACGGCAATAGAAAAGTGTACTGGTAACTATAATTTATTAGGTAGGGATATAGTAAGAAAAGGGAATAACAATTGGTTGCTTGAATACTACATAATTCATTTGACATTGCTGGGTAAGTCAACATATGCAGATAGTTGAAAAGAAAACTTACTTCGAACAAAGTCTGGACGGATGATTTTGTCGGGGAAGTTAGCATATATCTCATGACCATGCCCTTCTATGTGTAGTGCAATTTTAGTGCCAGCTTTCAGTACATAAAATTTTGCAATTTCATTCCAAAAGCCAGTGCCAAAATAGGAGTCACCACGTTCATCAAGTCTTACAGTAGCAATGATTGTAAATCCATGGTTTGTGTGCACTATGATTCGTGGAGCCTTGATGTATGTAAATGGAAAATTGTGGACTGCATAATTTGTTGCATAGCGCGGGATGTCCTGCAGGAAAAGGGTAAGATTGTTAAATAAAATATGGTAACATGCATATATGGGCCCAAATTGAAAGAATTGTACAATAGTTGAAATCGAACGACAAAAGTCTACAATTAAACAAATAGGGTAAACATGATGTCATGGACATATGAGAGTAATCGAAAGAACAATACATCATTAATTTTCCTAATATAGAAAGAAGAGGGGAAAATCCCCTTTGACGTATATGGTGCATGTGCCACCTTTTATCCAAATGTAGCAATATTTAGAATATGTTCAGGAAAGTAGGCCATGCCAACCGATTTAGGGTGAGATTGAACATACCGCGTGCGTCCTCAAGTTATATGGTACGATGAGATGGAATCTCTGGCGGCGGTCGCCAAGTCCTGAAGTGTCGGCTCACTGTACATTCTATGAATGAAAGAAAACCCTCAAATTAGCTCGAATAAAAATGAATTCACGGTGATTTCCGCCGTGTGATTAAAGGAGGCAGATGAACTGGGATAAGAGATGGGATAATATCTCATTAAATTAGTTACCTTGTCGCCCATGAGAAAGAACCCTCAGTATGGCAGATTCCCCAATCGAGCGAAGCTGGGTCGACCACGAGCAGCATCGAGAAGGTCGATGGCGATAGGTGGCGGAAAGTGGGTGGCGAAATGCGGTGGGCTTTGCCAGCAGCCTGGCGGCGGCGGCAGGCGGCGAGCTAAGTGTTTACCACCGCGATAGGCGGTGCCATGGCATAGACGCGGAGGAGCTTGTGCAGGTGTGAATGGGGAACGTACCGGAGGGGCTGAGGGGGTGGCGGGCGGGGTGAGGGTTTTTGTGACGTGGGGATGGTGAGGGTTTTCTTTTTTCTTTTTTGAATTGGGTGGTGAGGGTTTTCTGTCCCACAAAGAATTTTGGGGGCGATGGCGAACCGTGTGTGACTGACGTAGCAGGCAAAATGAAAGGCATTGCACACGGTTCCAATTTTGGGAACCATGTGTGATTGACGTACTACCTACGTCCTGGTTTATTGGCCCCCCGTTGTAATTTTTACCAAAATTTGGCGAAATATTTAACATACTCAGACATAGATAATAACTGTACACGTACATAAGCATAGTTCAACCATAAGTACATAGTTCAACCGTCATTAAGCATACTTAAGCATACATAGTTCGATCCATCCCACATATCATCTCACATGCGGCCAGCACGATCCTGAAGCTTCTACGGGTACTCGGCGTATGCGTCGTGCGCCACCCTGCGAGAATACTTCTACTTGAAGGAGCCAACAGCCCGTCCTCTTGCATGCGCCAGAACACTTAGATACGCGTCATGAATCTTGTGGTTGCAAAATTGGCATCCATATCCGTCGTTCTAGGTCCTAATACGCCTGTTATGCATTCCCGCATAAAGCTCCCTCGGGATTCGCCTCTTGTACCTCCTTTGGGCATCTTCATCCTCGATGTCCACATCGTCAGACAGCACCTATACAAATAGTAAAATAAATTAGGCATCAAATCACTAATTACATGCCGTGAAGAAGGATTAGGAATTTATGGCTATTTATTGATACATATCCAGAGATTACAGTTCAAATTTTAAGCATAGTCGTCTATGTACAGACCAATCTTAAAGAAAATAATGGCACAAACATAGGTAGGTCATTCAAAATCAATTGTCAAGTCCTCTCTAGGAATTATTAGCACGAACACTAACCCTAGTAGGATTACTAGCAGAAATCATTTGCACAGATTAAACAACTAATCACTTATCACCTGTACCATTCAAACAATCAATACACTACACGGAGCTAACGAAACTTACTTAGATTTCATGGATTGGGAGAACATAACCACATGATTTCTATTCCAAAAAGGGGGAGGCAGGAGTAAGCAGAGAAACCCTATGATCTATTTGACACATAAATGGGTATAGATGACTAACCAGTTGTCCGTCGTCGTCGGAGTCATCGCCGGAGTGGTCGTCGGAGTCATCGCCGGAGTGGTCGTCGGAGTCGGTGTGGAACTCCGCCTCCAGCTGTGGAAGCTCGACGCCGTCGAGGACGTCAGGGTGCAGTGATAACTCGTCGGTGGTGACGGCAACCTATGTCTCCATCTCCACGCCATGCTCTGATGCTTTAGCAGCCCCGACGTTGCCACTCCCTCCGATGGGGCGCTTCGGCGGCATCCTCATACACTGACGGCTTTGAGGACTGAGAGCGGCGTCGAGGATGCAAGCATAGAGAGATGATTGTATGTGCGTAGCGAGGATGGGGGTGCGGCCGCTCGGGCACACCATCAATATGGAGTAGTGGGAGTTGTGGGAGAGAGGCGAGCGGTGGTCAAACCGATGGCTCGCCTCCCGGTGAGCCAGCGCACCGGACTGCTCGCATGCCTACCAAAGTTTAACACAACTACTCGCACGCCTCCTGATGACACTGCGGAGGGAGCACGCTTCCGTCAATTCACACACCTACACGCATGCCTCCCCGTCTGCCTACGCGGCGGACTGCTGGCATGCATCCTGTCAACTCACGCATGCTCGCACGCCACACGGGTCGCCCGGCGGCACGTATATTGTTTTTCTATTTGGATGATTAATGTTGTCGCTTTATTGCTTAACCTAAGAATGGCACGTATCCATTGTTGGTCTAACGCTCACTGTTCGAATAAATAATCCATTTGGGATATTGGTTCCCAATTATTAATAATCTCATGTCTGTAATTAGATAAAGATTACATCAAAATTGGTCTCAAATTTGACAAAAAAAAAGTACAACGTCACCTTGTATTGGTGTCCATATGGCAACACGATAAGTTTCATGAACTTCAAATAAGTTTTGGATGTACTAGAATTTAAAAATCGAGATTCTCAATGTTTGAAATTTGTTGCACGGGGTGTAAACATGCACCCAGTGAGACACATGTGTTTTTGCAATCCATTTAGGTGCACTGTCACGTGTGCATGTAGCTCAAATTTGATTTTTGCACATTATACCCATAGAAAATCAATCAATCAATGTACTAAAACGTCTTAATGATCTCTGTGAACTTTTTGAAATTAAAACGTCCCTCCTTTGGTAACATGTATGTTCACCGCAGGATAATTAATTTAACATGCATCATAGTTGTGGTGGATTCGCAGTGTGTGTGTGGGTGGGTGCGTCTGGGGGTGGCGGGTGGCTCGCAGTACACTACGAGTTGTGAGCCACCGTCTGGGTTGACCGTTTTGTTAGGCAGGCTGGTGCCACATTAGAGTCATGAAATCGTTATTTAAAACATTACACAACCCTTTCATACATAAATGGCCCTGTTTGGATCCATGGGTTAGTGTTGGTTTGGGTTAGTTTGGACTCAACTAACCCAAAAATATCCAAACTAGATGGTTAGTTTGGGTTAGATGCATCTAACCCACCCCAAAAAACTAACCCACGCAAGAGGTGCTTATTTGGGTTAGTTCTTCAAGAAAAAGAGCAAATGATTGCGAAAGAGCATTTATTGTCAATCTAACCCTGCCATCCAAACACCTCTTTGGTTAGAATTAGTTCATGGTTAGTTTAGGGTTAGAATCTAACTCTAACCTCTAACTGAGTTAGAGTATCCAAAGAGGGCCAATGTTTTGCCGCATGCAGTCGATGGTTGTCCTACACGACACTCGATACTCACGTGTGACGCTTTCTGTGGACCTGCGAAGTCGTCGTCCATCACTTTGACAAACATCCGGCAGTGAGGTCAATTTGACCAGCAAGGTAGAATCTTTTTTGTTTGTGTTATGGTGGTATATAGTATGCATCGAAGAGGTGGGAGGGGACTAGCATATATACTATACGCATGCATCCGTGAACAAGTACACCTCACTCAGTGTCGGGACTTTTTGGTTACCGAGGCACGTGCCACATCAAAATTGTGAAATTGGTTATTCAAACATCACACAACACCTTTTTGGGCCACATGCATATATATCCTAGCTAGGACACTCACGTGTGATGCTTCCATCTATGGGCCCACGAGGCCATCGTCGATGCATGCATGCATGCATCACTTTGACCTACATCGAGAGAGGTTAATTAATTTCACAATCGATGAGGATTCTTTTAGGTTGTACATATATTACGGCAGGAGCATATAGTATGCGGTGAAGAGGGGGGAAGGGGACCATCATATATAGTATGCTTGATATGAACCTCGCTCTGTGTGGGTGTATGGTTTACGGTTTTTTAGGCATGTGGCACATCAAAGTTGTGCATTTTGGGTATTCAACATATATATGTTTGGCACATGCAAAGCGGTGGTGGTTGTCCTCTCGCACCCACTTAAGCGGTTATCAGCGATATCGATGCTTTCCATCTGTGGGCCTGCTACTTCTCGAGCTTGCGTTGTATTCCCTCAAAGAGGAAAGGGTGATGCAGCACAGTAGCGTAAGTATTTCCCTCAGATTTTGAGAACCAAGGTACCAATCCAGTAGGAGACCACGCACGAGTCCCTAGTACCTGCACAAACAAATAAGAACCTTGCAGCCAATGCGATAAAAGGGGTTGTCAATCCCTTCTCGGTCACTTACAAAAGTGAGATCTGATAGATATGATAAGATAATATTTTTTGTATTTTTGGTATGGAGATTGAAAGTAAATAATGCAAAGAAAAGCAAATAGTTGATGGAATATTAATATGATGAAGATAGACCCGAGGGCCATAGGTTTCACTAGTGGCTTCTCTCATGATAGCAGATTTCTACGGTGGGTGAACAAATTACTGTCGAGCAATTGATAGAAAAGCGCATAGTTATGAGAATATCTAGGCATGATCATTGTATATAGGCATCACGTCCGTTACAAGTAGACCAAAACGATTCTGCATCTACTACTATTACTCCACACATCGACCGCTATCCAGCATGCATCTAGAGTATTAAGTTCATAAGAACAGAGTAAGGCCTTAAGCAAGATGACATGATGTAGAGGGATAAACTCAAGCAATATGATATAAACCCCATCTTTTTATCCTCGATGGCAACAATACAAGACGTGCCTTGCTGCCCCTGCTGTCACCGGGAAAGGACACCGCAAGATTGAACCCAAAGCCAAGCACTTCTCCCATTGCAAGAACTATAGATCTAGTAGGCCAAACCAAACCGATAATTCGAACAGACTTGCAAGGATATTTAAATCATACATAAAATATTTCAGAAAAGAATCAAATATTGTTCATAGATAATCTTGATCATAAACCCAGAATTCATCGGATCTCGACAAACACACCGCAAAAAGATTACATCGAATAGATCTCCTCGAAGATCGAGGAGAAATTTGTATTGAGATCCAAAGAGAGAGAAGAAGCCATCTAGCTAATAAAAATAGACCCGAAGGTCTGTGGTAAACTACCCACAACTCATCGGAGAGGCTATGGTGTTGATGTAGAAGCCCTCCATGATCGATGCCCCCTCTGGTGGAGCTCCGGAACATGCCCCAAGATGGGATCTCATGGGTACAGAAGGTTACGGTGGTGGAATTAGGGTTTCGTGGTGCTTCCCGATATTTTCAGGGTACGTAGGTGTATATAGGCTGAAGAGGGACGTCAGGGAAGCAACAGGGGCCCCACGAGGGTAGGGGGCGCGCCCCCTGCCCTCGTGGCCACCTCTCTCGCTTCCAAGCGTGTACTCCAAGTCTTCTGTGTTGATATCGTTCCAAAAATAACTCTCCCGAAGGTTTCATTCCGTTTGGACTCCGTTTGATATTCCTTTTCTGCGAAACACTGAAATAGGCACACAAAAAATAGCAATTTGCACTGGGCCTTGGGTTAGTAGGTTAGTCCCAAAAATAATATAAAAGTGTATAATAAAGCCCATTAAACATCCAAAACAGAATATATAATAGCGTGGAACAATCAAAGATTATAGATACGTTGGAGACGTATCAAGCATCCCCAAGCTTAATTCATGCTCGTCCTCGAGTAGGTAAATGATAAAAACAGAATTTTTGAAGTGGAATGCTAAGCAACATAATTACTAATGTAATTTTCTTTATTGTGGCATGAATGTCCAGATCCGAAAGATTCAAGACAAAAGTTTAAAATTGACATAAGAATAATAATACTTCAAGCATATTAACAAAGCAATCATGTCTTCTCAAAATAACATGGCCAAAGAAAGTTATCCTTACAAAATCATATAGTCTGGCTATGCTCTATCTTCATCACACAAAATTAAATCATGCACAACTCCGGTTTCGGCCAAGCAATTGTTTCACACTTCAATTTTTTCAAACCTTTCAACTTTCATGCAATACATGAGTGTGAGCCATGGATATAGCATTATAGGTGGAATGGAGAGGTGGTTGTGGAGAAGAAAAAAGAGGAAGATAGTCTCACATCAACTAGGCGTATCAATGGGCTATGGAGATGCCCATCAATAGATATCAATGTGAGTGAGTAGGGATTTCCAAGCAACGGATGCACTAGAGCTATAAGTGTATGAAAGCTCAACAAGGGAAACTAAGTGGGTGTGCATCCAACTCGCTTGCTCACGAAAACCTAGGGCATTTTAAGGAAGCCCATCATTGGAATATACAAGCCAAGTTCTATAATGAAAATTCCCACTAGTATATGAAAGTGACAAGACAAGTTACTCTCTATCATGAAAATTATGGTGCTACTTTGGAGCACAAGTGTGGAAAAGGATAGTAACATTGTCCCTTCTCTCTTCTTCTCTTGTTTTTTTTTTGTTTTTTCTCTTTTTTTCCTTTTTTTCTTTGGGCCTTTTCTCTCTTTTATTTTCTTTTTTATGACCTCTTTGTTCTTTCTTTCTTTTGTCCGGAGTCTCATCCCGACTTGTGGGGGAATCATAATCTCCATCATCCTTTCCTCACTGAGACAATGCTCTAGTAATGAAGATCATCACACTTTTATTTACTTACAACTCAAAGATTAAAACTCGAAGCTAGAACAAAATATGACTCCATGTGAATGCCTCGGGCGGTGTACCGAGATGTGCAATGAATCAAGAGTGACATGTATGAAAATTATGAACGGTGGCTAAGCCACAAATACAATGTCAACGACATGATCATGCATGGCAATATGACAATGATGAAGCGTGTCATAATAAACGGAATGGTGGAAAGTTGCATGGCAATATATCACGGAATGGCTATGGAAATGCCATAATAGGTAGGTATGGTGGCTGTTTTGAGGAAGGTATATGGTGGATGTATGGTACCGGTGAAAATTGCGCGATACAAGAGAGGCTAGCAATGGTGGAAGGGTGAGAGTGCATATAATCCATGGACTCAACATTAGTCATAAAGAACTCATATACTTATTGCAAAAATCTACAAGTTATCAAAACAAAGTATTCAATGCATGCTCCTAGGGGAAGGGTTGGTAGGAGTTAACCATCGCGCGATCCCGACCTCCACACAAAGGATGACAATCAATAAATAAATCATGCTCCAACTTCATCACATAACGTTTCACCATACATGCATGCTACGGGAATCACAAACTTTAACACAAGTTGTTTCTCAAATTCACATTACTCTATTAGCATGACTCTAATGTCACCATCCTCATATCTCAAAACAATCATCAAGTATCAAACTTCTCATCATATTCAATGCACTTTATATGAAAGTTTCTACTACCCATCTTGGATGCCTATCATATTAGGACTAATTTTATAACCAAAGCACATTACCATTCTGTTCTAAGAGACTCTCAAAAAGATATAAGTGAAGCATGAGAGATCAATAATTTCTACAAAATAAAAACCACCACCGTGCTCTAAAAGATATAAGTGAAGCACTAGAGCAAAACTATCTAGTGAAGCACATAGAGTATTCTAATAAATTCCAATTCATTTGTATCTCTCTCAAAAGGTGTGTGCAGCAAGGATGATTGTGGTAAACTAAAAATCAAATACTCAAATCATACATGATGCTCCAAGCAAAACACATATCATGTGGTGAATAAAAATATAGTCTCAAGTAAAGTTACCGATAGATGAAGACGAAAGAGGGGATGCCTTCCCGGGGCATCCCCAAGCTTAGGCTTTTGGTTGTCCTTTAATTTTACCTTGGGGTGCCTTGGGCATCCCCAAGCTTAGGCTCTTGCCACTCTTTGTTCCATAGTCCATCAAATCCTTACCCAAAACTTGAAAACTTCACAACACAAAACTTAGCCAAAAATCTTGTGAGCTTCGTTAGTATAAGAAAACAAACCACTACTCAAAGGTACTATAATGAACTCATTCTTTGTTTATATTGGTGTTAAACCTACTGTATTCCAACTTCTCTATGATTCATACCCCCCGATACTACTCATAGATTCATCAAAATAAGCAAACAACACACGGAAAATAGAATCAGTCAAAAACAAAACAGTCCGTTGCAATCTGTAACTTTTGAATACTTCTGTAACTCTAAGAAATTGAAATAAATTGGTGGACGTGAGGAATTTGTATATTAATCATCTGCAAAAAGAATCAACTAAAAAACACTCTCCAGTAAAAAATGGTAGCTAATCTCGTGAGCGCTAAAGTTTCTGTTTTTTTACAGCATGATCGCATAAACTTCACCCCAAGTCTTCCCAAAGATTCTATTTGGCACAAACAATAATTAAAAGACAAAACCACATCTAAACAGAAGCTAGATGCAATATTTATGCCTAACAGAAGTAAAAAGCAAAAAAAAACAAAAAAAATTGGGTTCCCTCCCAACAAGCTCTTTCTTTTTAGCCATTAAGATAGGCTTGAGAATTCAATGACGCTCACATGAAAGACAAGACTTGAAGCACAAAAAGAGCATCATATAGCATGTGAAAATCACATCTAAGTCTAACATACTTCCTATGTATAGGCATTTTTATAGGAAAACAAATTAGCAAGACAAGCAAGATCTAACATATGCAAGGAAGAAGAAAGAAACAAGATCAATCTCAACATGCTAAGAGGTGATTTAGTAACATGAAGATTTCTACAACCATATTTTCCTCTCTCGTAATAATTGAATGTAGGATCATAAGCAAATTCAACAATATAGCTATCACAAAACATATTCTCAACACGATCCACATGCATACGAAGTTGACACTCTTCCAAAATAGTGGGATCAATATTAACTAAAGTCATGACCTCTCCAAACCCACTTTTATCAAAAATTTCATAAGATTGAACATTATCCAAATATGTGGGATCTAAAGTTGACACTCTTCCAAACCCACTTTCAATATTATTTCAAACATTATTATCAATCTCATATATATCATGGGGCTTAAATAAGTTTTCAAGATCGTAAGAAGCATCACCCCAATCATGATCATTGCAACAAGTAGTGGGCATGGCAAAAAAAGCATCACCAAGATTAGGGTTTTGCATATCATTGGCACAATTGACATTAATAGAATTTATAATATCATCATTGCAATCATGCTTTTCATTCAAGGAGCTATCGTGAATCACTTTATAATCTTCTTCTTTCAACACTTCATCACAATTTTTGGACTCATGAATTTGAAGCAAAACCTCATAAATATAATCTAGTGGACGCAGCTCACTAGCAATTGGTTCATCATAATTGGATCTCTTAAAAAGATTAGCAAGTGGATGAGGATCCATAATTTAGCAAGCGAGATTCAAGCTAATAGAGGTCACATAGAAACACAAGCAAACAAAAAGGCGAACGGAAAAAAGGCAAATAAAACAGCAAAGGTGAAGTGGGGGAGAGGAAAACGAGAGGCAAAAGGCAAATAATGTAATGCGAGGGATAAGAGTTTGTGATGGGTACTTGGTATATGACTTTTGCGTAGATCCCCCCGGCAACGGCGCGAGAATTGGCTAGTTGACAGGAGATCAAATCTTGACTTGACTCGGCGTGAGTCTCCCCGGCAACGGCACCAGAAATTCTTCTTGCTACTTCTCGAGCTTGCGTTGTATTTCCTCAAAGAGGAAAGGGTGATGCAGCACAGTAGCGTAAGTATTTCCCTCAGTTTTTGAGAACCAAGGTATCAATCTAGTAGGAGACCACGCGCGAGTCACTCGTACCTGCACAAACAAATAAGAACCTTCCAGCCAACGCGATAAAAGGGGTTGTTAATCCCTTCTCGGTCACTTACAAAAGTGAGATCTGATAGATATGATAAGATAATATTTCTGGTATTTTTGGTATAGAGATTGAAAGTAAATAATGCAAAGTAAAGCAAATAGTGGATGGAAGATTAATATGATGAAGATAGACCCGGGGCCATAGGTTTCACTAGTGGCTTCTCTCATGATAGCAGATTTCTACGGTGGGTGAACAAATTACTATCGAGCAATTGATTAAAAAGCGCATAGTTATGAGAATATCTAGGAATGATCATTGTATATAGGCATCACGTCCGTGACAAGTAGACCAAAACGATTCTGCATCTACTACTATTACTCCACACATCGACCACTATCCAGCATGCATCTAGAGTATTAAGTTCATAAGAACAAAGTAACGCCTTAAGCAAGATTACATGATGTAGAGGGATAAACTCAAGCAATACGATATAAACTCCATCTTTTTATCCTCGATGGCTGATACGTCCATTTTGCATCATGCTTATATGTCGATATTTATTGCATTATGGGCTGATCCTACATGATTTGTCACAATAGTATTGCCTTTTCTCTCTTATTTTACAAGGTTTACATGAAGAGGGAGAATGCCGGCAACTGGAATTCTGGACTGGAAAATGAGCAAACTCTGGAAAGCTATTCTGCACAACTCCAAAAGCCCTGAAACTCAGCAGAACATCATTTCGGAAAATATAAAAAATATCTGGCGGAAGAAACCCACGAGAGGGGCCACCGGCTCTCCTTGACGGTGGGGGCACGCCCCCCTTCCCAAGGCGCGCCCCCTGCCTCGTGGGCCAACCGACAGGCCCCGGATGCCCATATTCTCCTATATGAGGTGTTTTGACCTGGAAAAAATCATAAGGAGGCTTTCAGGACCAGACGTCGCCGTCTCGAGGCGGAGCCGAGGCAGAAACCAATTATATTGTCATAAATACTTCTCGTACTGCTCCATGGTATGTTGATTATGCTAATTATATTGTTGCTAAGTTTATACCTCCTAGCTTCACATACCAGCAAAATAAAAAGTTCTTCTATGATTTGAGACATTACTTCTGGGATGACCCACATCTTTATAAAGGAGTAGATGGTATTATTAGACGTTGCGTGCCTGAGCATGAACATGAACAGATCCTACGCAAGTGCCACTCCGAAGCTTATGGAGGATACCATGCGGGAGATAGAACTGCACACAAGGTATTGCAATCCGGTTTTTATTGGCCTACTCTCTTCAAGGATGCCCGTAAGTTTGTCTTATCTTGTGATGAATGTCAGAGAATTGGTAATATTAGTAGACGTCAAGAAATGCCTATGAATTATTCACTTGTTATTGAACCATTTGATGTTTGGGGCTTTGATTATATGGGACCTTTTCCTGCCTCTAATGGATACACACATATTTTAGTTGTTGTTGATTACGTTACTAAGTGGGTAGAAGCTATTCCAACTAGTAGTGCTGATCATAACACCTCTATTAAGATGCTTAAAGAAGTTATATTTCCGAGGTTTGGACCCTAGATATTTAATGACTGATGGTGGTTCACACTTTATTCATGGTGTTTTACGTAAGATGCTTGCTAAATATGATGTCAACCATAGAATTGCATCACCTTATCACCCACAGACTAGTGGTCAAGTAGAACTTAGTAATAGGGAGTTGAAATTAATCTTGCAAAAGACAGTCAATAGGTCTAGAAAGAATTGGTCCAAGAAACTAGATGATGCATTATGGGCCTATAGAACTGCATACAAAAATCCTATGGGTATGTCTCCATATAAGATGGTATATGGAAAAGCATGTCACTTACCTCTTGAGCTAGAACATAAGGCATATTGGGATGTTAAAGAGCTCAACTACGATTTCAAACTTGCCGGTGAGAAGAGGCTATTTGACATTAGCTGCCTTGATGAGTGGAGAACCCAAGCCTATAAGAATGCCAAACTACTTAAATAAAAAGTTAAAAGATGGCATGACAAAAGAATACAAAAGCGTGAGTTTAACGTAGGTGATTATGTCTTGCTATTCAACTCTCGTTTAAGATTTTTTGCAGGAAAACTTCTCTCCAAGTGGGAAGGTCCCTACGTTATCGAGGAGGTCTATCGTTCCGGTGCCATAAAAATCAACAACTTCGAAGGCACGAATCCGAAGGTGGTGAATGGTCAAAGAATCAAACATTATATCTCAGGTAATCCTATAAATGTTGAAACTAATGTTATTGAAACCATAACCCCAGAGGAATACATAAGGGACACTTTCCAGAATGATTCAGCCTCCGAAAAGGAAGAGGTACGTGATACGGTAAGTAAACCGACTCCAAAACAGTTCTAAAGGCAACTTTTTCTCCGTTTTGGAATATTTAGAAAAATAGAAAAATAAACCGCAGTCCGGAGGAGACACGAGGCCTCCTCGAGGGTGGGGGCGTGCCCCCCTTCCCAGGGCGCGCGCCCTGCCTCGAGGGCACCCCGTGTGTCCCCTGGACTCCGTTTTCTTGTGGGTTACTCCTTTTGTTCGGGAAAATTTCATTATATATACTCCCGAAGGTTTTGACCTCTGTATCACGCAAAAATCCTCTGTTCTCGATTCGAGCTATTTTCTGTTAAGGTTTGCGAAGCCAGGCATCATGTCGTCTCCCTCCTCCAACAACGAAGGCAACGATGCTTGGCTAATGAAGATAGACCTGAAGAGGGAATGACCCGAGGAGATCCACATGGAGAAGAAGATCAAGATGGAGGTGGAGGATCCGGCTCTGGCAGCAGGAGAAGAAGACACCTCTAAATCCCTTCCTAATCTCTTTACCTCAGCTGAGCTAGAAGCTTTCAGGATGATTGAGTTAGCTCAGATTCGAAACAAGCATCTCACAAGTGAAAATATTTTATTGAAGGATTACATAGCTCCTCTCAAAGGTATTATCCGCAAGTTGGAAGATCTCCTACGCTCGATATATGAGGATCCCCTGTCACTACTTGCAACTCCATCATCACCAACTCCGAAGAAGGAGACATAATCATATGGGTATGGGCACTCCCCTTGGCAACTGCCAAGCTTGGGGGAGTGACCCCGGTATCGTATCACCATCACTCCTATCTTTACCGCTTTACTTAGTTTTATCCTTTTGGTAGTATCTTGATCTATTAGAATAAAGTTAGCATGATCTAGTTGTGAGCTTTTGCTTTGTGAGCTTTATCCTTTGTAATCGAGTCCGTGAGCTATACAATAAAGATTAGTGTTGAGTCATGGGCTTGATTTCCTCACTTGGGTCATGATAAAAAGAAAGAAACATAAAGAGTATCAAAGAGATCATATAGATCTTATGGGAAGTAATGACTTCACATACAAGAGTATGATAAATAAAAGTTGTTGAGAGGTGACAAACATAGTTTTGGTCATCATTGCAATTAATAGGAAGTAATAAAAGAAGAGAGGCTTCACATACAAATACACTATCTTGGACATCTTTTATGCTTGTGAGCACTCATTAAAATATGACATGCTAAAGAGTTGATGTTGGACAAGGAAGACAACAAAATGGGTTATGTCTTCTTATATCCGAAATAAAGTATATTGTCATGGATCATCCAACATGTTGAGCTTGCCTTTCCCCCTCATGCTAGCTAAAACTCCTCGCACTAAGTAGAGATACTACTTGTGCTTCCATATATCCTTAAACCCGGTTTCGCCATGAGAGTCCACCATACCTACCTATGGATAGAGAAAGATCCTTCCATGTAAGTTGTCATGTTGCAAATCCGCTAAAATATGTATGATTTATTAGTGTGGGAGAAATTAGCTTTATACGATCTTGTGATATGGAAGTAATAAAAGCGACAAACTGCATAATAAAGGTAGTTATCACAAGTGGCAATATAAAGCGAAGTTTTTCTATGCTAAGACTTTGTGCATCCAACCATAAAAGCACATGACAACCTCTGCTTCCCTCTGCGAAGAGCCTATCTATTATTCATGTCTTATAAGTGTCAAGGTGAAATCCACCTTTCCTTTTTACATTTTATCCTTTGGTAAGCACATTGTGTTGGAAAGATCCTGACATATATACCCACTTCGATGTAAGTTTTCATGATCTATTACTATTGACATCACCCTTGAGGTAAAAGGTTGGGAGGCAACACCATAAGCCCCTATCTTTCTCTGTGTCCGATTAAAATTCCATAAACATAAGTATTGCGTGAGTGTGAGCAATTGTGAAAGACTATATGATGGTTGAGTTTGTAGGCTTGTTAAAAAAGCTCTTATATTGACTCTTCCCGATATTACGATAAATTGCAATTGCTTCAATGACCTAGACCAAAGTTTGTTAGTTTCCAATGAAGTTTATGATGCATACTTGATAGTGTGGATGAATTGTTACTTGAGCATAAGAATCATATGACTATATTTATATAAGTTGCTGTTATGAGAATGATCATGATGCCCTCATGTCCGTATTTTGTTTCTATCGACACCTCTATCTCTAAACATGTGGACATATTTTTCGGCTTTCGCTTGAGGACAAGTGAGGTCTAAGCTTGGGGGAGTTGATACGTCCATTTTGCAGCATGCTTATATGTTGATATTTATTGCATTATGGGCTGATCCTACATGATTTGTCACAATACTTATGCCTTTTATCTCTTATTTTACAAGGTTTACATGAAGAGGGAAAATGCCGGCAGCTGGAATTCTGGGCTGGAAAAGGAGCAAACTCTGGAAAGCTATTCTGCACAACTCCAAAAGCCCTGAAACTCAGCAGAACATCGTTTCGGAAAATATAAAAAATAGCTGGTGGAAGAAACCCACGAGAAGGGCCACCGGCTGTCCTCGAGGGTGGGGGCGCGCCCCCCTTCCCAGGGAGCGCCCCCTACCTCGTGGGCCAGCCGGCAGGCCCCTGATGCCCATCTTATCCTATATGAGGTGTTTTGACCTGGAAAAATCATAAGAACGCTTTGGAAACCAGACGCCGCCGTCTCGAGGTGGAAACCAATCTAGGGCTCCGGCAGAGCTGTTCTGTCGGGGATACTTTCCACCGGGAGGGGGAAATCATCACCGACGTCATCACCAACAACTCTCCCATTGGGGAGGGCTATCTTCATCAACATCTTCACCAGCACCATCTCCTGTCAAACCCTAGTTCATCTCTTGTATCCAATCTTTGTACCCGAACCTCAGATTGGTACCTGTGGGTTGCTAGTACTGTTGATTACTCCTTGTAGTTGATGCAAGTTGGTTTATTTGGTGGAAGATCATATGTTCAGATCCATTATGCATATCAATACCCCTTTGATCATGAACAATATTATGTCTTGTGATTAGTTACTTTTGTTCCTGAGGACATGGGAGAAGTCTTGCTATTAGTAGTCAAGTGAGTTTGGTCTTCGTTCGATATTTTGATGAGATGTATGTTGTCTCTCCTCTAGTGGTGTCATGTGAACATCGACTACATGACACTTCACCATTATTTGGGCCTAGAGGAAGGCGGGAAGTAATAAGTAGATGATGGGTTGCTAGAGTGACAAGAAGCTTAAACCCTAGTTTATGTGTTGCTTCGTAAGGGGCTGATTTGGATCCATATGTTTTAGGCTATGGTTAGGTTCACCTTTATACTTGTTTTGTAGTTGCAGATGCTTGCATTAGAGGTTACTCATAAGTGGGAGGCTTGTCCAAGTAAGGGCAGCACCTAAGCACCAGTCCACCCACATACCAAATTATCAAAGTACCGAACGCGAATCAGATGATCGTGATGAAAACTAGCTTGACGATAATTCCCATGTGTCCTCGGGAGTGCTTTACTTTATATAAGAGTTTGTCCAGGCTTGTCCTTTGCTACAAAAAGGATTGGGCCACCTTGCTGCACCTTATTTACTCTTACCTGTTGTCGCTTGCTACCAATTATATTATCACAAAACTATCTGTTACCTATAATTTGAGTGCTTGCAGAAAATACCATAATGAAAATTGCCTATCATTTCCTTCTGCTCCTTGTTGGGTACGACACTCTTACTTATCGAAAGGCCTATGATAGATCCCCTACACTTGTGGGTCATCAATGCCAACAATACAATGCGTGCCTTGCTGCCCCTGCTGTCACTGGGAAAGGACACCGCAAGATTGAACCCAAAGCCAAGCACTTCTCCCATTGCAAGAACTATAGATCTAGTAGGCCAAACTAAACCGATAATTTGAACAGACTTGCAAGGATATTTAAATCATACATAAAAGATTTCAGAAAAGAATCCAATATTGTTCATAGATAATCTTGATCATAAACCCACAATTCATCGGATCTCGACAAACACACCGCAAAAAGATTACATCAAATAAATCTCCTCGGAGATCGAGGAAAAATTTGTATTGAGATCCAAAGAGATAGAAGAAGCCATCTAGCTAATAACTATGGACCCGAAGGTCTGTGGTAAACTACTCACAACTCATCGGAGAGGCTATGGCGTTGTTTTAGAAGCCCTCCGTGATCGATGCCCCCTCCGGTGGAGCTCTGGAACAGGCCCCAAGATCGGATCTCACGGGTACAGAAGGTTACGGCGGTGGAATTAGGGTTTCATGGTGCTCCTCGATAGTTTCAGGGTACGTAGGTATATATAGAATGAAGAGGGACGTCAGGGAAGCAACGGGGGGCCCACGAGGGTGGGGGCACGCCTACCCCCTGGGCGCGCTTGCTGCCCTCGTGGCCGCCTCTCTCGCTTCCTCACGTGTACTCCAAGTCTTGTGTGTTGATATCGTTCCAAAAACAACTCTCCCGAAGGTTTCATTCCGTTTGGACTCCGTTTGATATTCCTTTTCCGCGAAACACTGAAATAGGCAAAAAAACAGCAATTTGCACTGGGCCTTGGGTTAGTAGGTTAGTCCCAAAAATAATATAAAAGTGTATACTGAAAATCATTAAACATCCAAAACAGAATATATAATAGCATGGACATTCAAAAATTATAGATACGTTGGAGACGTATCAGGGCCCGCTTGGTCCATCACTTCTTTTTGCTTGACAACAAGAGAGGTTAATTTGAGTTAGGAGGGGATTATTATTTTTTCGCTGGGATGACATGCTGTAACATCCCAAATTTTCAATTTGGAATGTTATACATAGATCATATTTGCATTGCAGGTTTTTGCATTTTAGTTCATGGAGTTCCTCGAAATTCTAAGCAACTCAAGGACCTACGGAGAGAGTTGGGAATTTTACCGCTTTCATATTTGAGTTCGCTCGAATATCGGTACGAGGACAATGTGATTCTAATTATTTTTCTCTCCTAAAATATTTATAAAAAACAAAATATGAGCGGAGATAATATGACTTCTCCAAAATAACAGAAATATTGGAGGAAAAATGTTAAAATCACTTTTGGTATTTTTCTGGATTTATTTGCGGATTTATTTGCATAGGAAAAATGCGCGTTTTTCAAAATTGCATTTAGGTCCGGAAGAAATGTTCACTTTGTCCTAAATATTATTAAAGGACGGTGAAAATTTATTTCGGGAATTTTCGAGTGCGTTTGGTATTTCTTTCGTTAGTTTTTCTGCGCCGGGACTCTTTTAGAAAAAAAAAGTGAACCGACTTAGGATTCGTATAGGAGTACGACTGTGGGCTTTATAAGCCAGCGCCCCGGCCCGTTTCGCCCCCCAGCCCGCAGCCGCCCCTGCCCTAACCCTAGCCGCCGCCCCGCGCCGCCAGCCGCCGCCAGCCGCCACCCCGCGCCGCTCGCCGCACCCCGCCGCCCGCGCCGCACGCCGCCGCCGCTGCCACCGTCGCGCCGCCCGCCGCCCGCGCCGCACCACCGCCGCCCCGCCGCCGGAGTCGCCGGACCCCGCCGCCGCCCCGCCGCCGGAGTCGCTGGACCTCGCCGCCGTCGCCGAGGTAGACACCGCCGCCGCCATAGGTTTTTTTCCAAAAGACCGATCGTTTTTTTAGGAAAACCCTAGATCTGTTTTTTTTTATTTAGATAGATCGGTTCGGTTTTTCCGTCGGTTTAATTATTTAGCGGACGTTCGTCCGTACGTTCGTTTTAACGAACGGTTTTTGTCAGTTAGCCGCAGACAGCGAACGTTTGTTCGTTAGCCTGTTCGTCGTTTTTCTTTTTCGGGGTATTTATCTGCGGTTATTCCGATCGCGATTTCTGCCCTGATCTTGTTTTTCGTTTTTCTTTTCGCTCGAGAGTCAGAATCAGGTGATTCAAAATCCCAGATTTTTGTCTCGAAGCCCTCTTTACGTTTAATCAACTTGAACAAAGTTTTGCCTACTGTAAAATTTAACTTTAGACCAACTAGTAAACCGGAGCTCGTTTCTTTCGCATTTTGAGTTTCGTTGCTTCTTTTGAGTTGATTCTTTTTGCAAACCGGAGTTCTTAAGTTGAACTTTCTGGTTAGATCTCTTATTTGAGTTTTACCCGTGCATTAGTTAAGTACTTATTGTGTGCTTGTTTGATTGCGATAGAGTACCCGGAGTGCGCCGCTTGCTACTTTGAGTCTCTAGGTTTTGCGAATCATCAGCAAGGCAAGTAACACTTTGATCATACTTTCCAATTACCCAGTTTTCATTGCATTAGTCCAACCCTCACACATTGCATGAGTAGGATCAATTAACTTGTGGGCTTGGGAAGTAGATTGAGGTAGTACCTATTACCTGCATTACATTCAAACCTTTGGGAGTTACTTCTACGTTTGCTGTTAGGACATGCTATGCTCGTAGACGTGGATTGGGTGAGTGAAATCCATGACAGATGTGAGTTTGTTAATAAATGGTTCAACTTAAGGTGGCAACATTAATACACATCTGGGTGGATTGAGGCACCTGGGTATTCCAGTGATTGCCTGTTTTTCTTTTGGACCGCCACCCAGGCTCAAAGGGATCATGAGATTATTCATACTAGAAACTTCCGTGTGCAGCCACAATGCTATTATGGGCTCTAGCATAGTATGAGTAGGTCGTGCGAACTCTTACAGTGGTGGACTAGCAAATGTAGGGGATGTAGGTTGGTACGGTGCGCCCGATCGTAAGGTGCTCGCGATTCTGAAAGACTATGTCTCGGTCATCCGTTTCTCAAACACCATGCAGTGTGAGAAACCAAACGGAGGCGATCGAGTCTTGTGGGAAAAGTGCACAAACCTCTGCAGAGTGTACAAACTGATCATGATTAGCCGTTTCCCCGGTTATGAACGTCTTGAGTATCTAGTACTTGGATTTTCATGTGCATCACGTTATGTTACTCTAATTTAATATTGTTGGGTTTAATGATTATTTTAATTGGGGTTGAGAGGATGTCTATCTTCTCAACGATGTTTCAACTACCATGATAGTTAATTAAAATCTATTTCTTTGAAGTAGGGAAAAATTGGCTTTACGCAAAAACTTAACCATAGAGCTTTCCACCAGCCATATTGCATATAGTATAGCTTTACTTCCATTGCATTCTCTTGTGTTACCTTGCCAGCATATTCCATGTGCTGACCCGTTTTCGGGCTGCAACGTTTCACGTTGCAGACTTTTTAGACGACGAGTAAGATGCCCTTTTTAGGTCGTGGTTCTATACTCAGTGATGCCGCTGGAGTTGATGGACTCACTTATCTTCCAAGCCTTCCGTTGTTATCGTGTTAGATGGCCTTCAGCCATATTATTTGTAATAAATTCATCGTTGGACTATCGATGTAATAAGTGTGTGATTGCTACTCTGTTATAAATCCTTCAAGTACTGTGCGTGTCAGCATTACTGATCCAGGGATGACAATGATGCACAGAGATCAGACTCTTTGAGGTCTGGTCGCTACACATGCATGAGACACTTTGAGCACACACACATGCATGTGTACGCATGAATCCCTCCCATCGAGTCGAAGTGGCTAGTACAACGACACCATCATGAACCGATCTCGCTCTATGTGGGGAGCTAGTGTACGATTTTTGACACATGCGCCAGATCAATGTTGTGTATTCAAACATGCATGCACGCGTCACCTCCATACATATTCATGTAGTGGTTGCCTTTGAACGATACACTCCCTCGCGTGGTTATCGGCGACAAGCCTATATATTTGTGGGCCCACGTGGACATCATGATCACCTTGACCAACAACAAGATAGGTTACCATGGCAGATTCTTCATTTGGTTCGTGTTATCGTAGTATAGGTCATGGTGAGATTCAGACCTAATTGAGTTTGAGCGCATATACTATGCACGCATGCATGCATATATGAATCCCCGTCGTTGGCTTGACGTGTGGTGTAACATACATATGCATCGTCAACCTAACCCTCACTCAGTGTGGGGATTTCTAGTTACTACTTCTCGAGCTTGCATTGTATTCCCTCGAAGTGGAAAGGGTGATGCAGCACAGTAGCATAAAAATTTCCCTCGGTTTTTGAGAACCAAGGTATCAATCCAGTAGGAGACCACGCGCGACTCCCTCACACCTACACAAACAAATAAGAACTTCACAGCCAACGCGATAAGGGGTTGTCAATCCCTTTACGGTCACTTACGAAAGTGAGATCTGATAGATAGAATAGTATAATATTTTTGGTATTTTTGGATATAAGAACAGAAAGTAAATAAAGAAAAATAACGTAGATGAAAGATTAATATGTTGAGAATAGACCCGGGGGCCATAGGTTTCACTAGTGGCTTCTCTCATGATAGCAAAATTCTACGGTGGGTGAACAAATTACTGTCGAGCAATTGATAGAAAAGCGCATAATTATGACAATATCTAGGCATGATCATTATATATAGGCCTCACGTCCATGACAAGTAGACCAAAACGATTCTGCATATACTACTATTACTCCACACATCGACCACTATCCAGCATGCATCTAGAGTATTAAGTTCATAAGAACAGAGTAATGCTTTAAGCAAGATGACATGATGTAGAGGGATAAACTCAAGCAATATGATATAAACCCCATATTTTTATCCTCGATGGCAACAATACAATACGTGCCTTGCTGCCCCTGCTGTCAATGGGAAAGGACACCGCAAGATTGAACCCAAAGCCAAGCACTTCTCCCGTTGCAAGAACTATAGATCTAGTAGGCCAAACCAAACCAATAATTCGAAGAGACTTGCAAGGATATTATAATCATACATAAAAGATTTCAAAAAAGAATCAAATATTGTTCAAAGATAATCTTGATCATAAACCCACAATTCATCGGATCTCGACAAACACACCGCAAAAAGATTACATCAAATAGATCTCCTCGAAGATTGAGGAGAACTTTGTATTGAGATCCAAAAAGAGAGAAGAAGCAATCTAGCTAATAACTATGGACCCGAAGGTGTGTGGTAAACTACTCACAACTCATTGGTGAGGCTATGGTGTTGATGTAGAAGCACTCTGTGGTAGATCCCCCCTCCGGCGGAGCTCCGGAACAGGCCCCAAGATGGGATCTCACGGAAACAGAAGGTTGTGTCGGTGGAATTAGGGTTTTCTTTGTTGCCTCGATGTTTTCAGGGTACATGGATATATATAGGAGGAAGGAGGGCATCGGGGGAGCCAAAGGGGGCCCACGAGGGTGGGGGCGCGCCTAGGGGGAGGGGTGCGCCCTGGACCCTCGTGTCCGCCTCCTTCGTTCCCTCGCGTGTACTCCAACTCTTGTGGGTAGATACGGTTCCAAAAATAACTCTCCCGAAGGTTTCATTCCGTTTGGACTCCGTTTGATATTCCTTTTCTGCGAAACTCTGACATAGGCAAAAAACAGCAATATGCACTAGGCCTTGGGTTAGTAGGTTAGTCCCAAAAATAATATAAAAGTGTATAATAAATCCCATTAAACATCCAAAACAGAATATATAATAGCATGGAACAATCAAAAATTATAGATACGTTGGAGACGTATCAAGCATCCCCAAGCTTAATTCCTACTCGTCCTCGAGTAGGTAAATGATAAAAACATAATTTTCGATGTGGAATGCTAACCAACACAATTCTCAATGTAATTCTCTTTATTGTGGCATGACTGTTCAGATCCGAAAGATTCAAGATAAAAGTTCATATTGACATAAGAATAATAATACTTCAAGCATACTAACAAAGCAATCATGTCTTCTCAAAATAACATGGCTAAAGAAAGTTCATCCCTACAAAATCATATAGTTAGGCTATGCTCCATCTTCGTCACACAAAATATTCCAATCATGCACAACCCCGATTTCATCCAAGCACTTGTTTCATACTTTAATTTTTTCAAACTATTTCAACTTTCACGCAATATATGAGCGTGAGCCATGGACATATCACTATGTGGAATAGAGTGGTGGTTGTGGAGAAGACAAAAAGAGGAAGATGGTCTCACATCAACTAGGCGTATCAATGGGCTATGGAGATGCCCATCAATAGATATCAATGTGAGTGAGTAGGGATTGCCATGCAACGGATGCACTAGAGCTATAAATGTATGAAAGCTTAACAAAAGAAACTAAGTGGGTCTGCATCCAACTTGCTTGCTCACGAAGACCTAGGGCATTTGAGGAAGCCCATCGTTGGAATATACAAGCCAAGTTCTATAATGAAAATTCCCACTAGTATATGAAAGTGACTAAACATGAGACTCTCTATCATGAAGATCATTGTGCTACTTTGAAGCACAAGTGTGGAAAAGATAGTAGCATTGTCCCTTTTCTTTTTTTCTCTTTTTTGGGCCTTTCTTTTTGTCTTTGGCCATTCCTTCTTCTTTTTTTTCTTTTTTTTCTTTGGGACAATGCTCTAATAATGATGATCATCACACTTATATTGATTTACAACTCGATACTAGAACAAAGTATGACTCTATATGAATGCCTCCGGTGGTGTACCGGGGTGTGCAATGAATCAAGAGTGACATGTATGAAAAATTATGCATGGTGGCCTAGCCACAAATACGATGTCAACTACATGATCATGCATGGCAATATGACAATGATGAAGTGTGTCATAACAAACGGAACGTTGCAAAGTTGCATGGCAATATATCTCGGAATGGCTATGGAAATGCCATGATAGGTAGGTATGGTGGGTTTTTTGAGGAAGGTATATGGTGGGTGTATGGTACCGGCGAAAGTTGTGTGGTACGAGAGAGGCTAGCAATGGTGGAAGGGTGAGAGTGCGTATAATTGATACGTCCAAAACGTATCTATAATTTCTGCTTGCTCCATGCCACTTTTGGGTGATATTGCTATGATATTCATACACTTCCATACACTTTTGATCATATTTGGACTAACTTACTAATCCAGTGCACCCCAGTGCCAGTTTCTGTTTTCGGCTATTTTTGTATTTCAGGTTTTCACGTTTCGAGAACTGCCCAGAAAAAATATATAAAAAATCAGCGTTCCGGGAACGACACTGCTTCCGAAGGGGAGCCTGGGGGGGCCACAGGGGCTCCAGGCGCCCTATGGGCGCCCCCCCCCCCTGGGCCGCGCCGGGGGGGCGCCTCGACCCCCCGAGAGCCCCCCGGTGCCCTACTTTGGCAGATATTTAAAGGGTCCCCCGTAACCCTTGAAACAGGACTTCTTTTCGCGATCCCATCTCTGTTCCGCCGCCGCCGCCGCTTCCAAGATCGGGAGCACCAGGAGAACTCTTCCCGGCACCCTGCCGGAGGGGAGGATCACCACCGGGAGCTTCTCCACCACCATGGACGCCTCCCGGATGACTCGTGAGTAGTCTCCCTTGGACCATGAGTCCATGACCAGTAGCTATGTGATGTTCTCCTCCCGTTCTTGTGCTTCACTAATTAGTCCTCGTGAGCTGCCCTACATGATCGAGGCACCTATGTAATCCTTATGCTGTTGCTATGTTGAGTTTGCTGGGATCCGATGGATTATGAGATTATGTTCAGATTGATCTTGAGTAATATATTTGATTCACCTCTTTTATATTTTAGTTCATAAGTAATTCTTGCATGTTCTCCGTTGTTATTTATTGCTTTGGCCGAGTGATAGGTAGTGACTCCAAGAGGGAACGTTATGCTCGATTGTGGGTTCATGCCCCTCGATGACTAGCTTGAGTGACAGAAACATGAGTCTAGGGGATGTGCTGTTGCCACAAGGGGGAAAACAACGGTGCTTGTGCCCGCGGGTGCAAGGATTGTTTACTTTACGCAAAGTTCTTTTAATGCAGTTGTCTGTTGCATTGAGCTTACACTATGGGTGGGACTCGCAACTTAATACCAGCGAGATGTTCTGGATAGATATCTCAAGGTGGATGATTAGTAGTAGATATTGATGGATTTCGGTCTACTTACTTTGGCGTACCGCCCATGCTTTGAACCTCAACCTTTCTTGCAATGTAATCAGCATTGGTTTGCGTTCGTGGTCCTGTCAATTGCCCAGCTGTAATTTGTTACCTCACATAGCTGTTTTATCGTCTTTTGGGAGAGAGACATCACTAGTGAACATCATGTGACTCCGGTCCATATTACCATCATTGATCACATACACTATTTACTTTTCCGCTATTTTATTTACTATTGCAAAATACTATCTATCACTACTATCATATTGCTTTTAACCCTTTGTGAACTACAAGGCCGGAGAGATTGACAACCTCTCTGTACTCGTTGGGAGCAAAGTTATTTGTATCTGTGTGCAGGTCCACGTTGATTGCTAATTGCGCCGTTAGGGTTGACACCTACCAGTTGAACCTAGGAGTCTCTGGGGATTCGATCCTTGGCATCTTTGCTAGGGGAAAACACTTCTACTTACTGCATCTTACACCTTCCACTTGGGGTAATCCAACGAGGGGTTCGAGGCCCATCAAGGAGTATTTTCTGGCGCCGTTGCCGGGGACTCCACTCTTCAGGATAGGGGAGTTGCATGCTATCTTTTACCTTTGCTTTTTAGTCTTGTTAGTTTACCTTTCATTATTTGCTTTAGTTCCTTTTATCAAAAAAATCACAAAAATAGTTATCTTGCTTGCTTGCTACTATGGGTTCCACCGAAAACACCAAGTTGTGTGACTTCACTAGTCACAACAACGATGACTTTATCAGCACACCTATCACTACACCTGCCACTTCAGCACCTTCATATGAAATTAAACCTGCTTTACTTAACTTAGTCATGAAAGACCAATTCTCCGGTGCTGGAGATGATGCTGCTTTACACTTGAACAACTTTGTAGAACTTTGTGATATGCAAAAGTACCAAGAAATATATGGTAATATTGTTAAGCTTAAGCTTTTTCCTTTCTCTTTGAGAGGAGGAGCAAAAATTTGGTTTCAGTCTTTGCCTAGAAATAGCATAGATTCATGGGACAAGTGCAAAGATGCTTTTATTGGAAAATACTATCCACCTGCTAAAATTATCCAACTTAGAAGTAACATCATGAATTTTAAACAATTGGATAATGAACATGTTGCCCAAGCTTGGGAACGTATGATGTCTCTTATCAAGAACTGCCCTACTCACGGTTTGACTACTTGGATGGTTATCCAAACTTTTTATGCAGGCTTGAACTTTACCTCGCGGAACTTGTTAGATTCGGCCGCGGGAGGAACTTTTATGTCAACTACACTTGGTGCTGCCACAAAGCTTCTCGATGAGATGATGACCAACTATTCCCAATGGCACACCGAACGCGCTCCAACAGGTAGGAAGGTAAACTCTGTCGAGGAGATTTCCTCCCTTAATGAAAAAGTTGACTTGATCATGTCTCTACTTTCGAAGCAATCTAATGTTGATCCTCGTGATGTTCCTTTGAATTCTTTGATTGCTCAAGAGCAAGTAGATATTAACTTTATCTCTAGAAACAATTTCAACAACAATGCTTATAGGAGTAACTTTGGTAACAATTCTAGACCGTTCCCCTCTAACTCTTATGGGAACAACAATGCTTATCCTAGTACCAAGAACTTCAATACTGAACTAGAGAACATGCTTAGAGATTTCATCACTACCCAAAAAACCTTTAATAAGAATGTAGAAGAGAGACTACATAAACTAAATGATCTTTCTTTTAAGGTAGACCACTTAGCCAATGAGTTAAAATTGCTAAAAATTGAAACTTCTTCTCTTAAGGAGAAGGAAGTCATCCCTATTAATGCTACCCAAGTGCAAATCAATGAAAATATTAGGATGATGGCTAAGCTTAAAGAGAGATGGGCTAGAGAAAGGGAGGAAGAGGAAAGAATTAAGAGCCTTCCTACCCACCACACTGTTGCTACTATCCAAGTTATTGAGAATGTTCACACTCTTAGCACCCAATGTACTCCTGGTCCCAATGGACCTATTAATGGTGATGCTATGTCAACTAGCAAACAGGTGAGCCTTAAGGACACCTCTACCACTTTACTTGATGCTCGTGACCTTGATTTTGATAATTGCACTCTTACATAAGTTATTGATTTCCTTCACAAGATGTCTAGAGACCCCCGCACTAGCACCCTTAACCTTGCCTTCACAGAGCATATCACTAATGCTCTCATCAAAGCTAGGGAGGAGAAACTTAGGGTAGAAGCCTCCATACCTAGAAAGCTAGAGGATGGTTGGGATCCTATGATAAAAATTTATTTGAATGACTTCTCTTGTTATGCATTATGTGATGTTGGTGCTAGTACCTCTGTTATGCCCAAAAGGATATATGATATGCTTAAATTGAAACCTTATGATTCTTGTTCTTTTGGTGTTCGTCTCGTTGATTCTTCTATAAAGAAACCTTTGGGGAGGATTGACGATGTTCTTATTGTTGTCAATGATAATTATGTGCCCGTTGATTTCACTATTATGGATATTGAATGTGATCCTTCATGTCCAATTATCTTGGGACGTCCCTTTTTGCGCACCGTTGGTGCTGTCATTGACATGAAAGAGGGTAATATTAAATTTCAGTTTCCTCTCAAGAAAGGGATGGAACACTTCCCTCGTAAGAAGGTCAAGTTACCTTTTGAGTCCGTTGTACGGGCTAGTTATTCTTTTACTCTTGATAAAACTTGATCTTTGCATTATGCCTAGCTTAAAGGCATAAAAGAAAGCGCTTTTGGGAGGCAGCCCACATGAATAAAAATTTTGCTTTTGTTGTGTCTTGATGTTGTTTACTGCTGTAGCATCATCATTGTATCTTTACTTTTTATATTTGTGCCAAGTATAGCCTCTGATTGCTAGAAAGTTCAAAAGTTGTGAGGTGCTGTCCAGGAAACAGATTATGTCCTTGGATAGAAAAATTCGTATAAAATCACCATATCATCTTTTTGGTCTGAATTTTTTCGACAGAGTTCTCTATATAATTTTCTTTCGTGCGTCAGTTCTGAGTTTTTTGATTTTAGTTGCAGAAGTATCCCGAACAGGTCAATTACTGCCTGCTGTTCTGTTTTTCACAGATTCTGTCCTGTTTTGCCTTACCTTCACTTTGCAAATTAAGAACTTGCTTTTTCTTTGCAAAAACCTTTTGGCAATCTTGAGAAACAGTAGAACTTCAAGAATATCCTTATTTCCAGCAAGGTATAATTATTTTATTAAGGGTACTAACCTCGCTAATCAGATTATGATGAGTTATGTATGAAGGGAGTTTTCAAGTGTGCGAGGGAAGATGATAAAAGATTCAGGAGTGTCAAGCGCTCAAGCTTGGGGATGCCCACGTGCACCCCCAAGAAATATTCAAGGAGACTCAAGCGTCTAAGCTTGGGGATGCCCCCGTGCATCCCCTTCTCCATCAACATTATCAGTTCGTCTTTCGTTCCGCTATATTTTTATCACTTCATGTGTTATGTGCTATGCTTGGAGCGTCTTGCTTTTAGTTTTCTTTTTAGTTTTTCATAACGAGTCGGAACCCAGCATTCCTTTATGTGGGAGAGAAACAAGCTCCACCTCTACCTAGAACATTACATAGAATTTTCATGTCTATCTATGCTGTGTGTGTTCTTTATCTTTTAATAGCTACTATCGTGCTTTGCTCTTAGTGTTCATGCTTATCTTTTCAAAGAGCTTTTATTTAGTTGGTTGCTTGAACTCTTTTTAAAGTACCATGCGCACCTTATTAAGAGAGTTTGCTTCCGTTGCATGGGTTAATATGTCTATGATAAATATGCTACTTTCATGATGGTGCTTAGTAGTTCAGGTTTTCTTATGGTTAATCTCAGATAGCTGGGGGGTTCCCAATGTGTCATTGGAGTACCAACTTGGTTTGTTTGCCTATGATGTGGTATGGTTTAGTAATATCTTCCTTCGAGAATTTATTTTGATTGACTTGGCGTATGCTCACGCATATTCAAGACTGTAAAGAAAGTCTGTCAAGCCTTGATGATCTTTTGTTTCTAAGTAGCGATATAACTACCATGCCTGATTCAATATTGCTTTGTCGCTCTGCATGATTATGACCGTCATTGCTCTCTTAGTTGGTCGCTCCCAGTCTTTTGCTAACCTCCACCTGCACTAAGCAACTTAACCATGCAATACATAGCTCATGGGAAAGTAGCCTAAAAACTATTGTGGTAAAGAATATGTTGCTTATGTATCTTATTTCTTATGAGTTGCTTGCTGAGCGGTAACCATGTTTCTGGGGACGCCATCAACTGTCACACTTTTGTTGAATATCATGTGAGTTGCTATGCATGTTCGTCTTGTCTGAAATAAGGGTGATTTACCGTGGGTTGAATTAATATGCATATTGTTAGAGAAGAACATTGGGCCGCCAACCAAAGCCATGCCTCATGGTGGAAGTTTTAGCTTGGACCTTAATCCTCAATCTCTCATGAGAATATGCTTATGCATTAAAGAGGAGTCCATCATCTATTTTCTATGTTGTCCCGGTATGGATGTCCTCAAGTTGAGATTTATCAAAAACGAGAAATCAAATGCGATCTATCTCCTTGGACCTTTGTACAGGTGGCATAGAGGTACCCCTTTGTGACACTTGGTAAAAACATATGCAATGCAATGATAACCCATGGGGATCCGAGCTAATTAGGACAAGGAGCGAGCACTATTGGTATTCAATGCATGAGGCTTGCAACTTATAAGATGTTTTATACATGACACTGTTGGGGAACATAGTATTTTAAAATTTTCCTACGATCACGCAAGATCTATCTACCAGATGCATAGCAACAAGAGGGGAGAGTGAGTCTACGTACCCTCGTAGACCGAAAGCGGAAGCGTTAGAACAACGCGGTTGATGTAGTCGTACGTCTTCACGGCCCGACCGATCAAGCACCGAAACTACGGCACCTCCGAGTTCTAGCACACGTTCAGCTCGATGACGTCCCTCGAACTCCGATCCAGCCGAGTGTCGAGGGAGAGTTCCGTCAGCATGACGGCGTGGTGACGATCTTGATGTTCTACCGTCGCAGGGCTTCGCCTAAGCACCGCTACAATATTTATCGAGGAGAACTATGGTGGAGGGGGACACCGCACACGGCTAAGAGATCAAGAGATCAATTGTTGTGTCTAGAGGTGCCCCCCTGCCCCGTATATAAAGGAGGGAGGGAGAGGCCGGCCCTAGAGGGGGCGCACCAAGTGTGGGGAGTCCTACTAGGACTCCCAAGTCCTAGTAGGATTCCCCGTTCCTTTCCGGAGTAGGAGAGAAGGAAAGAGGGGGAGAGGGAGAAGGAAAAGGGGGCTGCACCCCTTGTCCAATTCGGACCAGAAGGGGGTGCACGCCTCCTTCCTTTTGGCCTCTCTCCTCTATTCCCGTAACTCCCCTGTACTCCGAAAATACCCGAATCACTCGGAACCTTTCCGATGTCCGAATATAGTCGTCCAATATATCGATTTTTACGTCTCGGCCATTTTGAGACTCCTCGTCATGTCCCCGATCTCATCTGGGACTCCGAACTCCTTCGGTACATCAAAACTCATAAACTTATAATAAAACTATCATCGAAACCTTAAGCGTGCGGACCCTACGGGTTCGAGAACTATGTAGACATGACCGAGACACGTCTCCGGTCAATAACCAATAGCGGAACCTGGATGCTCATATTGGCTCCCACATATTCTACGAAGATCTTTATCGGTCAAACCGCATAACAACATACATTGTTCCCTTTGTCATCGGTATGTTACATGCCCGAGATTCGATCGTCGGTATCTCAATACCTAGTTCAATCTCGTTACCAACAAGTCTCTTTACTCGTTCCGTAATACATCATCCCGCAACTAACTCATTAGCTGCAATGCTTGCAAGGCTTATAGTGATGTGCATTACCGAGTGGGCCCAGAGATACCTCTCCGACAATCGGAGTGACAAATCCTAATCTCGAAATACGCCAACCCAACAAGTACCTTCGGAGACACCTGTAGAGTACCTTTATAATCACCCAGTTACGTTGTGACGTTTGGTAGCACACAAAGTGTTCCTCCGGTATAAGGGAGTTGCATAATCTCATAGTCATAGGAACATGTATAAGTCATGAAGAAAGCAATAGCAGTAAAACTTAAACGATCATAGTGCTAAGCTAACGGATGGGTCTTGTCCATCAGATTATTCTCCTAATGATGTGATCCCGTTGATCAAATGACAACTCATGTCTATGGCTAGGAAACATAACCATCTTTGATCAATGAGCTAGTCTAGTAGAGGCATACTAGGGACACTCTGTTTTGTCTATGTATTCACACATGTATTAAGTTTCCGGTTAATACAATTCTAGCATGAATAATAAACATTTATCATGATATAAGGAAATAAATAATAACTTTATTATTGCCTCTAGGGCATATTTCCTTCAGACACATATGAAGTACTACTACCGTTGACACAATTGCTTCCATGTTTCATAATAAAAAGCTCTAGCACTTTAAGCACCAACTACTGAGAGCATGATTGTCATTCTGAGTGTAATGTGCATTGTCCCAAAGTAGCATTGTCTTTTGCATGATTGTGATATCGTTTATTCTGAAATGATTGTATCTAGTCATCACTTAAACCTTGAAGGTGCCCTTGCATTTATGTTTTGCATCACTAAAGGGGGCAAGCTAGATATCACTTGATCATATTTGCACATCATGTTCATTGCAAATATTTTTGTTGTTTCAGTTTCATATTGTAAATCTTTCAGTCATTTGTGATTTTCTCTTGAGACAACTTAGTTACTTTAGAATCATTGTCTCAGTAAGCTTTTGTCATATGACTATGAGAAAGTCCAGTATGGTTAATAGCATGTCACCACAGAAATTATTCTTGTTATCATTTACCTACTCGAGGACGAGCAGGAATTAAGCTTGGGGGTGTTGATACGTCCAAAACGTATCTATAATTTCTGCTTGCTCCATGCCACTTTTGGGTGATATTGCTATGATATTCATACACTTCCATACACTTTTGATCATATTTGGACTAACTTACTAATCCAGTGAACCCCAGTGCCAGTTTCTGTTTTCGGCTATTTTTGTATTTCAGGTTTTCACGTTTCGAGAACTGCCCAGAAAAATACAGAAAAAATATATAAAAAATCAGCGTTCCGGGAACGACACTGCTTCCGAAGGGGAGCCTGGGGGGCCACAGGGGCTCCAGGCGCCCTGTGGGCGCCCCCCCTGGGCCGCGCCGGGGGGGCGCCTCGACCCCCCGAGAGCCCCCCGGTGCCCTACTTTGGCAGATATTTAAAGGGTCCCCCGTAACCCTTGAAACAGGACTTCTTTTCGTGATCCCATCTCTGTTCCGCCGCCGCCGCCGCTTCCAAGATCGGGAGCACCAGGAGAACTCTTCCCGGCACCCTGCCGGAGGGGAGGATCACCACCGGGAGCTTCTCCACCACCATGGACGCCTCCCGGATGACTCGTGAGTAGTCTCCCTTGGACCATGAGTCCATGACCAGTAGCTATGTGATGTTCTCCTCCCATTCTTGTGCTTCACTAATTAGTCCTCGTGAGCTGCCCTACATGATCGAGGCACCTATGTAATCCTTATGCTGTTGCTATGTTGAGTTTGCTGGGATCCGATGGATTATGAGATTATGTTCAGATTGATCTTGAGTAATATATTTGATTCACCTCTTTTATATTTTAGTTCATAAGTAATTCTTGCATGTTCTCCGTTGTTATTTATTGCTTTGGCCAAGTAGTAGGTAGTGACTCCAAGAGGGAACGTTATGCTCGATTGTGGGTTCATGCCCCTCGATGACTAGCTTGAGTGACAGAAACATGAGTCTAGGGGATGTGATGTTGCCACAAGGGGAAAACAACGGTGCTTGTGCCCGCGGGTGCAAGGATTGTTTACTTTACGCAAAGTTCTTTTAATGCAGTTGTCTGTTGCATTGAGTTTACACTATGGGTGGGACTCGCAACTTAATACCAGCGAGATGTTCTGGATAGATATCTCAAGGTGGATGATTAGTAGTAGATATTGATGGATTTCGGTCTACTTACTTTGGCGTACCGCCCATGCTTTGAACCTCAACCTTTCTTGCAATGTAATCAGCATTGGTTTGCGTTCGTGGTCCTATCAATTGCCCAGCTGTAATTTGTTACCTCACATAGCTGTTTTATCGTCTTTTGGGAGAGAGACATCACTAGTGAACATCATGTGACTCCGGTCCGTATTACCATCATTGATCACATACACTATTTACTTTTCGGCTATTTTATTTACTATTGCAAAATACTATCTATCACTACTATCATATTGCTTTTAACCCTTTGTGAACTACAAGGCCGGAGAGATTGACAACCTCTCTGTACTCGTTGGGAGCAAAGTTATTTGTATCTGTGTGCAGGTCCACGTTGATTGCTAATTGCGCCGTTAGCGGTTGACACCTACCTGTTGAACCTAGGAGTCTCTGGGGATTCGATCCTTGGCATCTTTGCTAGGGGAAAACACTTCTACTTACTGCATCTTACACCTTCCACTTGGGGTAATCCAACGAGGGGTTCGAGGCCCATCAATAATCAATGGACTCAACATTAGTCATAAAGAACTCACATACTTATTGCAAAAATCTACAAGTCGTCTAAACAAATTACTACATGCATGCTCCTAGGGGGGAGGTTGGTAGGAGTTAACCATCGCGCGCCCCCGACCTCCACACAAAGGATGACACTCAATGAGATACCCTATGCTTCAAATTTGTCACACAACGGTTACCATACGTGCATGCTACGGGACTTGCAAACCTCAACACAAGTATTTCTCAAATTCAAAACTACTCTACTAGCATGACTCTAATATCACCATCCTCATATCTCAAAACATTCTTCAAGTATCAAACTTCTCATAGTATTCATTGCACTTTATGTGAAAGTTTTTACTACACTCATCTTGGATGCCTATCATATTAGGACTAGTTTTATAACCAAAGCACATTACCATGTTGTTATAAAAGACTCTCAAATATATTTATGTGAAGCATGAGAGATCAACAATTTCTACAAAATAAAACCACCACCGTGCTGTAAAAGATATAAGTGAAGCACTAGAGCGAAACTATCTAGCTCAAAAGATATAAGCGAAGCACATAGAGTATTCTAATAAATTCTACACCATATTTATCTCTATCAAAAGGTGTGTCCAGCAAGGATGATTGTGGCAAACTAAAAATCAAAGACTCAAATCATACATGATTCTCCAAGCAAAACACATATCATGTGGTGAATAAAAATATAGTCTCAAGTATAGTTACCGATAGATGAAGACGAAAGAGGGGATGCCTTCCCGGGGCATCCCCAAGCTTAGGCTTTTGGTTGTACTTGAATTTTACCTTGGGGTGCCTTGGGCATCCCCAATCTTATGCTTTTGCCACTCTTGGTTCCATAGTCCATCAAAGCCATACTCAAAACTTGAAAACTTCACAACACAAAACTTAGCCAAAAATCTCGTGAGCTTCGTTAGTATAAGAAAACAAACCACCACTCAAAGGTACTGTAATGAACTCATTCTTTGTTTATATTGGTGTTAAACCTACTGTATTACAACTTCTCTATGATTCATATTCCCCAATACTACTCATAGATGCATCAAAACAAGCAAACAACACACGAAAAACAGAATCTGTCAAAAACAGAACAGTCTGTAGTAATGTGTAACTTTCGAATACTTCTGTAACTCCAAAAAATTGAAATAAATTGGTACACGTGAGGAATTTGTCTATCAATCATCTACAAAAAGACTCAACTAAATAGCACTCTGTAGTAAAATCTGGTGGCTAATCTCGTGAGCGCTAAAGTTTATGTTTTTTACAGCATGATCATATAAACTTCACACAAGTCATCCCAAAGGTTCTACTTGGCACAAACACTAACTAAAACACAAAACCACATCTAAACATAAACTAGATGCAATATTTATTACTAAACATAAGCAAAAACAAAGAAAATAAAATTGGGTTGCCTCCCAACAAGCGCTATCGTTTAACGCCCCTAGCTAGGCACGATACAAGAATAGATCTAGGTATTGCCATCTTTGGAAGGCAATCCATAAGTGGCTCTCATAATAGAATCGGTAATTTGATTTTCTTTCTAGGAAAGTGTTCCATGCCTTTCCTTAACGGAAATTGGAATCTAATATTTCCATCCTTCATATCAATAATTGCACCAATCGTTCTAAGGAAAGGTCTACGAAGAATAATAGGACATGAAGGATTGCAATCTATATCAAGAACAATGAAATCTATGGGCACATAATTCCTATTGGAAACAATAATAACATCATTAATCCTTCCCATAGGTTTCTTAATGGTAGAATCCACAAGATGCAAATTTAAAGAACAATCATCAAGCTCATGGAAACCTAACAAATCACAGAAAGTTTTTGGGATAGTAGAAACACTTGCATCCAAATCACACAAGGCAAAGCATTCATGATCTTTAATTTTAATTTTAATAGTAGGTTCCCACTCATCATAAAGCTTTCTAGGGATAGAAACTTCTAATTCAAGTTTTTCTTCAAAAGATTGCATCAAAGCATCAACTATGTGTTTGGTAAAGGCCTTATTTTGACTATAAGCATGCGGAGAATTTAGTACGGATTGCAACAAGGAAATACAATCTATCAAAGAGCAATTATCATAATTGAATCCCTTGAAATCCAAAATAGTGGGTTCATCACTATGAAAAGTTTTAATCTCTTCAATCCCACTTTTAACAATTTTAGCATCAAGATCTAAAAACTTTGAATCATTGGGATGCTTTTTAACTAAAGTAGACTCATCTCCAGTCCCATCTTTATCAAGATTCATACTACAAAACAAGGATCTAATAGGAGACACATCAATAACTTTCATATCTTCATCTTTATTTTCATGATAACTAGAAGAACACGCTTTCATAAAGCACTCTTTTTAGCACACATCCTAGCAGTTCTTTCTTTGCATTCATCAATGGAAATTCTCATGGCTTTGAGAGACTCAATGATATCATGCTTGGGTAGAATAGATCTAAGTTTCAAAGAGTCAACATCAGGAGTAATTCTATCCACGCTTCTAGCCAACTCATCAATCTTAAGAAATTTTTCTTCAAGCAAAGCATTGAAATTCTTTTGCGAAATCATAAACTCCTTAACACTAGTTTCAAATTCAGAGGGCACCTTACCAAAATTTCCATAAGACTTATTGTAGGAATTACCATAATTATTAGAGTAATTACTAGGAAAAGGCCTAGGATTAAAGTTTCCTCTGTAAGCATTGTTACCAAAATTATTCCTACCAACAAAATTCAGATTCATTATTATTTTCAATCAACGCAGATAAAGGCATATCATTAGGATCATAAGAAGCACTCTTAGTAGCAAATAATTTCATAAGTTCATCCATCTTTCCACTCAAAACACTAACTCCTCAATAGCATGCACTTTTTTACTAGTAGATCTTTCGGTGTGCCACTGAGAGTAGTTAACCATAATATTATCTAGGACTTTGGTAGCTTCTCCTAAGGTAGTTTCCATGAAAGTGCCTCCTGCGGCCGAATCTAAAAGATTTCTAGAAGCAAAATTCAAGCCATCATAAAAGTTTTGTATAATCATCTGTAAGTTCAAACCATGTGTAGGACAATTACGTATCATTAATTTTGTTCTCTCCCAAGCTTGTGCAACATGCTCATGATCTAGCTGCTTAAAATTCATAATATCGTTTCTAAGAGAGATAATCTTAACAGGAGGAAAATACTTAGAGATAAAGGCATCTTTGCACTTATTCCATGAATCAATACTATTTCTAGGCAGAGAGGAAAACCAAGTTTTAGTATGATCTCTAAGTGAAAACGGAAATAGCTTCAATATAACAATATCATTATCCGTATCCCTCTTCTTTTGCATATCAAACAAATCAACAAAGTTGTTTAGATGGGTAGCGGCATCTTCACTAGGAAGGCCAAAAAATTGATCTTTCATGACAAGATTCAACAGAGTAGCATTGATCTCACAAGATTCAACATCGGTAATAGGAGCAATCGGAGTGCTAATAAAATCATTATTGTTGGTATTGGAAAATTCACACAATTTGGTATTGTTCTGAGCCATAGTGACAAGCAAGCAATCCAACACACAAGCAAACAAGAAGCAAGCGAACGGTAAACACACGACAAAAAGAAGGGCAAATAAAACGGCAAGGGTGAAGTGGGTAGAGGAAAATGAGAGGCAAATAAATGTAATGCAAAGGATAAGGGTTTGTGATAGGTACTTGGTATATGACTTTTGCGTAAGCCTCCCCGACAACGGCGCCATAAATTCTTCTTGCTACTTCTCGAGATTGCGTTGTATTCCCTCGAAGAGGAAAGGGTGATGCAGCACAGTAGCGTAAGTATTTCCCTTGGTTTTTGAGAACCAAGGTATCAATCCAGTAGGAGACCACACGCGAGTGAAAGTGCAACTAATCCCCGGGTGGTTTTGGTAATTAATAACAACATATATATCATTGAACTAATATTTACTTGAGAATCATTTCAGAGAAGTTCGATGATATGGGTATGGAAATGTCTGAAGAAGTGGACCCCTCAAAATGCTAAGACAAGCATTGGCAAAAGCTCAAGACTCTATTTTTGGTTTAGTGATCAAAGATCACACTGAGTCCATAGGAAAAGCCAATACTATTAAAAGGGGATGAGGTTGTGTTAATGATCTGGTTGCTCAAGTGCTTGGTGATCTAGCTCCCTCAACTTTCAGCACTCTTCACTACTTAACACACTCATAAGTAATCTCGGACAAACCGATTCTGCAAACTCAGTCCCACCGAGATGAACCACCTCAGTTATACTCCCAAACCCTAATTTCTCGGTCCATCCGATTTTGAGTTTCGGTCTCACCGAAAATGGACTGCCAACCTTCTGTAACCAATTGACATCACTTCGGAATATCCGAATTGTTATTTTCGGTCCCACCGAGATGGCAAGCTCCAACCTTTGACTCACTTCGGACACACCGAGATGGTATTTTCGGTCCCACCGAAAATCCCAACGTTCACTATATTTGAACTTTCGGTCTGACCGAGTTTTCACTTCGGTCTCACCGAGATTGGTCAAATGTGTGTGTAACGGTTGGATTTTGTGTGGAGGCTATATATACCCCTCCACCCCCTCTTCATTCGTGAGGAGAGCCATCAGAAAGTACCACCACTTCTACCATACACTTTCTGAGAAGTGAACCACCTACCCTTGTGTTGAGATCAAGTCATTCCATTCCTACCATATGAAACTTGATTTCTAGCCTTCCCAAGTTGCTTTCCACTCAAACCTTTCTTCCACCACAGCCATATCAGTGAGGAGAGTTGAGTGTTGGGGAGATTATCATCTGAAGCACAAGAGCAAGGAGTTCATCATCATCAACACCGTCTATTACCTTTTGGGGGTGGTGCCTCCTAGATTGGTTAGGTGTCGCTTGGGAGCCTCCGTCTTTGAGATGTGGAGTTGAACCAAGAAGTTTGTAAGGGCAAGGAGATCGCCTACTTCGTGAAGATCTACCCCGAGTAAGGCTAGTCCTCCGTGGGCGTAGGCCATGATGGAATAGACAAGGTTGCTTCTTCGTGGACCCTTCGTGGGTGGAGCCCTCCGTGGACTCGCGCAGCCGTTACCCTCCGTGGGTTGAAGTCTCCATCAACGTGGATGTACGATAGCACCACCTATCGGAACCACGACAAAAATCTTCGTGTCACCAAACTGCGTTTGATCTTCTCCACCTCTCTTTTACATGTGCAATTTACTTTCCGCTGCTTATACTCTAGAATTGCATGTGTAGGGTGATACTTGAATTGATCTTAATTGTGAAACTGCCAAAAACTTTGTATGAACCAAAGGCAGATTTTTTATATTGTCAAGTAGTCTAATCACCCCCCCTCTAGACCTACTTTCGATCCTACAAGTGGTATCAGAGCTTTGGTCTCCATTGCCTTGGTTTCCATTGCATTGGACTCCATAAGCTTGGTTTCACAACCTAGGAGAGTATGGCGTCTAGTGAGGGTAATTATCGTAGAGGTCCTTACTTTGATGGTACAAATTTTGCTAGTTGGAAGCATAAAATGAAAATGCATATTCTTGGTCATAACCCAGCCGCATGGGGCATTATTTGTGTTGGTATGCAAGGTGATTTCTTTGAAGAAGGAAAAGTTCCGGATCGCGAAGCTACACCCGAAGAGTTGCGGATGTTGCAAAACAATGCTCAAGCTTGTGACATTCTCTTCAATGCTTTGTGTCCCGAAGAGTTCAACAAAATCAGCCGTCTTGAGAATGCTAAGGAGATTTGGGATACTTTGGTTGAAATGCACGAAGGTACTGAATCTGTGAAGGAATCAAAGCTAGATATTCTTCAAGGTCAGCTTGACAAGTTCAAGATGAAGGATGGTGAAGGAGTCGCTGAAATGTACTCTAGGCTTGCTCTCATCACAAATGAGATTGCAGGCTTAGGTAGCGAAGAAATGACCGACCGATTCATCATTAAGAAGATTCTCAGAGCTTTGGATGGAAAGTATGACACCGTGTGCACTTTGATCCAAATGATGCCAAACTACAAGACTCTCAAGCCATCTGAAGTCATTGGAAGAATTGTTGCTCATGAGATGACACTTAAGGATAAGGAAGAGCTTCACAACAAGTCAAGTGGTGCTTACAAAGCTACAAGTGATGCTCCTACTACCTCAAGTGACAAGCTAATTTCCAATGAAGAGATAAGCCTAATGGTCAAGAACTTCAACAAGTTCTACAAGAATAGAGGCAAAGAAAGAAGCTCAAAGTCTAGATCATATGATGAAAAGAGATCTTCTAGTCGTGATCGAAACTGCTACAATTGTGGAAGACCCGGACACTTCTCAAATGAGTGTACGGCTCCCCACAAGAGAAGAGAAGAATCTCCAAGAAGAAGAGCAAGAGATGAGTCACCTCGGAGAGAGAGAAGGAGTAGAGATGATCGTTATGAACGAAGACCCTCTCGGAGAAGCAAGGATTCGAAGAGGAAAGACAAGTCATCAAGGAGCTACACAAGAAGAAGACATCAAGCTCATGTAGGTGAATGGGTCTCCGGCTCCGACTCCGACAATCAATCCGATGGAAGCTATCACTCCGACTCCGACTACAGTCAAGATGAAGGTGTTGCCGGACTTGCACTCGTATCCTCCAACTCCAACTCCTACGACTTATTTGATTCACCAAATGAGGGAATTGGTAGATGCTTCATGGCTAAAGGCCCCAAGGTAACACACCCTGAATTCATTGACTTTGATAGTGATGAGGATGACTTGCTTGGTGAAGATGAGCTCTTGCATGATAAATCTAGTGAGCTTAGTAATGATGAAAATGCTAGTAGTCTTTATAGTCGAGAAGAGTCGAATGACAATGCTATGAAGGAGATTGAGCGTCTAACTAAAGAACTAAACACTCTTAAGTTAGCTCATGAAACAACTCAAGAAGATCATAGAGAGCTCCTAAGATCTCATGAGAAGCTACGCTTCGAGAAGCTCACTCTAGAGCAAGAACATGAGTTTCTAAAAGCGATCAATGACGATCTTCGAAAGAAGAGTTCTTCATATCTTGCCAAACGACTTCTCTTGTCTAATTTCTTGCCACCTATTAAGACTAAGCATGACAAGCATAAGAAAAATTCTTCCGCTAGTAGTAACAATAACAATGTTAAATCCAATATTGTTACTTCTAGTAGTTCTCTTGATTCCACTAACAATGTTTCAAGCCAAGTTACACTTGAGCAAGAAAATAGCTTATTGAAGGAAATCATAGAGAAAGGTGTCTACAAGAGTCTTGCCGGAAGCAAGAACTTTGAGGAGATTGTTCGCAAACAAGGAAGACACCGGAAGAATCAAGGGATTGGTTTTGAGCGAAAGTTCAACGCCGAAGGTGTTGAGTGGGAAGAAGGTCAATACCCTACTCCACAGTTTGTTTCACAAAAGGAGAAGTATGATCCTACTTCTTCCAATGTGGAACAAGCTCAAGATGACCTTCCACCACAAGACCACAAGCTAAAGGCCAAGGACAAGCTTCAAGAGGAGATTGATGCATTCATTGAAGCACCTCAAGCCATGGTCAAGTGGATTCCCAAGGACACATCAAGTTCTACTTCGTCAAGCTCAACTACAACACCAAGGATTCCCATCAAGATGATGTGGATCCCAAAGAAGAAGAACTAGAAGGTTCTTGAGGGTGACTCCGCCAACAAACTTCACTCATATTCATTTTGGCAAGAACTTGTGCAATCAACTTCCACATCATGCACTAGTTCATGGAGTCACAAACCCTCTTGTTGGTAAGTCAAGGGACAAGGTAATCATTGCTTTCATGGACATCATCTTTTATGTACTTCACTCTATGTCTATGGATATTCTTGTTTGTTCCTTGTGGGACTAACCCATGTAGGTATTGAAAGTGCCCTAATCCAAAGGATTGCTCCCAACTCTTGATGATCTACATCAACATTGAGCATCCACATCTTCAACATCTACATGAAGTCTTCTAAGACAACCCAAGGTTAGTTTGACCCTTTAAAAGGGGTTCTCACATCTAGGGGGGAGCTTTGCTCTAAAAAATTGAGCTAAAGCATCTCCAAATGATGTGAACACATAAATGCTTTATGTAAAAGTGGTAACCCCACTTGTGCTTAAACGATGAGTATGACCTATGATCAAATGTTCTCATTTGGCTCCTAAGTCAATATACTCATATATAGATGACCTAGTCATCGACAAATTGTGTGCTAGTAGCTAGAGTGTTGGTTGTGCATGTTTGACACATATTTCAGTTGCTATCTTATTGTGTGAGCATGTTGAATGCATGATTTCATCCATTCAAGGACATCCATTTGTTGTTTTGATTGTTTTGATCTTTCTGGCCAAATGGATGGACAAGAATGCCTAAGCACCTTCCCTAGCTATCTATGCTTTCTTGTCTCAAATTCTATTCATGCTCATATCACAACTTTGAACAAGTCTTTGTCGGACAGTCCGAGTGAGGAGCACTCGGAGCCACCGATTCGTCTAAGGCTGACTTCCAAAACCTTCTAAGTCCATTTCGGTCTGACCGGCTTCTCAATTTCAGTCCAACCGAAATGCTTAGACTGATCTAGGTTTCATCTCGGTGAAACCGAGTTCAAAATCTCGGTCTGACCGATATGCGTAACTGCACAGCAGTTATACATCTCGGTGACACCGAGTTTTTCAACTCGGTCCCACCGACAGCATGGGGTTATATATACCTGAGGGCTGCGCGTGATTTAATTCTTCAAACCGTTCGCCCCCAAGACCCCTGCTGCCGTCGCCCTGGTCTACGGATCGTCGCCGTCGTCGCCTGTGCGCCCTCGCCACAGGTCTCCGCCGCCGTCAACGGTAATCATCTCCACCGTTGCCGCCGTAGAGGGACACCACCAAGTTAGGGTGTGTCCCGATCCCTTTCGTGCTCCCCATCCGATTCTTGCACGATAGGCTTGCCATGATTCAATCCACGTTTGAGATATTCCCTATACATTAGTTCAGATCCTCTAGTTTCGAGCAAAATTCTTAGGTTTAGGTTTCCACGAAACGCATCTCGGTGAAGCCGATTTTGAAACTCGGAATGACCGATTTGGCCTCTGGCCATTGCACTGCATCATTCGGTTTAACCGAGTTGTGCAAATCGGAATGACCGAAACGTAGTTTCAGTGAAACCCTAAGTTATCGGTAGGACCGAAACCCATTTCGGTCTGACCGAAAGTGGTGTGTAGGTTTCTGTTGAACACTTCGGTTTCACCGAAACTTAAAATCGGTTTGACCGAAATACATTCTGTGAAAACTCAAAACTAAGTTTTGAACTCATTTTTTTGCAAAAACCTCTGCAGTTGTGATAACTCTTCTACTCTGCCTATACCTTATCTTTTCACAGGTTTTCAGCCATGTCAGATGTCAGTGACAGCCAGAATAGGTCTGAGTCACCTTTTGCTGAGATTCTAGAAGCAGATACAAGTCCTGCTAGCAGCTACAGTGATGATGGTGAGAGGAGCACCCCTAGTGGTTTGCCTCCTGCAGCCACCAGAACCAGGAAGAAGAGAACTTCTGATGATGAGGACTCTGACTTTGTTGCTGAGGAAGTTACCTCCAAGCCAAAGAGGAATGTGGTTGCCAAAGAGCACCAAGGGCAGCAGTCAAGGAAAGGCACAAGCAAAGTAAAGCAGTCAGCAGTTGCAAAGAAGCTCAACTTGGAAGAGCCTGCTCCAAGCAAGGTGAAGAAGACTTCCAAAAGGAAGAGGGTAGTATATGCTGAACCTCAAGTTGATGCTGCAGAAGAAGAAGAAGAAGATGCACCCCAGCCTCCTCCTCAGAAAGCTAAGTTCATGGGTGATGCTATTCGGGCTCAAGCCTCCTCTAAGCCCAAGAAGCCTGCTCAAGCCAAGGCAGCTCCAGCCAAGCCCAAGAGAACAACCAGAAGCATTCCAGCTTCTGAGAAGAACAAAGGTGAGATGCCACCGTCTGAGTCAGATGAAGAGCATGTGTTGCTTAAGCTCCGTCCCAAGTTGCCACTCCACAATGATGCTCATCCTCAAGTTGAGGACATGAAGGCAAGGAAGGACAAAGGTCTCAGGCTATGGAGACAGTCTGATCCATATGCTGTAAGGAGAAGGACTGCTGTGGACCCCAGATTCCACACCAGAGAGCAGCAGGATTTCTATGAGACCGTGCTGATGGATAAGAAGCCCATTGTTGCTGACACCAGGTATGTTGACTGGAAGTATATTGACAGTGAAGAGCACCGGGACTTCTTTCCCCATGTGCATGAGAGCTTTACTGCATGTGGAGTTGCTGATTTTGTGGGTCAAGAACTGACAGCCTGGAATGACGAGATGATCATGCAGTTCTACGCCACAGCCCACTTCTATCTTGATGGCAAGATCACCTGGATGACTGAAGGTCAAAGGTTTTCTTCGACTGTTGAAGAATGGGCAGAACTTCTGAACGCTCCAGTGCAGAGAGAGGACGACATTGATGTCTATGGGATTCCTAAGAAGAGTCATGATTCCATGAAGAACATGTACAAGGAGATCCCGGCTGCTGATTTGGAAGGATGGAAGCTTGGCTCAGTGTACTATCTCCAGGCAGGTCTGACCACCACTAACACTATTCTGAGGCATACATTGATGCCTAAGTCTAGAGACCACCGCATGATTCGAGGCTATTCTATCAACATGCTGCACATTCTCGATGAGAAGGCACCTTTCAAGGTGATGGACTTGATGGTAGAGACCATTAAGAGGACTGCAGCTGACCAGAAGAGGTCGTGTGGGTTTGCCCCGCAGATTCAGATGCTCATCAACGCCAAGTTTGGCACGGGCAAATTCATGTTGGATAGGAAGCACTTGCCACTGCAGCCAGAGCATGAGGACAACGTAGTTGTGATGCATGAAGAGGATCCTACCTCAGTTGAAGGACAGGCCAAAATCGAAGCTGCGAAGAAGGCTAAAGCTGACAAAGAGGCAGCAGCAGCAGCAGCTAAGCCAAAGAGCTTTGGAGAACAAATTCTTGAAGCTACCCAGAGGATTGAACAACGCCTGGCCAGCATTGAGCAATCTCAGGAGAGCCTAGAGAGGATTGTTGAGGACAAGATCCACGCTCTGGACGTGAAGCTGACTGAGATTCAGGTGTCTGTCAACAAGCTTGAGGCAGACATGGAGGAGACAAGGCAGGAGAGAGCAGAGCTCATGCAGGATGATCTAGTCCAGGACTCTCATCGCCAGACTGCTCAGGTTCCCAGAGGATCCAGATCTGCAGCTATCCCAGTGACTGACTCCAGGGCTACCACTTCAGCACCAGCTACAGCTCCAGCAGTTGCTCCAGCTCCAGCATCCACTCCTCCAGCGCAGACATCAGCAGAAGTCTTCGCCGATGCAGCTATCTCTACACCGACATCTACCCAGACGGGAGCCGCCAGCAGAGCCCGCAGTGACGCTTAGCTCTATACCTTTTCGAACTTTTTGGTAACTTGTTGCCAAAGGGGGAGAAATTGTTATAGATCATAGGGCTTCGAGAGAGAGAGTGCTCCTTCGTCTTTCGTTCTTTTGCCGGTTTCTTTGAGATACTTTGGTTTCTTTTGGTTCTTGAAACTTTAAGTGTGATTGCTACTACGTTTGATGCTACCTTAATGAGTGCCTAGTCATACTATGCTTTAATGTGTGCTTAATGCTTATCATATGCTATTCCTTATTGTATGGCTATTTACTCTTGTCTTGGTGATTAAGTGCATGTTATTCATTCTTATCATTTTGTGCGCTCCACCAAGATGTATGTGACATGGAAGAGTGACCCATAATCCTAATCGATTGTGCATTTGCATTCAAACGCAAATTTTAAATAATGCACAAATTTAGGGGGAGCTCTTGTTTATCACATACTTCTCAAAGCGACGATATTATTCATTGATTATATCCTTTGTCGAAGCTTTGATCTATATGTTGTCATCAATTACCAAAAAGGGGGAGATTGAAAGTGCAACTAATCCCCGGGTGGTTTTGGTAATTAATAACAACATATATATCATTGAACTAATATTTACTTGAGAATCATTTCAGAGAAGTTCGATGATTTGGGTATGGAAATGTCTGAAGAAGTGGACCCCTCAAAATGCTAAGACAAGCATTGGCAAAAGCTCAAGACTCTATTTTTGGTTTAGTGATCAAAGATCACATTGAGTCCATAGGAAAAGCCAATACTATTAAAAGGGGATGAGGTTGTGTTAATGATCTGGTTGCTCAAGTGCTTGGTGATCTAGCTCCCTCAACTTTCAGCACTCTTCACTACTTAACACACTCATAAGTAATCTCGGACAAACCGATTCTGCAAACTCAGTCCCACCGAGATGAACCACCTCAGTTATACTCCCAAACCCTAATTTCTCGGTCCATCCGATTTTGAGTTTCGGTCTCACCGAAAATGGACTGCCAACCTTCTGTAACCAATTGACATCACTTCGGAATATCCGAATTGTTATTTTCGGTCCCACCGAGATGGCAAGCTCCAACCTTTGACTCACTTCGGACACACCGAGATGGTATTTTCGGTCCCACCGAAAATCCCAACGTTCACTATATTTGAACTTTCGGTCTGACCGAGTTTTCACTTCGGTCTCACCGAGATTGGTCAAATGTGTGTGTAACGGTTGGATTTTGTGTGGAGGCTATATATACCCCTCCACCCCCTCTTCATTCGTGGAGAGAGCCATCAGAAAGTCTACCACTCTTACCATACACTTTCTGAGAAGTGAACCACCTACCCTTGTGTTGAGATCAAGCCATTCCATTCCTACCATATGAAACTTGATTTCTAGCCTTCCCAAGTTGCTTTCCACTCAAACCTTTCTTCCACCACAGCCATATCAGTGAGGAGAGTTGAGTGTTGGGGAGATTATCATCTGAAGCACAAGAGCAAGGAGTTCATCATCATCAACACCATCTATTACCTTTTGGAGGGTGGTGCCTCCTAGATTGGTTAGGTGTCGCTTGGGAGCCTCCGTCTTTGAGATGTGGAGTTGAACCAAGAAGTTTGTAAGGGCAAGGAGATCGCCTACTCCGTGAAGATCTACCCCGAGTAAGGCTAGTCCTCCGTGGGCGTAGGCCATGATGGAATAGACAAGGTTGCTTCTTCGTGGACCCTTCGTGGGTGGAGCCCTCCGTGGACTCGCGCAGCCGTTACCCTCCGTGGGTTGAAGTCTCCATCAACGTGGATGTACGATAGCACCACCTATCGGAACCACGACAAAAATCTTCGTGTCACCAAACTGCGTTTGATCTTCTCCACCTCTCTTTTACATGTGCAATTTACTTTCCGCTGCTATTACTCTAGAATTGCATGTGTAGGGCGATACTTGAATTGATCTTAATTGTGAAACTGACAAAAACTTTGCTTAATCAAAAGGCAGATTTTTTTATATTGTCAAGTAGTCTAATCACCCCCCCCCCCTCTAGACATACTTTCGATCCTACAGCGAGTCCCTCTCACCTGCCCAAACAAATAAGAACTTCGCAGCCAACGCGACAAGGGGTTGTCGAAACTGAGATCTGATAGATAGGATAGTATAATATTTTTGGTATTTTTAGATATAAGAACAGAAAGTAAATAAAGAAAAGTAAAGTAGATGAAAGATTAATATGTTGAGAATAGACCCCGGGGCCATAGGTTTCACTAGTGGCTTCTCTCATGATAGCAGAATTCTACGGTGGGTGAACAAATTATTGTCGAGCAATTGATAGAAAAGCACATAGTTATGAGAATATCTAGGCATGATCATTATATATAGGCATCACATCCGTGACAAGTAGACCGAAACGATTCTGCATCTACTACTATTACTCCACACATCTACCGCGATCCAGCATGCATCCAGAGTATTAAGTTCATAAGAACAGAGTAATGCTTTAAGCAAGATGACATGATGTAGAGGGATAAACTCAAGCAATATGATATAAACCCCATATTTTTATCCTCGATGGCAACAATACAATACGTGCCTTGCTGCCCTGCTGTCAATGGGAAAGGACACCGCAAGATTGAACCCAAAGCCAAGCACTTCTCCCGTTGCAAGAACTATAGAACTAGTAGACCAAACCAAACCAATAATTCGAAGAGACTTGCAAGGATATTATAATCATACATAAAAGATTTCAAAAAAGAATCAAATATTGTTCAAAGATAATCTTGATCATAAACCCACAATTCATCGGATCTCGACAAACACACCGCAAAAAGATTACATCGAATAGATCTCCTCGAAGATTGAGGAGAACTTTGTATTGAGATCCAAAAAGAGAGAAGAAGCAATCTAGCTAATAACTATGGACCCGAAGGTCTGTGGTAAACTACTCACAACTCATTGGTGAGGCTATGGTGTTGATGTAGAAGCACTCTGTGGTAGATCCCCCCTCCGGCGGAGCTCCGGAACAGGCCCCAAGATGGGATCTCACGGAAACAGAAGGTTGCGTCGGTGGAATTAGGGTTTTCTTTGTTGCCTCGATGTTTTCAGGGTACATGGATATATATAGGAGGAAGGAGGGCATCGGGGGAGCCAAAGGGGGGCCACGAGGGTGGGGGGCGCGCCCTGGACCCTCGTGGCCGCCTCCTTCGTTCCCTTGTGTGTACTCCAACTCTTCTGGGTAGATACGGTTCCAAAAATAACTCTCCCGAAGGTTTCATTCCGTTTGGACTCCGTTTGATATTCCTTTTCTGCGAAACCCTGAAATAGGCAAAAAAACAGCAATCTGCACTGGGCCTTGGGTTAGTAGGTTAGTCCCACAAATAATATAAAAGTGTACAATAAAGCCCATTAAACATCCAAAACAGAATACATAATAGCATGGAACAATCAAAAATTATAGATATGTTGGAGACGTATCACTAGTTCGGAATCACGGTGCCACATCAAAGTTGTTCCATTGTTACTCAAAAACACACCTCTCCATACATATGTTTGGGCCACACGCATGCAGTGGTTGTCTTCGGGGACTAGCTACTTGCGTGATTATTGGCGAGCTAGCCCATCTCCGGGGTCCCATGGACGGCCATGACTTTGACCAACAACAAGAGAGAGGTTGTACGACCAAGGTGGATTATTCTTGGTCCGTTTTATGACCCATCTTGGTGATATATATGCCTCTCTGGCCTGCCGACTGAAAGTGTGGGGGGGTTGCTACATCACACTTTGCTAGGTGAACCTCGGTTGGGGGAGGGGGCATGCATTCATAGCTTAATTAGGTTTCCCTTCATGGCGAAACG
>LR738713.1:428016061-428158498 GCA_902687465.1 Secale cereale | reverse complement strand
CTGCTGGCTACTTCACACTTTGATAGGTGAACCTCGGTTGAGGGGGAGGGGGCATGTGCATTCATAGCTTAGGATTCCCTTCATGCCGACACGAGGGGGTGGGGGCAAGCAATACCGTGCGCTTTGCGAGAGAGGTGCCACACCGGAGTTGCATTTGGTATTTCAAAATCAAACCACCCTTTTGATACATAAATTTTGTCTACATGCAAGGGTGTTCGTGTTCTGACCCTCTCCCGCGTCATTTTTCGCCAAATTTATGAACATTAGACAAGTCGGATGACGCAACAGACACGGTTCACTCAAACTAACTGTGTGCCACGCCGGTGCACCTATCACGCACACATCCGCGCAGTACATTGGGCTCCACAAGGCTCCCCCTCTCAAAAATATCTGCCCGCCTCGAGGGTTTTTCTGTTTCATAACACACGGTTGTTATCTCCGGACCGTGTGCGATGTTTCTTGTTCCCAATCCCGCCGGAATCCCTAGAAAATATCTCTGCCCGCCTCGAGGGTTTTTCCATTTCATAACACACGGTTGTTATCTCCGGACCGTGTGCGATGCACTATCATCAAAAATTTCAATAGCCCGACATTTCACTCCCGCCTTTGACTCCCGCATAGTAAATTTTTCAGTACCCGCGTCATTTCCTCAAACACACACCCCCCCCTTCACACACACGCACACACACCAAAACCTCCTCGGGCGTGAGCGTAAACTACTCACAACTCATGGTGAGGGCGATGATGATGAAGGACTCCGTGATAGATCCCCCTCCGGTGGAGCTCCGGAACAGGCTCCAAGATGGGATCTTCACGGGAACAGAAGCTACGGCGGTGGAATTAGGGTTTTCTCTCTGTTAACGGAGTTTCTGGGGTACATTGACTTATATAGGAAGAAGGAGGGCACCGGGGGACGCTCAAGTGGGCCTCCAGGCAGGGGGTGCGCCCCCCACCCTCGAGGGCCACTCGAGGCTCCCCTGACGTGGTTCTCCAGTTCCTCTGGCGTGATTTTCTCCAAAAATATCTCTCGCGAAGGTTTCATTTTGTTTGGATCCGTTTGATATTCTTTTTTTGCAAAACCCTGAAATAGGTAAAAAAACAGCAATCTGGACTGGGCCTTTGGGTTAGTAGGTTAGTCCCAAAAATGATATAAAAGTGAATGATAAAGCCCATTAAACATCCAAGACTTCATAAATAATATCATGGAACAATCAAAAATTATAGATACGTTGGAGACGTATCACCCACCCCCAACCCCTCGGGTTCAACCACCGTAGATCTCATCCATGGCCCCGCTGCTGATCTCCTCTAGCTCGCTATCAACAATTTGCCATTCTACATCGCCATCGAGCCCCTTTTATCATTTCTGAAGGACACGTTCTGCGACGCTGGCTTGGGATCCACAGCTTCCCAGTCAGACCTCATCGACGGCGACCACGAGGAGGGTGCCCTCTCTGGCTCTTCCTAGGGGAAAGAGCCCATCTGCTCTTCCAAGGGGAAAGCACCCATCTGTGACATCAGGGAGGGCACCCTACAGCCGTGCTCTTCCAAGGGGAAGGAGCCCATCTGCGACAAGATGGAGCGCATCCAGGGTCCGTGCTCTTCCCACGGGAACGAGCCCATCTGTGACAAGTGAGAAAACCCATGATTTGTTTTGGCGTGCCTCTTCACAGGGGGAAACCCATGATTTGTTTTGTCGAGTCCCTTTTGTAGTGAGAATATGTCCAGTTTTAATTGCTATATCTGGTTGTTTGCAGTATGCCTTGTTTATTTCAGTTGTTCACAATGTGATGCTCTATATGTGCGTGTGTAGTACATTTCATCAATCCTGTTTTAAACATACCTATAGGAATGCATATATTTGCTTGCTGTTAAGCCTGTTATAGCTAGCATATGCCTCTTTTAAACTTTTTTGATTGTTCGGTTGTTTGTAGTTAGCATATGTTCAGTTTCAAATGCTATCTTTGGTTGTTCGTAGTATGCCTTGTTTATTCCAGTTATTCACAATGTGATGTTCTATATGTGCAAGTATGAACTGTGCAGTTCAATTTCATCAGTACCAGTTTCAACAATACCACTATGAATGACTATATTTGGTTGTTGCATCTTGTAGTTAACACTCCTTTCCATTTTTATTTAACCATAACCAGTGTACTTAGACCAGAACAATACCAGTTTGAATGACCATGTTTGCTTGTTGTTAAATGTTTGACCTGTTGCAGTTAACACACCTTTCCGCTTGTTTTGCTTTACTAGCGTGCTTAAACCTGCACACTGAAGCTATCTTTTGGAGGTTATTTTGTCTGCCATGTGTAATTTTGGTTGATGTTTAGCCTATTGTGCTTAACATGCTTCTTGATGTACCTACATAGGATAATTTTGGGAACGACTGTTGTTTTCCATCGAGGTTAGTTTCATCCCATGGCTTACATCTTCTCACTGTTCAGGATATCAGTAGCTGGTACCATATAGGTCGGCGGCTGATAAGGGACTAATCGGTGAATCGGACTTTCAACTGAATATATCTGCAACCCATTTTTCCTTAGGTTAACTAGGGCCACATGTAATATATCTGAGGCTACATAGCAACATGCATTGTACTTAATGTCTAAATATGCAATCCTAGGCTACATAGCAACAAGGAAGAGTGTTACATTAATGTTCTAATGATGTCTAGATATACGTAGAAGAGCAGCAGCAGCAACAGCAACAACACAACCCTGTTTGGATACTCAACTTAGCTAGAGGTTAGAGTTAGTTTCTAGCTCATTACTAACCCTGAACTAACTCCATCCAAAGAGTTGTTTGGATGGCATGGTTAGATTGACAATAAATGCACTAGGCGAACTAGCTCCAATTAGCACCTCTTGGGTTGGATACTAGTTTTTTTGGGTGGGTTATAGATGCAACTAGCTCAAACTAGCCCTCTTGTTTAGATATACTTTAGGGATATTTGAGCCCGAACTAGCTCAAATTAACTGTAACATGTGGATACAGCAGCAGATAATTTGTAAGAATGAACTAAACTCCTTTCGGCCCACAATATAAGATGTCAATTCATCTAATATGTGAGTATATTGGATGTTATAAGATACTCCCTCCGTTCCTAAATATGTGTCTTTTTAGAGATTTCAAATGGACTACCACATACGGATGTATATAGACATATTATAAAAGAGTGTTTTACTACATCATTGTGCAATTGTTGTTTAGCTTCTAATATTAACTTGGTGCTTTTAGGTACATATGTCATTGGTAAAGATCCACGTTTCGACCCTTTCTGCGTATGTGGCAATGAGATATCGATGAACCAGCATCAAGTGAGGAAGCTGATAAAGATTGTCAGTAAAATGGGTCCAAAGATGGCAATTAAACTATTTGTTTACACTTTATCCAAGACAACAGCGAACTGCATGATGGTAAGTAAGAACTCTGCAGCCTTCTTTTTACTGCCCATAATGAGTTGTGTTAGATGACAATGTCTGAATCTTTTTCCTTTGCAATGGTTGCCAAAGCAGTTTACTCAAGATTACCTCTCAAACTACATGATTGGTGGGCATGCAAAGGTTAAAGTATTTCTACCGGAACACGATGATTATCCAGATGTTTTCATGAAGACCGTGAAGGATGGGCGGTCGGCCATCACAGGGGGTTGTACTAGAGTCGTGCGTGCCTTCTGCATGGAGAAGGGCACAATATGGGCATTCCGCTTCACCTTGTTCAGCAACCAGAATATATTTCGCCTCCTTCTTTACCGTCTTTAATAGTACAAGTATACAACTGTGGTTCATCATTCTTTATTTGGTTCTTATGTAATTCTTGAAAATGTGTACCTATGAATCGAATAATGCATTGGTTGTTTGAACCTCATGGATATGAATAAAGTTGTAGCATTCATTCAAATCCAAATCCGGTACAATTTGGAAAAGCAGCAATTAAATTATGGTGAAATTACGCTCTCCAGGTTGTTACAGCACACACGGTAGGTAAAACACAAACATTTGCGATATGCACCATAATCGGAGATGGTTCACAGAGCGGAAACGTGTGCAAGCATGCACACAGTTGCCGTTTGCAAAGCGTGTGTGATGTCAGACAATATCACAAACGGTACGGGAAAACTAAACATTTGTGTTAGTTGCCTTATCGTACATGTTTCGCAACCATGAAATGTTTCTGATGAAGTATGCATCGTAAACGTTGCACCACAGAATAGTGTGTGCGATAGTTGTCGTGTACGACGATGTTACGACGGTCCGATGTTTCGTAATCCTGTCCGACACTCGTACGACGATTAGCTAATCTTCTTAACGGTGAACCGTTTGTGATGGGCCGCACACACACCAAAACCTCCTCGGGTGTGAGGTAAACTACTCGGGGGCTTAGCTGCGAAGTGCAAACCAGATTCGCCTAAGTTTCAAAAACACTCCAAGTGAGAGCATCCCTCTCACTCGGGGGCTTAGCCGCGAACCAGATTCGCCTAAGTTTCAAAATCACTCTGAGTGGGAGCGTCCCTCTCACTCGGGGGCTTAGCTGCGAACCATATTTGCCTAAGTTTCAAAAACACTCCGAGTGAGAGCGTCCCTCTCACTCGGGGGCTTAGCTGCGAACCAGATTCACCTAAGTTTCAAGAACACTCCGAGTGAGAGCGTTCCTCTCACTCGGGGGCTTAGCTGCGAACCAGATTTGCCTAAGTTTCAAAAACACTCTGAGTGAGAGCGTCCCTCTCACTCAGGGCCTTAGTTGCGAACTAGATTCGCCTAAGTTTCAAAAACACTCCGAGTGAGAGCATCCCTCTCACTCGGGGCTTAGCTGCGAACCAGATTCGCCTAAGTTTCAAGAACACTCCGAGTGAGAGCATCCCTCTCACTCAGGGTCTTATCCGCAAACCAGATTCACCTAAGTTTCAAAAACACTCCGAGTGAGAGTGTCCCTCTCACTCGGGGGCTTAGCCACAAACCAGATTCGCCTAAGTTTTAAAAACACCCTGATTGAGAGCATCCCTCTCACTCCGGAGCTTAGCCGCGAACCAGATTCTCCTAAATTTCAAAAAACACACCAAGTGAGAGCATCCCTCTGACTCGGGGGCTTAGCTGCGAACTAGTTTCGCCTAAGTAACTAGGTTCGTCTAAACACCTAAAGGTTGCACTCGAAGCTGCGCCACAAGTACAACGTCGAGTCGCACTCAGAGATGTGCCACAAGTACAATGTCGATTCGCACTCGGAGCTGTGCCACAAGTACAACGTCTAGTTGCACTCAGAGTTGCGCCACAAGTACAACGTCTAGTTGTACTCGGAGCTGCGCCACAAGTACAACGTCTAGTTGTGCTCAGAGATGTGCCGCAAGTACAACGTCTAGTTGCACTCGGAGCTGCGCCACAAGTACAATGTTGAGTCGCACTCGGAGCCGTGACACAAGTACAACGTCTAGTTGCACTAAGAGCTACGCCACAAGTACAATGTCGTGTCGCACCCGGAGCTGCGCCACAAGTACAATGTCGATTTGCACTCGGGGCTACGCCACAAAGTACAATGTCCGCTCCGAGTGAAGTGCAACCCACTCACTCGAAGATTCAGTTGCAGCCCCGCAAGTTCAAAGTCAATAAATCCGAAGACAAAAGCAGTAGCATCTTGATAAAAGTAACAGAGTTCACATAAATCCAGCAGAAGTACTCGGGCATCAGGCCCGAAGGAGTTTTAACAGTTATGGAATCACTCAGCATCCCGAGGCAAATTGAGTCGAATCATAAAAAGTTTTCACTCCGTCGGAGGGCTGGCAGGCTCGACGAAGGTGTCCAAGTCGATGCTGTTTGTGATCCGAGTGGCCGCATCCAAGAAAGTTTCCATGAAACTCTGGAAGTGGAGCTTCTTTGTGTTGGCCACCTCGAGAGTCTTCAGTTTATCTTCCTTGGCGTCTTTGCAATGGTCACGAACAAGCGAGAGCGCCACATCGGCCCCGCAGCGGGCAGCGGACTTCTTCCACGCTTGCACTAGACCTGGGAGCTCATACAGTCGAGTCATAAGAGACTCGAGATCATTTCGGAGCCGTTCTTTTGGCCACAGCTCCTTGTCTATCCCAGCGAGTGCAGTCTTTAGTCGACCAATGTATCCCAGGACGCCCTCAAGGCGTGCTTCGAGTCGTAGTACGTTCATGGCGGCGGCATCTCCCACAAGTGACTTGCTAGGATCCAACCCGGTTTCGATTTGCTCTGTCTCACGGTCAAAACTTTGGCGGAATTCTGCATCAAGAACAAAAGTGTGAGTCGACAACATTCTCAAGAAGTATGGCTTCAAGGGCATTCTTAGTGCAACGTACCTTCGAGCGAGATGTACAGCTTCTGAGCGAGGTACCTCAAATATTCTTCCAACTCATTCCTCTTCAGAGTGAGTTGGTCGACCTTGTCGGACAATGCAATCTTCTTGTTCTGCAGCTGAGCAGCTTCCTTCTTTGCTTCATCAACCGCGGTCTTCAAAGCCGCGTTCTCTTCCTCAAGCTTGCCGACGGAAGCCAGCTTCCGATCTGCCTCCGCGGTCTTCTCCCTGGCAGTCTTCTAAGCAGCAACAAGATCTGTATCCTTTGTCTCCAGGGCCTTCTTCATGGTTTCTAAAGAAACAACAACCTTGAGTCGATCTTGCAGCCGATGATTCTCACTACGCACATATGCCCGAGTGGAATTACTAAATTCAAGGAGTAGAATGGGAAAGCAACAGAGTTTTCAGTCGACGAAAAGTTTACCTCCCATGGTCCTCACTTCAGTCAAAGAGTTCTCCAGCTTCTTCTTGGTGGCCTCCAGCTCCATTTCGAGAGATTTTTTCCTTTTCCATAGCAGCATATTGGCTCCAAGCTCACGGGATTTCTGCAGTAAGTCGAAGGACTAGTCAGTCGACAGACACAAGCAACAACATAAAGATAAAAAGAGAGTTCTTAGACCACTGCCGACTGCAAACAGTCGACAATGGTCTCGAGGACTACACCCAGTGAGTGCACTCAGCGTGCCCCCACTGGTTCAGATTTGTCACTCAGAGAGGTCCGTCCGATTCAAGTTCCAAAAAAAATCAGAGCTCTAAGACCCTTGCCGACTGCTAGTAGTCGACGACGGTCTTGGGGACTATACCCAATGGGTGCACTCAGCGTGCCCCCACTGGTTCTGATGACATATCAAGGGAAACCAACCGATGGAAATTACAAGTATAAGACCCCCGCCGACTGCCCGCAATCGACGGTGGTCTCGGGGACAACACCCAGTGGGTGCACTCAGCGTGCCCCCACTGGTTTTGACTTCTCACTCGACGCAGCCAGCCGATCGGAGCGAGTAAAGTACCCACTCGACATGGTTCGAGTGGGAGAGCTACATGAAAAATTACAACAACCAATGGGTCAGCGTGCCCCCACTGGTTTTGACTTCTCACTTGACGCAGCCTGCCGATCGGAGCGAGTAAAGTAACCACTCGACACGGTTCGAGCGGGAGAGCTACATGACAAACTACAACACCCAGTGGGTGCACAGACGGACTCAAGGTGCATACCTATAATAGATGCACATTAAAGGTTCCAAACACTCATCCACTGACATCTCTCAGAGGCAAAGCAGCAAAGACAAGGCTGAAACTTCAGAAAAACAATTGGAAACCAACTTACAATCCCACTTACTCGGACATTAGCTTGAAGGGAGGAGCTCGCACCATAGGCACCTCTGACGGCTTCATAGGCCACCTTCAGTCGATCCACCATCAATCCAGCCTGGATCATCGCTTCCATGGCTGCACCTACCTGGTCCTTAGGGACATGGTACAGTGTGAACTGAGGCGGAGTAGACGGTGGAGTTGGAACTGATGAAGGAGTCGGAGCCGGCGGCACCATTGATGCACTTAGATCTGATGGCTGCACGGTCACGCCTGAAGCATGAACAGTCGGCGCGGGAGGCTGGTCAGTCGACAGAGGATCAGCAAAAGAAATTGTGGCTCGGGACGAGCCTCCAAGCTCCTGGAGAACATGCTCAGCAGACGAACGAGGCGTGCGACTGGCACGCGCCCTCCTGCTGGAAGACCTCCCTGATGCGGAGCATCCAAGGTCATCCCCATGGACCTACCATCGTCTCACCAAGTGCCAAGTGGACCCATGACACGCGCTCGAGCACGAGCTCTCGAGACCGACGTGACTTCACTCCTCTCTCTACATCACTTTGATTCACATGAGACATGGCTGCTACCCTCATCAGAGACTCTTTGCATACTCAGGCACCTCGGGAACAACCATGGAGAAGTCAAGGAACAAGAAGGATCGAAGGAAGAAGAAGGAGGAGAAAAACAGCCGAGACTCAGCCAGAGCCTGGATGATCCGGACGAACGTCCGGACGATCCGGACAATGCGCGCCCCGACACCCGAAGCTCCACGCCGAAGCCGGATCATCCGGACCCCGGCCTGGATCATCCGGACATCCCCGGACATCCAGACCAAGACTCGGACATCCGGGCCACCAGCAGCATATCAGACTTGTGCGGATCATCCGGACGCCGCCCCGGATCATCCGGACCCCCGAAGCCCGGATCATCCAGACAGTGCCTGCATGCATGATGTTGGGCCGAGGCCCATGTACCCCTTCGCCTCTCCTAGCCTATATATATCACTCTACCCAAACTATCTAGGGTTAGCTTTGTGTTAGCTCATCCAAAAACCTTAGTGGTTCCACTCCAACGAGACCGCGGCCTCTTCGGAGAAGATCGACCGGATTCAAGGCCTCCTATACGGAGAAGAACATCAAGACATCCTCACGGAGATGACTACCACTACTTGTGTCGTCCTTAGTTGATCGTGTATCGTGTATCGCACTTTGTGTACCCGGATCTAGCATTTGTGTGACCTAAGCTTGTTGATTTGAGTGTTTTCTCCTTGTCTCTCTTGTGTTTTTCCTCGTGCCCCTCGTGTTCTTCCTCGAGATCCCTCCTTTTCATGAAAGATAGGCCACGTAGGGTCCCACCCTACATCATCTATGGTATCATGAGCCTTGGTTGATCACGAATTTGGAGCCCCACGCCTTGTTTTCTAGCTTGTTTTTGTTGTTTTTGTCCAAATTCGAAAATCCCCACAAAAATAGCCCCACATTTTTTTGTGATTTGTGTGTTTTGATGAGATTTTGTTGATTGTGATCCGTGGTTGAGTTGTGTGACAAGTGGATTACCCCTCTCCCCACCTCACCCACCCTCAAAAACCGCCGAAAATCCGAGAAAAAAAATCATCTCCACCATTTCCCCCCTCTTCCCCGAGCTTATCCCGAGTGGATTGACCCACCCGGATCATCCGGCTCCCCACCCAGATCATTCGGCCAGACGTCCGGATCATCCGGACAACCCTGACGAAATTGCATTCTGCAGATTTTTGCGACACCGTTTCCGCCACCGCAAAAACCCTAGACACATCTTCTGCTATACCCTCAACATATCTGTAATGCCCAGGATGGGACTATACCTCCTACGTGTCGAGGCACGACTTAAAGGTATAAGCCCATTCTGGAATTATATAAAGTTTGGTATCTTTGCATGACTCATGTAAAAATAGGGATGAAATTGCAAAAGGATAGTTGGCTTACAATCGCCACGTCACACAATACATTACAGAAGCAAATCATCATCCAAAACATCACAACCCGACTACGGGCAAAGATCCAAAAGAAAGATACCAAAAACATAAAGCCACAGGTCCGAATCGCCCCTAGTAGAAACCACTACTGATCGTCGAAAACGTCACATACATACAGCCACTCTCTTCATCGAGCTCCCAGTGAAGTACTTGAACCAGCTCCTGCATCATTCTCGGCTGAACCTGCATCTGTTGTTGTAGTATCTGTGAGCCACGAGGACTCAGCAATCCCATAACCATGGGTAGCAAGACTAGCAAAGCTTTATGGGTAGGAGGAGGTAAAGTGATGAGGTTGCAGCAGCGGCTAAGCATAATATGGTGGCTAGCTTACGAGTACAAGAATAAGATGAGCATCTACGCAAACGGTCACAAACTAGTAGTGATCGCTAAAGATCCTGGACTACCTACGAGTCAAACATAACCCCACCGTGTTCTCTTCTCAAAGTGAAAAGAGACAGTCACGGTTACTCAAACAGTTGTGTGTTTTACTTCGGATCATCTGTCAAGTTTTCTACAACCGGACATTAACAAATTCCAATCTGCACATAACCGCGGGCACGGCTTTCGAAAGATCATAACCCTGCAGGGGTGTCCCAACTTAGCCCATCACAAGCTCTCACGATCAGCTGAAGTGATAAATATAATAGTATCACCCCTTATCTTAGGGAAATCCGATCAGGCTCAGCATCCCGGTGCACAAGACATTTCGACAATGGTAAAACAAGTCCAGCAAGACCTCCCGGCGTGCCGACACCCTGATAGTAGCCGCGCGTATCTCGTCTCAGGCCACGACAGGATGGGCGATCCTACAGGTAAAACCAATCCTCGAGTTTCCCCGTGGTGGCCCCGCATAACCCCCGTTTGGGACCAACACCATCAGCACTGGCCCCCCTGCTATGTAGAAAAGAGTACCCGGGGACGCGACCCCCTATGCAAATTTAATTAATTAATTAAGTTGTTATTATGAGGCAAATTAAAACCAATGTTGGGCCTTGCTGGAGGAGTTTTATTCAAAGACGAAGTGTCAAGGGGTCCCCATATACCCATCGTGTAAGGAACGCAAAATCAAGGAACATAATGCCGGTTTATCGGCGCCTAAGGTGGCATGAGTGGAACAAAACACCGGGGAAAAGGCCAAGCCTTCCACCCACGCCCAGTATATAGGTGTGTTAATAATAATAATAGATATTGTGATATTCCAACAACAAGTTCCCTCCTGGAACGATCTTCATCTTCACCTGCAACTAACAATGCTATAAGAGGGGCTGAGCAAGCGGGTAACATAGCCAAACTATGGTTTTGCTAGGAAGGTTTCAAAGGTTAGAGGTTTCATGGCAACAAGGAGAGGCTGACATAAAAGATGGGTAGCGCGACATGTAATGATAGCATCGAGACAACTAAGCATGGCAATGGTAGTAAAGGCATCCAAGGGTATGGTCATCTTGCCTGGGATTCCGCAAGGAAGAAGAACGGATCCATGAAGTAGTCGAACAGAACCTCACCACTCCGGAACGAACCCGAAGCTAACGATAGAAGCAACCCGGAAAGAAACAAGCAACACGGTAAACACACCACACGAGACATGACAATATGATCAAACAAGTATAATGCAACTCAAGTCTACCTATGAAGCATAACAAGTCTATACAGGAAGCACAACATGGCAAGGTAGGAAGCACAGAAAACAACACAAGTCTATATGATGCAATACATGGCAAGGTATGATGCATGACAAGTCTATACAGGAAGCATTACATGGCAAGGTAGGAAGCACAGAAAACAACACAAGTTTACATGATGCAAAACATGGCAAGGTAGGATGCATGACAAGTCTATACAGGAAGCATTACATGGCAAGGTAGGAAGCACAGAAAAACAACACAAGCAACATGTTTAAATGAGGCCGGAAATTACAACAACAATTCCGGAAAATCCCCATATGCATGTTTAGCAATTTGAAGCAAACAACAATTTAACATTTTAATGTTGTTAACATGATGCGGATGTCATGATCAAGTTTTATGCAATTTTTAGTAAACGTTAACATGAAGAGATATGAAGCACTTGTCCCCGTGGTGGAAAGGGGTGCCACGGCGACGATAACCAAAATGATGCCACGGCATCATATCGGTTCCGGTAACTCGTTGAGAGAGACCGGTGCAAAAGAAAGGTGGTGTGAGCGAGTCGAACAAGATGAAACAGTGGGGTGATCCCATCACCGGGTTCCCACAGGTTGGCGACGAGGCAACCGAGGAGCATGACAAAAGACGAATCGGGCACGGTGCACACAAGGGAAAACATCTCATACAACACATGCATTCCACGGGTCATCGTCTCGGGGTTATACCTTCGGAACGTTCGTTTCGGGGCGGTTCGAGGTCGTAGAGGCAGTAGTGGTACTCGCGGGTCGTGGTACACGTCCGTAGAGGGAAGTAGTCGTTCCGTTCATAGTCGTACACGGGGCGTCGGGGTTGTCGTTGACGTAGAGGTACTCGTTCTGTTTCGGAGAGGTACTTGATGAATCCATCATTTCCGGGGCGACGGTAGTCGTACACGTTGGCGTTTTCGTTCACGGTTCTTCGGCGACGGTAGTGGTACTTGACGTGTCGTCGTGTAGGCGTTCTCGTCTTGAAGGTGTACATGTCGTCGGGCGTAGTTGAACTTGGCGCATCGTCTTGTGTAGTCGTTCGGGCGTCGGGGTCGAGCTGGAGAAGCTCGGCCCTCAGGTGCTGGAGTACAGGAGGCCGAGGTCCAGGCAGAGGCATGGCGGGCTCGACGAGGGGGGGCTGGAGCAGAGGCCATGGGCTCGGGCGACGAACGGCGGGGAGACGCTCGGTCTGGCGAGCATGAGGCTCGCGGGGCCTCGACGAGGAGCAGAGGAGGCAGTGCCTCGGCGGATTCAGGCCCTGGCGACTCGGAGGGCACGAGGAGGAGAACCGGTCGGGCGGCGGCGTCGGGAAGGAAAAGGCGGCGCGGCTGCTCCTGGCGGCGAGGCTGGCCGCGGAGAGGCGCGGGGGACCCGGCGGCGAGCACTGCAGGGCAGCGCGACGGAGGAGAGGTGAGGGGCGCGCGCTAGCGAGGGAGCGATGGGGGTCGGGCTGCGCGAGAGGATCGAGCCAGAGAGGTGAGAGTTGGGGATCGGGAAAAGAGGAGCGAGGGAGAGAGCGCTGGGGATCGAGAGGAGGGAGAGAGCGATGCGCGATGGGTACAGGTGTGGCGGCGCGAGCGAAAAGGTCGAGGGAGCGACGAAGATGCAGGGGGGTCGGACTAGGGTTAGGAGGGAAACGGGCTGCGGCTGGCTGGGCTTGGTCTAGGGAGGTCGCGGTGGCCTGGGTTGCTGGACTGAGGGCTTGGGCCAGAAGGTTGGGTCCTCTCTGCCTCCTTACTGCTGTTTTCCCAAATAAAATAGAAAACAACAAGAAGAAAAGAAAAGAAAGGAGGTGTTAGGAATAGGATTACGGCATGAGGTTATTTTTCTCGGACTCGCAAAAATGTCCACGTTCCACGAAAAATAGGAGAGGCAAGAATGCAAGAGTAAAATTCAAACTCATTTGAATTTAATTCAAATGGTTTGAATTAGGGCAAGGTTTAGGAAGTGTCCAGAAATGTTGAGGTTTTTGGAGGAACCTTGATAAAAGGGAAAAGAATTATAGAGAAGGTTTCGACGGTGAAACTTGAAGCAAAAGAGGCCTGGAGAATAATTGCAAGTGTGTTCTGGTGAATTCCAAACAATTGGAATAATTTAATATAGCTCCCTAATAATATTGAGAGGATATATATATGTTATAAAGAGAAGTCATCCTTCCCTCGATTTAAATGGACCGAAGGTCCACACGACTTATTTGGTTGAGTTGCAGAATTAAAGTCATGATGGCATGATGACATGATGCAATGCAAAATAAATAACACAAGCACAAATGAAACACACGGGAGAACCCGGAACATCTGGAATCTTCTGGGGTGTCGGTCTTGGGGCGTCACAACTCTCCCACACTAACAGAGGATCTCGACCCGAGATCCTGGAGATGGCACCGGATAAAAGAGGATGAAGGTAGAGGTAAAACAAAGTTGCTTCTTCGACAAACGAGTGAAACCACGAACTTGAGCATTACGAGAACCTTGTAGGTTGAAAGACATGAAACAAGAGCTTACGAACCAAAAGAATATGAAACTGCAATGGTATAGCCAAGGAATAAGAATGACATAATTTGGACAGCACTCCGTCTGAAAATGGAAGGAATTAACTTGAGCTTGAGGAGATGATATGATACTTGATGAAATCAACAGCATTTTGCCTCTGAAACAATTAAAAGAATGACACAAGGGGTAAGAAAGATTTCAGACAGCACTCCGGTTAAAAAGACAGGCAAAACTTGATAAGATGAGAGAATTAGAATGGAGGTCACGACACTCCTGTTGAATGGACTAGAAAAGAAAAGAACATGATATTGATGTGACAAGATGAAGGTTCGAAGAGACCAATATCACAAAGCCTCCGGAACGAATAATGGAGTGAAGAGATCGAAGAAGAAGAACATCTTCGACTATAAATGATTTTGAAAGCATCCTTACGAAGAAGGGTTGAATGGGGTTGATGGAAAATCAACAGCAAAACGAATAAACTTGTTGTGGGCTTATGGAAAACATCTCAAAATTATGAGGTGACAACCGTCCACTAACAGAAACAATAGATTGGATTGAGATCAACGAAGATATGAAAAACTTCTTTCACTGAGTGGATAAATGAAGAATTTGGGTCATTTATAAGCACCGTAATAGCAACAATCCTTAGGGAAAGATTTTAGGTGAAATACAACCCAAGATTACTCCAACAAATAAATTGAATGGTTGGAAAGATCTCCTGAACAAAGAAAAAGATGGGTTTAAATATCTCATTCCTGACAATTTGTGAATCATGAAACATGAAGGGAAATTGTCAAAAATGGCATACCACCCTCTCAAACAATAAGGTAGAAGAATTGCAATTGGAAAGCATGATGAAGAATGCTTGAGCTCCAACAAGAATCTTGATGAAGAATTCGAGGATGAATTAAATCTTGATGAACCACCATGAAAACTCCGGTAATGAAAGCATGAGAAGTGAAAGATGAAAAGAATAAGATTCAAGGCCTGCGATGAATTAGATGAAGCTTTGAAATGATACTTGAAATAACTTGGAACTCCGGAAAACAAGATGAACAACTTGAAGCCTAGAATTTATTCCTCATGAATAAACTCTAAACAAAGGGATTAATCCACTTGGATGAAATAAGAATAAGAATTATGTTATGCATATCCTTCATCATTTTAAATTGACGACAAACCATGGATTTGGCATACTACTTATTCTCGTTGCAAAGAATTCAAGAGAGATCTCACACAAACTTGGGTAAATCTTCAACGAACCACCGGTAGGATTGTGGAAAGAACGAGTGAAATGACAAGATAACACAGAAAAGAATGTTTAACGAACCACCGTACAAATTGAAATGGAGTGATGACAAAGAATAATCCACCGTAAGGAATTGAAATTGAGTGAATATAAAAGAATGAATCATCAGGAAGAATATGGAGACGAACGAAGGGGCATCAATTAAGAATAGTTGGAGGACGAAGTTGAAAACTGAGAACGAAGAAATCTTCTGAGATGATGGCCTTCGGAGGATCACAATGGCCAGAATTCATGAAATGCTTCGGATGGGTATAAAAAGAATTCCTCACAATCGGAACAATAATGAGGATGGCATGAAGCTGGAACCACGAATCTTGAAGAGAACGGACCAAGATTTAAGAGAAACTCTTCTACGGCCTTCAACTATTGAGAATGACAAGGAGAAAGACCTTGAAGAATTGCGAGATACTCCGGAAGAATGACAAGAGGAAGGTGGAGCTAAAGATGGAAATAATTGGAAACAAGCTTGGAGAAGGCGTGTGACTGATGGAAATCATTCTTACGTCACACTTTGAAAAGAATTTGAGTATAACTCCAGAAAAATTAGAAGAGTCAGGTAAGATCCTGGAAAAAGACCTGTGGGTTAGGGCCCACTAAAGAAATCACCGTTGAAAAAGATTGCTGAAGAGATATTGTACCGGTTGAATTAAATGGCTAGAATAAGATGATAATCCTCAAAATAGCTTGAATGGATTAAGAATGGAATTATGAATCTTCTGAGATATCTTCAACACTCCAGATATGAATAAAGAGATGTGAAGAAATAAGAGAGCCTTCGGATAAGAAATTCCCACATTGGAAAACATGTGAAAGAAGAGGCACATATATGATCAATACGGAAGCTTGGATTTAGTCCACCGGAGAAGAATATTGGAATTAAGAATGATGAACTTGAAACTCTTGAGCATCTTCACGATAAATCACCGGATAAGAACATTGAAGGAAAAGAATGAAGAAATATCACATGAATAAAATGGATACTAGATCAAGGACTCTGGCTCCAAAAGAAAAGGGAGGGGGGTGGGGAAAACAAAGACAACTTGGGATGAATGAAACAGACAAATCGTCAGATTTCTCAACGGCGTCCGTATGGAATAACTTGAAGAGAAGGCACACCGGTTGAAAAGGATTAACATGAAAATCTCGATGGTCAAGAAGAATTAGCACTCCCATAGAAATATGAGAACACCGATTAGGAAAGGTATGGAATCAACACTTGACATCGAAGCAACTCGAATACCAGAATCAAAACAAGAACAAAGGATAGATATGTTGCAACATAATATTCACAATATCATCCGAACAGAGAATTGAACGAATGAATTCTGCAGGTACATCAACTTGTCGAGAAGCCACTTGGGAGAACAAAAGGTAAATAAAACAACAAGGAGCAGATAGAACAAATACAAGATAGAAGCTTCGTTCCACATATTTGTGCTGAAAGCTCATGGAACGTGTTACAAAAGGGTTTTGCAATCCCCGGATCAGCATAGCCAAGGACCCTTTAAGATGCAACTCCCGATTGGAACAACGCCCATAAAACCACTTCACTCAATGTAGAACCCCGAACTCCATATCATGCATTCGTTGGAAGAATGCCTACGAGCTACTAGATGCACCCACCTATTAATTTTCAAAAGTTTCCAGTTATGCAATCAGGTGTTGGGGATACAGGGGAAGCATCGCGCACTCAACTCTAATCCTACATCCAGCTGTATCCATCCTTCAACACATAACCAGTTATTTTCGGAAACCGTTTACCTCGGACCTTCGAAACACATCTACTATACAAGCTATGGCAATACTCCCGAACTACCTCCCCAGTACTGGGTGATGTCGGGGTTATCTTGCCACTAACCGCATAGGAGAGTTTTCAATGTCGGCCGTCTTAAGTATTCCAGAACTGCTGCGATATATTTGTGATGACAACACCTCGGAGCTCAACTCCCTGGGACACTGCCACAACCCCTAAATGACAGGAGGCATTGAGAACAATGTTCTCGTCACAAAGACATCGGAACAATCCAAACAATACTCGCGTGATCCTAAAAAAAAAATTGGTGAATTTTTTAGAGTAGAAGAGGCAAGAGTAATCGTCAGGAGTCCTCACCAGAGTGAAAAGGGATGAGGAGCAAAAAGAAATCCTACTCTCCGATATATATATAGGACTCAAAACATTTCCAAGTGTGTGCCTAGAGTCAACCGTCAACGATTCGATCAATCAGTGGGGGCTTCTAGGTCGGAGAAGGCTCTGATACCAACTTGTAATGCCCAGGATGGGACTATACCTCCTACGTGTCGAGGCACGACTTAAAGGTATAAGCCCATTCTGGAATGATCTCAAGTTTGGTATCTTTGCATGACTCATGTAAAAATAGGGATGAAATTGCAAAAGGATAGTTGGCTTACACTCGCCACGTCACACAATACATTACAGAAGCAAATCATCATCCGAAACATCACAACCCGACTACGGGCAAAGATCCAAAAGAAAGATACCAAAAACATAAAGCCATAGGTCCGAATCGCCCCTAGTAGAAACCACTACTGATCGTCGAAAACGTCACATACATACGGCCACTCTCTTCATCGAGCTCCCAGTGAAGTACTTGAACCAGCTCCTGCATCATTCTCGGCTAAACCTGCATCTGGTGTTGTAGTATCTGTGAGCCACGAGGACTCAGCAATCCCATAACCATGGGTAGCAAGACTATCAAAGCTTTATGGGTAGGAGGAGGTAAAGTGATGAGGTTGCAGCAGCGGCTAAGCATAATATGGTGGCTAGCTTACGAGTACAAGAATAAGATGAGCATCTACGCAAACGGTCGCAAACTAGTAGTGATCGCTAAAGATCCTAAACTACCTACGAGTCAAACATAACCCCACCGTGTTCTCTTCTCAAAGTGAAAAGAGACAGTCACGGTTACTCACACAGTTGTGTGTTTTACTTCGGATCATCTGTCAAGTTTTCTACAACCGGACATTAACAAATTCCAATCTGCCACATAACCGCGGGCACGGCTTTCGAAAGATCATAACCCTGCAGGGGTGTCCCAACTTAGCCCATCACAAGCTCTCACGATCAGCTGAAGTGATAAATATAATAGTATCACCCCTTATCTTAGGGAAATCCGATCAGGCTCGGCATCCCGGTGCACAAGACATTTCGACAATGGTAAAACAAGTCCAGCAAGACCTCCCGGCGTGCCGACACCCTGATAGTAGCCCCGCGTATCTCGTCTCAGGCCACGACCGGATGGGCGATCCTACAGGTAAAACCAATCCTCGAGTTTCCCTGTGGTGGCCCCGCATAACCCCCGTTTGGGACCAACACCATCAGCACTGGCCCCACCTGCTATGTAGAAAAGAGTACCCGGGGACGCGACCCCCTATGCAAATTTAATGAATTAATTAAGTTGTTATTATGAGGCAAATTAAAACCAATGTTGGGCCTTGCTGGAGGAGTTTTATTCAAAGACGAAGTGTCAAGGGGTCCCCATATACCCATCGTGTAAGGAACACAAAATCAAGGAACATAATGCTGGTTTATCAGCGCCTAAGGTGGCATGAGTGGAACAAAACACCGAGCAAAAGGCCAAGCCTTCCACCCATGCCCAGTATATAGGTGTGTTAATAATAATAATAGATATTGTGATATTCCAACAATAAGTTCCCTCCTGGAACGATCTTCATCTTCACCTGCAACTAACAACTCTATAAGAGGGGCTGAGCAAGCGAGTAACATAGCCAAACAATGGTTTTGCTAGGAAGGTTTCAAAGATTAGAGGTTTCATGGCAACAAGGAGAGGCTGACATAAAAGATGGGTAGCGCGACATGTAACGATAGCATCGAGACAACTAAGCATGGCAATGGTAGTAAAGGTATCCAAGGGTATGGTCATCTTGCCTGGGATTCCGCAAGGAAGAAGAAAGGATCCATGAAGTAGTCGAACAGAACCTCACCACTCCGGAACGAACCCGAAGCTAACGATAGAAGCAACCCGGAAAGAAACAAGCAACACGGTAAACACACACACGAGACATGACAATATACTCAAACAAGTATGATGCAACACAAGTCTACCTATGAAGCACAACAAGTCTATACAGGAAGCACAACTTGGCAAGGTAGGAAGCACAGAAAACAACACAAGTCTATATGATGCAATACATGGAAGGTATGATGCATGACAAGTCTATACAGGAAGCATTACATGGCAAGGTAGGAAGCACAGAAAACAACACAAGTCTATATGATGCAAAACATGGCAAGGTAGAATGCATGACAAGTCTATACAGGAAGCATTATATAGCAAGGTAGGAAGCACAGAAAAACAACACAAGCAACATGTTTAAATGAGGCCGGAAACTACAACAACAATTCCGGAAAATCCCCATATGCATGTTTAGCAATTTGAAGCAAACAACAATTTAACATTTTAATGTTGTTAACATGATGCGGATGTCATGTTCAAGTTTTATGCAATTTTTAGTAAACGTTAACATGAAGAGATATGAAGCACTTGTCCCCGTGGTGGAAAGGGGTGCCACGGCGATGATAACCAAAATGATGCCACGGCATCATATCTGTTCCGGTAACTCGTTGAGAGAGACCGGTGCAAAATAAAGGTGAAGTGAGCGAGTCGAACAAGATGAAAAGGTGGGGTGATCCCGTCACCCGGTTCCCATGGGTTGGCGACGAGGCAACCGAGGAGCATGACAAAAGACGAATCGGGCACGGTGCACACAAGGGAAAACATATCATACAACACATGCATTCCACGGGTCATCGTCTCGGGGTTATACCTTCGGAACATTCGTTTCGGGGCGGTTCGAGGTCGTAGAGGAAGTAGTGGTACTCGCGGGTCGTGGTACACGTTCGTAGAGGGAAATAGTCGTTCCGTTCGTAGTCGTACACAGGGCGTCGGCGTCGGCGTTGACGTAGAGGTACTCGTTCCGTTTCGGAGAGGTACTTGATGAATCCATCGTTTCCGGGGCGACGGTAATCATACACGTTGGCGTTTTCGTTCACGGTTCTTCGGCGACGGTAGTGGTACTTGACGTGTCACCGTGTAGGCGTTCTCGTCTCGAAGGTGTACATGTTGTCGGGCGTAGTTGAACTTGGCGCATCGTCTTGTGTAGTCGTTCGGGCATCGGGGTCGAGCTGGAGAAGCTCGACCCTCAGGTGCTGGAGTACAGGAGGCCGAGGTCCAGGCAGCGGCATGGCGGGCTCGACAAGGGGGGGCTGGAGCATAGGCCATGGGCTCGGGCACCGAACGGCGCGGCGAAGCTCGGCCTGGCGAGCATGAGGCTCGCGGGGCCTCGATGAGGAACAGAGGAGGCAGTGCATCGGCGGATTCAGGCCCTGGCGACTCGGAGGGCACGAGGAGGAGAACCGGTCGGGCGGCGGCGTCGGGAAGGAAAAGGCGGCGCGGCTGCTCCTGGCGGCGAGGCTGGCCGCGGAGAGGCGCGGGGGACCCGGCGGCGAGCACTGCAGGGCAGCGCGACGGAGGAGAGGTGAGGGGCGCGCTCTAGCGAGGGAGCGATGGGGGTCGGGCTGCGCGAGAGGATCGAGCCAGAGAGGTGAGAGTTGGGGTTCGGGCAAAGAGGAGCGAGGGAGAGAGCGCTGGGGATCGAGAGGAGGGAGAGAGCGCTGCGTGATGGGTATAGGTGTGGCGGCGCGAGGGAAAAGGTCGAGGGAGCGACGGAGATGCAGGGGGGTCGGGCTAGGGTTAGGAGGGAAACGGGATGCGGCTAGCTGGGCTTGGCCTAGGGAGGCCGCGGTGGCCTGGGTTGCTGGACTGAGGGCTTGGGCCAGAAGGCTGGGTCCTCTCTGCCTCCTTACTGTTGTTTTCCCAAATAAAACAGAAAACAACAAGAAGAAAAGAAAAGAAAGGAGGTGTTAGGAATAGGATTAGGGCATGAGGTTATTTTTCTCGGACTTGCAAAAATGTCCACGGTCCACGAAAAATAGGAGAGGCAAGAATGCAAGAGTAAAATTCAAACTCACTTGAATTTAATTCAAATGGTTTGAATTAGGACAAGGTTTAGGAAGTGTCCAGAAATGTTGAGGTTTTTGGAGGAACCTTGATAAAAGGGAAAAGAATTATAGAGAAGGTTTCGGCGGTGAAACTTGAAGCAAAAGAGGCGTGGAGAATAATTGCAAGTGTGTTTTGGTGAATTCTAAACAACTGGAATAATTTAATATAGCTCCCTAATAATATTGAGAGGATATATATATGTTATAAAGAGAAGTCATCCTTCCCTCGATTTAAATGGACCGAAGGTCCACACGACTTATTTGGTTGAGTTGCAGAATTAAAGTCATGATGGCATGATGACATGATGACATGATGACATGCAAAATAAATAACACAAGCACAAATGAAACACACGGGAGAACCCGGAACATCTGGAATCTTCTGGGGCGTCGGTCTTGGGGCGTCACAATATCCACCACCACCACCTTTGCTTAACCAACATCACTACGGTCTTACCCCTTTGTGTCTTGGATCATTTGAGTTGTGGTTTTCTCCGTTTCCGTTTGTGTTTTGGCTATCTCGGAGCGGAACGACATCGACAAGACCACCTCTCAACCTCGACAAGGACGGTAACATCGACGACACTTCGTTTACTACCTTGCAATTGCATTGATAGACCCTCATCGACCATTTTGCGTAGCTTTCCTACCGAGACTAGCCATTTGAGTATTGTCGGGCCACGACACTTGTGCACATTAGTGATAGTCATAGACATTGCATACTACATCATCATATCTCCGTGTGACACAAGAGTGTTCCACATACACAATAGCTACCTTGATCCGACAAGCATGCATAAGTGGCCAAAGAAAGAGCTCGCAAGCTTTTAAGCAAAAGAGCCATCCAAAGCTTATAAGCAAAAGCACAATAGCATCAAACGCCTTGCATCAAAAGAGATCATATGAGATAGCAATACTCCATCGTGTGCTAAAGCATCTGCACATCATACACTCATAGCATACTTGTGATAGGAAGTCGTTACATTTCTCTTATAGGTCGTGCACAAGTGTGTATCCGCCTATTAAGCAATCGGTTAGCATCTCTCTAGCGTTGTGCAACACGAGCATTTTTCGTGGATTCCACATTTTCGCTCACCTTTGGTTGCACAACCACATTTATCTATCTGTGCTTGTGTTCCGTGTGCGACCTATTGCTTGTGATCTACTTGTTGCATGAGCCAATTGTGAATCATTTTCAACATCATTGAATCTTACTCACTTTTTGCATTAAATTTTGCCACCATCCTAACCAAGCTCCTCTAAAAGCTTTACTTGTGTAGGTGTGAGAATCGACAAGACTTGGTACCAATAGTGCTATTTCCGGGTTACATTATTGAGTGATCATTGATCCATTGTCAACTTCGGTCAAGGTACATTTGGTATTGTCTTCTCCTTTCTCCCACTCACATACTTGCTTGTGACGATGGATAGGCCAAGTACATCTACGAACCCGCTCTTCGATGATCCTCAAGAATCGAACAACTAGGTCACCAAACTACATCTCTTCGGTGTCCAACAAGCTCTACATCAAGAAAGTGAAGTTATGCGAGAGCACATTGAGCAAGTCGCCGCCGACGCGCGATAATTCGAAGCAAGAACAAGAGAGCAATTTGACATCATCAACATCAACACGGCTACTCAATTCGATGCGCTTCGAACTTTGATAGTCAACCGACGCTCTTCTTCCACATCTTCTCAAAGATGAAGCCGTTCCAGTCGACACGCAGACTCCACGGACGGCTCAAGTACACCTACATCAAATACTCTTCGTCTTGCCGCACGTCAAGATTGACATGACAACCGGAATCCACTTCATGACAAGAGTTCTCAAGAACTACTTGACGAACAAGAAAGTCAACATCGTCAAAACCAAGCTACAGTTGAGCAAGCATAAGAACGGCAAAGACTACAACAACAACAACAAGAGCGAGCACGTCAACACCAAGAAGAACAAGATGCCGACGCTCATCGTCAAGCACAACACTGCCGAGAAGCTCAAGCTCTTGAGCCGCAACAAGCATTACGTGATTCACATCGCAATGTGGCAACTCGCAATCGACACACTCGTCAAGAAGAGGATTTCCTTCGCGATGAGATGCACGAGAGGCGCCAGCAAGCACGAATGCAACAAGAAGTTCATCCTCAAGCATGACAATAGCAACAACCTCAACAAGAACCGCAAGCTCGGCAAGTACACCATGACAATGAACATCTACTCTGCCAAGAGCAACATGAGGTTGACAACCGTCCAAATCAAGAACGCCCTCCCAATAGGCAAGCAAACAATGACGAGCATCGCTATGGCAAGCTTAAGTTCACAATGCCAAAGTTTTCGGGAAGCATTGATCCCGAAGACTACCTCTCATGGGCATTGATAGCTGATAAAATCTTTCGCCTCCACAACTTTGATGAAGAGAAGAAAATTGCTATGGCCTCCCTTGAGTTCCAAGACTATGTTCTAATTTGGTGGGAGCAAATCATTGAGAGAAGAGAAGAAAAAGGCAAACCTCCCATCACTACTTGGGCTCAAATGAAGGAAGTCATGAGAGCACGCTTCGTGCCAACACACTACAACCGTGACTTGTTCAAGAAGCTACAACTCCTCAAGCAAGGTACCAAGTCCGTTGAAGAGTACTACAAGGAGATGGAGATTGCCATGATACGAGCAAACATCACGGAAGATGAAGAACAAACGATGGCGAGATTCTTGAATGGAATCAACTATCCTATCAAGAAGATTGTGGACTTTCAACCATACACCAATCTCCTTGAGCTAGTACATCAAGCCACCAAAGCGGAGCGACAAGTTCAAGAGGACTACAAGTACTCCAAGTTCAACTCCAAGAACTTCGGCTCCTACAACCAAGCTTCAACGACTTCGGCTACTCCTACCTCTACCAAGCCATCTACTACCTTCGTTGACAAGTCAAGCTACAAGAATATGACTACATCAAGTCGTCCACCTTCTACAAACAACTTCAAGCCAAGAGCTTCATCATCTACAACTCAAACCGAGGACAACTCCAAGATGAGTTCCATCAAGTGTTTCAAATGCCAAGGGCGCGGCCACAAGTCATTTGAGTGCAAGACCATTCATACCATGATCATCAATGATGATGGATCTTATGACTCAATGAGCGACGATGAGATGGAAGCCCTTGAGCATGTGGCTATGCATCGACAAGTGAATGAAGATGAAGACCATCAAGTGTTTTGCGACAATGACTCGAGTCCCAATCTCGTTGTTTCCAAGGTATTGACACTACAACATCAACAAGATGACGACCAACGATGTCACATTTTCCATACCAAGGCCAGCATCAATGGATGCTCCGTCAAGGTTATCATCGATGGAGGAAGTTTTCATAACTTGGCAAGCGAAGAGCTATGCGACAAACTACAATTGGTCAAGACGAAGCACCCTCACCCCTACAAAGTCCAATGGCTTAACTACGCCGGAACTCTTCGAGTCGAGCATACCGTGCAAGTCTCCTTCAAGATAGGCGCCTACGAGAACACACTTGAGTGTGATGTGGTCCCTATGTCCGTGTGTCACCTTCTTCTTGGACGACCATGGCAGTATGATCGTGGAGTCATACACAATGGACGGACCAACCACTATAGCTTCAAGATGAAAGGAACGGAGTTCGTGCTACGCCCAATGTCACCAAGTCAAGTAGCCGCCGACAAACACTTACCTACCAACCATCGTGGAGAGAGTGGTGAGAGAGTGAACCACCAAAAGGAGAGCGAGAGCCACAAGCCAAATATGAGCGATTCCACGATGAGTGACAAGAAACAACTAGTGCTATTCACCACCAAAAGTGAGATGAGAGAAGCGTGTGAGAACCCCTCGAGTGTCTTTCACCTTGTGCTTTTATGCAAAGGGGAAGCCAAACCTACTAACACTTCACCACCTCCACCTTTAGTGTTGTCTCAATTGTTGCAGGAATTCTCGGACGTCTTCCCCGATGAGCTACCTCCGGGTCTACCTCCACTTCGTGGAATCGAACACCGCATCGACCTCATACCCGGCGCACCACTTCCGAACAAGGCTCCTTACCGTGTCAACCCCGAGGAAACCAAGGAGATACAATGGCAAGTACAATAACTCATCGACAAAGGTCATGTACGTGAAAGCTTGAGCCCTTGTGCCGTTCCGGTTATTCTCGTGCCTAAGAAAGATGGAAGTTTTCGCATGTGCTCCGATTGTCGCCCGATAAATGCTATCACCGTTAGATATCGTCACCCTATTCCACGCTTAGATGACATGCTTGATGAATTATGTGGTGCCACCATCTTTTAGAAAATTGATCTTAAAAGTGGCTACTACCAAATTCGCATTCAAGAAGGTGATGAGTCTTGTAATGCCAATGGGTTTATCGGAAGCGACCGGTTCATTTATGCGTCTCATGCATTTTGTCCTACGACCCTACATAGGCGTGTTTGTAGTGGTTTACTTTGATGACATCCTCGTTTTTAGCAAGTCGCTTCAGGACCATGTGACACACATCCGTATGGTTTTACAAATCCTTCGGAAAGAGCGCTTATATGCTAACATGGAAAAATGCACTTTTGGCGTTGACAAGGTCGTTTTCTTAGGATTTGTCGTTTCTTCCCAAGGTGTTCACGTTGATGAAACTAAAATTGAAGCAATTAAAACTTGGCCTCAACCAACGAACCTCCAACAAGTGCGTAGCTTTCTTGCTTTAGCCGGTTTCTATCGACGTTTTGTGAAGGATTTTAGCACAATTGTTATGCCTCTACACGCCTTGAGCAAGAAGAACGCACCCTTTGTTTGGGGTCCTTCGCAAAACACCGCGTTCATTAAGCTCAAAGACTTGCTTACCAACGCACTACTTCTTGCCCTACCAAACTTTGATAAACCTTTCGAGATTCATTGTGACGCAAGTGGTACCGGCATAGGTGGCGTGCTCATGCAAGAAAAGCGCCCAATTGCGTATTTTAGCGAGAAGCTATCTGGAGCGCAACTTAACTACCCCATTTATGACAAAGAGCTCTATGCCTTGGTGAGAGTTTTGCGTGTTTGGGAACATTACCTTACACCTCATGAATTCATTCTTCATACGGACCATGAGACTCTCAAGAATCTCAAGGGTCAAACTAAGTTGAACAAGCATCATGCTAAGTGGAGTGAGTTCATTGAGTCTTTTCCCTACGTCATCAAGTACATCAAAGGCAAATAAAATGTTGTGGCGGATGCACTTTCCCGCAAATGCATGCTTGTCATAAAACTTGAGTTGAATGTTATTGGCTTTGAGCACATAAAAGACTCATATGAGCATGATCCTTTCTTTGCAAATCCTTATGCTAAGTTTTTGACTCACACTTCTTGGGAACATTACTACATCAAGGATGGATATCTTATGAGAGCTAACAAACTTTGCATTCCCGAGTCTTCGCTTCGTTTGCTCCTTTTGCAGGAATCTCATGGAGGAGGACTCATGGGACACTTTGGTCACGACAAGACATTTGCTACGCTCTCCAAGAACTACTATTGGCCCAAGATGCTACGCGATGTCTCACGCCTCACCAACCGATGCTCTACATGTCGCAAAGCTAAGTCAAAAGCTCAATCTCATGGTCTTTACATGCCACTTCCTATTCCATACCATCCATGGGAAGACATAAGCATGGACTTTATACTTGGATTGCCTAGGACTCAAAATGGAAAAGATTCCGTGTTTGTTGTCGTGGATAGATTCTCTAAAATGGCTCATTTTATTCCTTGTAACAAGATCGACGATGCTTCGCATGTGGCAAATCTCTTTTGTAGGGAAATCATTCGTCTACATGGAGTGCCCAAGACGATCGTGTCGGACCGAGACGTCAAGTTCTTGAGCTACTTTTGGAAGACTCTATGCGCCAAACTCGGCATCAAGCTACTCTTCTCCTCGACATATCATCCACAAACCGACGGCCAAACGGAGGTGACAAACCGCACGCTTTCGACGCTTCTTCGCGTGTTGATCAAGAAGAACATCAAGGAATGGGAGCAATGCTTGCCCATCGCCGAGTACGCCTACAACCGCGCAAGACATTCGACTACCGGCAAGTCCCCTTTCGAGGTCGTCTACGGCTTCAACCCATTGTCTCCATTGGACATCCTACCTCTACCTCTACAAGAACGAATCAACTTGGACGCAAGTGCTCAAGCAAGCTATCTCCAGAAGGTGCATGAAGATACAAGGGCAACAATCGAGCGACAAGTACATCGACTAGCGTCCAAGCTCAACACCAACAAGAAGCCTATGGTGTTCCAACCGGGAGATCTCGTATGGCTACATCTTCGCAAGGACCGTTTCCCCAACGAGCGCAAGTCCAAACTTCTACCTCGGGCCGACGGACCCTTCAAGGTGCTAGCACGCTACAACAACAATGCATACAAGCTCGACCTTCCACGCGACAAGTACAACATGAGCAATGTATTCAACGTCAAGGATCTCTCCACTTTCCATGGTGATGAAGATTTCGATCCGAGGTCGGATCTTTCCCAAGGGAGGGGAGATGATGCGGAGCATCCCAAGGTCATCCCCATGGACCTACCATCATCTCACCAAGTGCCAAGTGGACCCATGACACGCGCTCGAGCACGAGCTCTCGAGACCGAGGTGACTTCACTCCTCTCTCTACGTCACTTTGATTCACATGAGACATGGCTGCTACCCTCATCAGAGACTCTTTGCATACTCAGGCACCTCGGGAACAACCATGGAGAAGTCAAGGAACAAGAAGGATCGAATGAAGAAGAAGGAGGAGAAAAACAGCCGAGACTCAGCCAGCCCGGACGATCCGGACGAAGTCCCGAACGATCCGGCCAGAGCCCGGATGATCCGGATGAACGTCCGGACAATCCGGACAATGCGCGCCCCGACACCCAAAGCTCCACGCCGAAGCCGGATCATCCGGACCCCGGCCCGGATCATCCGGACATCCCGGGACATCCAGACCAAGACCCGGACATCCGGGCCACCCGTAGCAGATCAGACTTGTCTGGATCATTCGGACGCCGCCCCGGATCATCCGGACCCCCGAAGCCCGGATCATCCGGACAAACGTCCGGATCATCCGGACGGTGCCTACGTGCATGATGTTGGGCCGAGGCCCATGTACCCCTTCGCCCCTTCTAGCCTATATATATCACTCTACCAAAACTATCTAGGGTTAGCTTTGTGTTAGCTCATCCAAAAACCTTAGTGGTTCCTCTCCTACGAGATCGCGGCCTCTTCGGAGAAGATCCACCGGATTCAAGACCTCCTATACGGAGAAGAACATCAAGACCTCCTCACGGAGATGACTATCTCTACTTGTGTCGTCCTTAGTTGATCGTGTATCGTGTATCGCACTTTGTGTACCCGGATCTAGCATTTGTGTGACCTAAGCTTGTTGATTTGAGTGTTTTCTCCTTGTCTCTCTTGTGTTTTTCCTCGTGCCCCTCGTGTTCTTCCTCGGGATCCCTATTTTTCGTGAAAGATCGGCCACGTAGGGTCCCACCCTACATCACTCCCCCTCCTCCCAGTGCTCCTTTGGGCCTCATCATCATCATCATCATCTGGAAGCTGGATAATCTCTGCTGGCCCTGTAGTTTCGTCAAACGAGATCTCAGTCGACCAATCCAATCGGTTATCAAAAGGCAAATTCGCTCATCTCAAGTTTACCTACTCGTGAAGTGATGACGTGGGAAGTTTCCGCATCGCCTTGTTCCTCATCGATCTCCATGTGGGACGTGGCTGAAGTGGCAGCCCTGAAAATGCAAAATCTCACTGGTCAGAATAGAGCCAAGAATTTGCGTCAAACAACAGGCAGATAAAAGGAAAGATACTCACCCTGAGGTAACGGGAACATCCACTTTGATCTTGGGCAGGGCCTTCCGAGGCTTGGCGGCGACGACTCTGGCTTGCTTCGCAGTTTTCTCAATCGGTTCCGGGGTGGACGTCCGACTGCGCTTCGAGGACGCTCGACGCCACCGCCTTGCCTTGGCCACCCACGGGGTCTTGCGTCTGCTTGGAGCGCCTCTCAGTGCGGGGCGGCGACTCGACCTCGTCGCTGCTGTCCAAGTCAGAGCTGTCTTCGTCGTCTTCTTCCTCATAGTCGACGCTGGCACTCTCGTCCTCACTCCCGACATCCTCCAGTTGCGGCTCTCCATTCGGCATGGAATACATGTTCATGAAGACCTACAATACACGAGTCGACGAGTTGAGATGAACCCAGAAACAGTCGCACATGAAGGAACACAAGAAAAAAAATCACTTGACAGAAAAAGCGCCTAACCTCCCCCGGAGCATGTTCGGCGTCGTATGGCAAGATCCTCCTGGCTCCGCGTGGGTTGTCCTTGTTCTCGGTGATGCTCGTCAGCCACTGGGCCACCGTCTTCTCGTCGACCTCCTCCGGGTGGATTCGAGCGGTGTCGTTTGGGCCTGAATACATCCACATGGGATGGTCATGAGCTTGCACGGGCTGGATGCGGCGACTCAAGAACACCTCCAGCAGGTCCATACCTGTCACCCCACCCTGAACCAGGGCAACTACGGTGTCGACCAAAACGGAAACTTCACCGTTCTCCTCCACGGTAACTTGCATGGAACGGGCCTAGTTGATTCTATCTAAAGAAAAGGGGGGAGTCCAGTCGGATACCCGGGAGTCGGGATGTCTTTGCAGTAGAACCAAGTCGACTGTCGGCCCCTAACTGACTCGGGAAATGTCATCAGAGGAAATGTGCTCCTGCCTCTCATCTGGATCCCTAACCCCCCACACATCTGAATCACATGCATTTTCTTGTCAGTCGGATTGGCTTTCTTCACCGACTGAGATCGGCAAGTGAAAATGTGTTTGAACAAGCCCCAATGAGGTTGACACCCGAGGAAACTCTCGCACATCATGATGAATGCAGCAAGATAGGAGATGGTGTTAGGGGAGAAGTAATGGATATGAACGCCAAAGAAATTCAAGAAACCTCGGAAAAATGGGTGAGGAGGCAGAGAAAGACCTCGGTTGACATGGGTGGTGAGCAGAACGCGCTTGCCTTCGTGCGGCTCGGGCTCCGTCTCCCTCCCCGGCAGCCTCCAAGACCCAGGCGCGATGAGGCCATCGACGGCGAGGCCATCCAAGTCCTCTTTGGTGACCGTCGAGCGGATCCCGTCCCCCTGGATCTAACCAGGCGGCAGACCAGACCGCGACGTCGATCCCTTCGCCGGCTTCTTGCCCTTGGACGCGGCCTTCTTTGCAGGTCCGTCTTTTGCCATTAACGACGAGCTCTGGCGAGGCAAGGGGAGAAGAGAAGGGGCAAAGAGGCGAGCGGAGAAACGAATGGAGGGCACATTACCCCGTCTCGGCAGCAGCGCCCTATATAATCACACCTCCGAGTGGCTGACCAACGGGCCCAGACGATCTGGTCACATCCCGAAACAGTCGGCTGCTCGATACGTGGCGAAAAAGGCAGCGCGGGAATCGAGGAGCCCCTGATGGCACGTTCCGATTATTGCGCCAACGCCCCGTCCCATCCCGCGTGCTTCTCCGCGCTTCAGAATCCCGGAAAATCTAGAGTGCGCAGGGCAGTAAATTATGCCAAAGATACGTCGGCCCATCTGGCTCGGTACAGACCGAATGAATTCACTCGACAAGTCTCGAAAGGCGTCACTGGGAACTCCAAGAGACTCACTCGGAACTTCGAGGTGCATTCGACCTGCTCTAATCAACCTCCTCCCTAGTCGACCCTCAATCCATTCGGGGGCTAATGACGAAGACATGTACCTAGGGTAGGGTCTTAGGCCTGACCTACATGACCTACCCAAGGACACCATACGAAGACCAAGAGAGACTCCATAGAAAATACCGACTGAAGTATCCCGCGGTGAAATACACTCGACAGGAAAAGTCACTCGGATAACTCGCCTCCACTCGACATCGCAAGAGTTCACTCGACCGCCAAGATCCCAAAGGCCACGCGTGAAGAGCAACAGACAGGCGTTCACTCCGTAGTCATAAAGACCTTTTAATGTAGGCGTTATCGGTAACGTAAATGATTTAATTCTCATTGAACCCTTGTGTAACCGATGGCCGGAGAGGTCCGGCGTACTCTATATAAGCCACGCCTCCCCTCAGGCACAAGGGTTCGCACCCTCTGTAACTTCAACACAATCCAGTCGACAAGCCTCCGCGGCACCGAGACGTAGGGTTGTTACCTCCTCCGAGAGGGGTCTAAACTCGTAAAATCTCTGTCACACCCTTGCCGTAGCTAGGACTATGTCTCTTTCCAACCCCCTACTCTTACTGTCAGACTCGTTCCCACGACATTGCATTCCCATCGATTTCTTATCTCAAATTGGTGTCACGGGACAACTAATATATGCTAATTTAATGTATTTTAGATATATTATATGGTCTTTAAAATTGGAAATCAAGGAGGCTACTTTCACTATATATCAGAAAACTGCAGTTTGGATTTTGTTGGATGCTAGACCATCCGATAATTTACAACATTCAGCCCTACAAATGAGAGTGTTTGGAGAAGAAGTTACAATTTATTGCTTTAATCCCTTTTTCTCACAATTGTTTAGAAAAAATCACAGCTAAAGACAAAGGATGTAAACGTTGAATCAACTAAACAATGTTTAGCGTAATCCATTTCAGTATCAGATTCAACAGCTTTTTTTAGGGACAAATTCAGATTTTCTTTAGAAAAGGGAGAAGGACATAGACGCTGGCAAATACATACGCACACTCATCCCTAACACCATATGCCACCAGAAAAATAGCGCTGAAAAATCTGAAATAAATTCAGGAAATATATGAGCATCCATGTTAAATCTAAAACAAATCTAAAACTTCACCTCGGGGGAGCTGATTCCACCACAAGGAACCTAGCCATCCAAACTAGACTTAGTTTGTCTTAACTCTCCTTTTTCAAACTTAAATAAATTCTTTGCGCGTACAACTATATTTTTGCTGGGTTGTCCGTAAAACTTAGCTTAACAAAATGAAGACAAAATATATTTGTCGGATGGAGCAAATATGTGAGTAAATTATATTTATTTCATATATTAATTACCAATACCATGTAAGTTTTTCTTTGAACGGTAACATAATTTACATTAAAAAAAGAGGGGGGCGGGGGGGCTTGCTTTTAGAACTCTATCTTCGACAGCTAGCACATGATGCCGTTACTTGATAAACCCGAACAAATGGCATAAATACTGAAATGGACGGGAGCAATAATACATAATCCACTAGCGGCCAACCTGGATATTCCTACAAACCTGCTTGTCACCAAAAAGTGGACCGAGTTTTCTAGAGAAATTTCAAAGTTGTGTTAATGTTATATTCAACGTTCATCAATGAATGGACCGAGCCTTCAGGCCTTAATTAGCAGGCCTATGGCTTGGTGAAATAGTCCAAATTAGAAGATGTGGCTAGAAGGACGGGCCCACTCGTCGAGCTCTGAAGCTGAACAAAAAAATCCTGGATCACGCTGTGGAATGTTGAGGTTCCGTCAAATATTAAAATATTACTTTACTATGGAGACTTGACAGGCAGTTCATACCTACTGCCGATTTCATCACCGGAACATGGCAACTTCAAACAGCTGCAGATTATATGTGGTGCACTCGACTCATGGCAACACTGAACACTCGTTGCTTCACTCCAACATGGCAAGGAGTGTATGGGCACTTTATGATCCAGATTTAGTGGCTGTTGCGGAAAGTAAGAGAAAACCCGATGCAACGAGGTTGATCTTTTCACTTCTAGATGCTCTCCCACACGGCGACTTTGTTAGTGTTCTATTAACCCTTTGGCCGATTTGGCATTCATGCCGAAAAGCGCTACACGAATAGATCTTCCAAAGCGCATTTGCCATGTAATTCTTTCGTTCTAAAATGAGTGTCTAAATTTTGTACTAGTTCTAATACAACTAGTATAAAATTATACTCCCTCCATTCCCTTATACAAGGCCACAAACTCATATTACAGGTACCAAGGTAAAATTTAATGACTTCTTGGCAAGCCAACTTTTCTTATCGTTAACCGAAATAATTAATATGGATGCATGCATGCAAGGAAGGAGTGAGGTGGAAGTAGTACATTGTTATTATGACTACATGCATGCAAGTATTAAATAGGTTGCTAGCACGAGAAAACAACATTAATTTTTGCCTCGATTACTGTTAGTGGCCTTGTATAGATGCAAAATGTATTTTTCATAGTGGCCTTATATAAGGGAATGGAGGGAGTACTAAGTTTGAGACCCTTATTTTGGGGTGGAATAAATATCATTTTGTAAAGGGCTACTGATAGATATATTGCTCAGATTATGCAATTGCTATTGGATCTTGTCTAATACACATGAACACAATTTGATCTAATGCGGAATTTAGTGGACAGTAGATAATTGTACCTTCATTAGAAGAGGCCATCTCAATAGAGGAAATTGAATCTGAAGTTGATGATGAATTGCAGCAGCGTCTCCAGCACTGGCGGAGCTTAGGCAAGGCCAAATGGGCCACGGCCCGCCCAGCTCTGCAGCTTCTTCTCACAATATAGCTGGCCCATGGGTTGTAGAATGCCAGCTAGTAGTATTCCTTACAGCCTAGCCAATTCAGCCCGCCCAGCTTTTTTTGGCAAGCTCCGCCACTGGTCTCCAGCAACTAGCCGGTGCAACGGCAAGGCCTTCACGTCAATGAGCCGCGCTCTCTCGATTGGAAAAAGAGTGAGTTTAGGAGGAGACAATGAATAATGCCATGGACGAATGCGTACGTGCAAGTCTTCTCCTTATATAATGCGCTGGCTTTGACCGTGGGACCTTAACCATATTAGCGTAAATTCAGCCCCCAATCACATGCCCGATTTGTCAATTGCCATTTAATTGGTATTAATCCAGAAATTAATTAACGGGCCCATTGTAATTTATGGTAATTAACCTTTTGACCATTTGATCACATAATAATTCCAACATTCTCCCACTTGATCGAATGGTTGACATCATTAGTCCGTACCTCGACAAAAGCATCATACCAAGGTAATGTATTCATAGTAATCGAAAAGTTATTACTAGAACCCCATTATCTATAGCATAATACTCCGTCTCAACACGGATAATTATTCATGGTTGGGAGTTTGTATGTGCATGCAGACATACTCCCCACTTATGGTCCTAAGAGTTTGTTTCTTTATTAATAATCATGTGCACTTATTGAGTGAAATAAACTTTCTTATTGTCCAGATCAAAATCCGAGATCTCATTTATATAATTATCCCAACAATTAGAGGCTTGAGTTATACTTATGCTAGCAAAATTAATGGTAAGCCTTTAGTTAGGGGATCAGCTATCATGAACTTAGTGCATATATGCTGAATTTAATATTTAGTCTTGGACATTATCTTTCACAACATGATACTCACTTGATTGTTGTTACTCGCAAACTAATGTGCAGATTTCTTATCACACAAAATAATAATAATTATGTAGTGTGTCAGTCTAAGTCCGAGCAAAATTGTTAAGCTACAAACAAGGCTTGCCTGGTTGTATCACAACATAGCTAAAATTCAAAATTGCATTGCTTTCACCTTAGATAGTGGGAAACCAATTTTATATGTATCGTACCATAAAGTACAAACATGATATACTTGCTCCCACTCATCTCAATGTACATGCAATTTCCCTCCTTATTTCATATGAACCCATCAACTTCAGTTTTCCATTTCCCTTTTGTATATAACTCCCACTGATGCAAACATTCTAATAAATAATTAGAGTGTTTGACGGTGGTGAATATCGGGCAACAATAACGAAAACCTCATTCTTCTAGAACATGGGCCAATGTGAATAATTATCGATGAAAGTAATAAAAGAGTAATACACCTATAAGTACTAGGAAATGGACCACATTTTTGTGCTATTAATTCCATGTACCAAGTACTATGAAAAACTCCTTTATTACTTTTCTTTACTTATTTCCCTCAATATAACTGATATTGTGCCCCAAAATAAGAAAAGCCAAGTAGATGAAACGAAGGTGTATCTTACTTAATGAGAGTGTTCATTTCTCCCCTTCGAAATATGGCTTAAATGATAGTGTCATCATTTCGATGAGCACTCATAATAGACATTCGAGGATTCACAAGAGATATCGCAACCAAAACCATCATGACAACTCTTCATGATCAGACATTGCAATCAAAAACATCATTGCTACTCTTAATGATCATTTCTCCCATTCAAAATATGGCTTAAATGATAGTCACATCATTTTGATGAGATATAAAAACCCATAATAAACATTCAAGGATTCACAAGAGACATCACAACTAGAACTGTCGCGACAACTCTTAATAACACAATATTTGTTTTAAATACATCATCTAATAGGGAAGCAAAATAAGGTCCCTCTTTATGCTAGGAAAATACCAGTATATTATTAAGATGGACGATCTTCAACGCTTAAGGATAAATTCAAATGCTTGAACATCAGTCCAGCAGAAAAATCTTAAGACGTTGGTCCATCCTTTTGGAGTGTCCTCACAAAATGGAATCCCTGAAATGAGTTTGAATTGTGCAAGTGGCACCTAAGTCAACTCAACATTAATTATGGGAAGATAAGTAAACTAAAGATTCATAAATTTAAGAAATTATGGCATTACCCATATTAGAAATATTCTGATGGCAACTCTTTCATACCATGGCCGCCATGAGATGTTCTTCTTCTTGAACACACATAGCTATGAGCTCACTCATGGTCCACTTCTCCTTTCGTGTGTTATAATTGATCCTAAATGGACCATACTCCACAGGAAGCGAATCCATAATGAAGTCTATCAAAAGGCCTTCAGAAATCTCAATGCACATGCCCTCTAATTTCGCGGCCATATCGTTCATCGTTATGATATGGTTTCTAATGCCACTTACACCATCATACTTAGTGTTGAGTATTTCCATGATCAACATGCTGGCATGTGCTTTTGAGGACTTTTTGAATTGCTCCTCCACTAATGCCAGGTAAGTTTTAGCACACACAGAGTCAGGAATTGCTTCCCTAATCCCATGATTTATTGTGCTTTTCATGAGCTTGACAGCCATGCTGTTGGAGCGCTCCCATTTCTCCATATTAGCCTCATAAACCTTACTTTTCTCAAGAAGGCTTTCATCATCAGAAGGCAGAGGAATAGGAGCTTTTTCTCTAGGCGCGCAGTCAAGGTCCATGATCACAAGGGCATTCAGAATATGCTCCTTCCAGGAAGGAAAATTAATTTCATTGAGATTTTCAATTCCACTGATGTGCCCAGAAATAACTAATGGGTTCAAAGCTGAATAAAACATAAATAACATGGATATTAAAATTATGCATTATGAAAATATCCATATATAAGGAAACCTAATGCATGATATTAATCCTACGTTGGTCTGATTAATAACATGGCAAATTTAATAAAATCCTTATTCGCAACACCGTTGGGCAGTAACGAAAAGGAACAAAATGAAATATCTTTATTGAGAAATTAATTATAATAACCATGATAATAATCAACTTTGGTCAGAATATAATCATGCGTCATAAAAATTAATCATTGCAATTATCCCAAGATATGTAGTAGCCTTAGATAAAAGGTCCAAAAATAATCATTATAATCATGATCACATACAACGTTGGTCAGTATGTAACCATGCAGTACTAAAAGTAATCATCACAATTATTGTGAGAATATATAGCAGTGTTAAACTAAAATTTCTCGTTGGTTCCATTCTAATTCAACACTTAATGCTCGTGAATAATGACTGAAATGCACGCAATAATAATAAATCAACCGTGCAATGTAATTAGTAGAATTAAATAATAATGCACATCATGCGATTAACTTGTGCATAGGAGACGGCAGTGCAGAAATCATGCACTACTGCCTAACTAAAGCAACAACAATTAATTAATGACCGACAGCAATCAGAACTAATGCACATGTAACCTACGAAATGTACAGCAGGTGCAAAAACTAAGGCTCTAATTTGTATGATGCAACACCCAAAAGAAAAACTCAAGAACTATACTGATCATACAAATATTTAACCAGCCATCTAATTTTCTTAAAATAAAAACTAATGAACAGAATTCAAAGTCTCTGCATGTACTCATCCTGAAAGTACTGATGTACCTGAGGAGTTAAAAACTAAATAAGCTGCACGTGCTAGTACAGTAGTGGTACTAGGCTACTAGCCAACTCTGTCATTATAATGCCTGGTGCCATCGCTAAGCCTAATAGAAAAGTGCCCGTGCGGCCCATTTATATGCAAGGCCCATCTGATGCCCAGTCAAATTAGTTACGAGGACCGTAAAGCCGAATCCCTAATCGAGCGCAGCCAGCTCCCTGCTCCGCCGCCGCTACCATCAGGAAAAAACGGATCGAGGGGCGCGGCTGTAACGGAAATGAGCCGGCTGTCCGAGGAAAGTGTTGATGCACCGCGTCCCTCGCTACTGCGTTCGACGTGCACGGCAGCCGGAGCATCACTCTGTTACGTGCGGCGTCCAGAGGCGGCATGATGCGCATGACAACTGATGCCGACAGTGGCAGAGACATGCGACGCTCGCTTGGCTCCTGATGCGCGCGGTGGCGGCAGCACGGCGTGATGCGCTCACCTGGCGACTGCAGAACCACTCTGAGGCGCACGTGAGGAACAACACGCTAATGTGTGGTCTGATGGCTAAATGCGCGATTTTCAGGCAAGTTCTATCAGATTTGCAATTCCTTGCTCTGTATGATTAATCTACTACGAATTATCAAATCAATTCATGTAATCAGATCCAACCGTGCTACTGATACCAAATGTTAGATATATTGCTCAGATTATGCAATTGCTATTGGATCTTGTCTAATACACATGAACACAATTTGATCAAATGCGGAATTTAGTGGACAATAGATAATTGTACCTTCATTAGAAGAGGCCATCTCAGTAGAGGAAATTGAATCTGAAGTTGATGATGAATTACAGCAGCGTCTCCAGCAACTAGCCGGTGCAACGACAAGGCCTTCACGTCAATGAGCCGCGCTCTCTCGATTGGAAAAAGAGTGAGTTTAGGAGGAGACAATGAATAATGCCATGGACGAATGCGTACGTGCAAGTCTTCTCCTTATATAATGCGCTGGCTTTGACCATGGGACCTTAACCATATTAGCGTAAATTCAGCCCCCCAATCACAGGCCCGATTTGTCAATTGCCATTTAATTGGTATTAATCCCGAAATTAATTAACGGGCCCATTGTAATTTATGGTAATTAACCTTTTGACCATTTGATCACATAATAATTCCAACAGCTACATCCGGAAGCTTGAGGCTTGTAAACCTGAACGGCGTCAGGTGCTGGTTTCACCGGCCCTTCACGCGACACCAAGATGGATTGTGCCGGCCTAAAATTTGTGTAGACGGGGCGGATTTGAAGGAATCGTCAGAAGGGAGGTACGGTACAGTTTGTCGCGATTCGTCAGGCAAATTCCTAGGCACATTTGTCATCAAAACAGCAGGAGTAATGCATCCCTCCACTCTTGAAGCTCTAGCTTGTCGTGAGGCAAATGTGTTAGCATTGAACCTACTACCATCACACGTGAAAGTGGCATCTGATTGCAAGGTTGTGATAAATGACATCCGGCAGGTAACGGGAGGAAGATATGCATGAATCGTCAAAGAGATCAATTCTATGATCCACCAGTTCGAGAAGTGCTCCTTCATCTTCAAGGGAACAAGTTCAAATTCAGAGTCATGTAGCCTTGCTAAACATGCTTTCGGTCTGGGTCTAGGCCGCAGATGGCTCCTTGACCCTCCCGATCTTCATTGTATCCCTATGAACATTATTGATTAATAGTGTGTTTAGACTAAAAAAGAAGATTTCAAAAAAATATCGGTGCCCGTTATATTTGGTTAGGGATCTCGAAAATCTTTCTTCCGTCCCTGTAAACGATGTGATGATTTAATAAAGCTTCGTGGAATTGTTTCAAGAAAAATATGTCAAAGAAAATTGCAGTGCAACAACCACTTTTTTGCAAGAAACATCAAAAGAGCACCAGAAGTAATAAAAATCACAACCAGGTTCGTGGACCACCTACCAACGACTACAAACACTAGAGCGAGCTGAAGGCACACCGCTGTCATCGCCCATCCATCGTAGTCAGGCAAACATTGTTGTACTAGACAGCTGGGAAGTCGTCGTGCTAAAGCCCTACAGGACCAGCGCACTAGAGCAGCAACCATCGCGGATGAAGAAAATCATAGATAGAAAGGATCGAACCTGTAAACACCCAAACGAAGACGAACGAAGATCAAATCCAAACAGATCCAACGAAGACCAGCACCGACCGAATCCCACGATATCCAACGGAGACACACGTTCACACGTCCTCCGACGAAGCTAGACACACCATCATGATGGGGATAGAACGTGTGAGACATTATTCATACAAAGGGACATCGCCGCCGCCACACAACCCCAACCAAGACGATGAACCTAAAAAGAACAAGAATGAGGTCCCTTCCGCAGGTGGGGGCTGAGGTCCTCCACATCTCCGTGAGCCAAAGGTCATTGGAGATGAGGCGGACCGGCGGTGGCGCCGATGGGAGAAGGAGGAAAGCCTGAAATCTTTTCTTGTGGAGGAGGAAAGAGGTTGATGATCTCCGTTGTTGACCACAAAGTGCAGCGACCACTTAATTAGGACACATGCTCAGCTGATCATGAGTACATCTCATCTCTCTACAATTTTGTTGTTGAAATAGTACACTTTTTAAGTTTCATGAAAAAAACATGCACCTAGAGATTGAACACAAGTATTTACTCCCTTTGTAAATATTTTACAAAACGTTTTCGATCATTACTACTTTAGTGATCTTAAACATCAGCGGAAGTACTTCTTTAATTTATCTCTAAAACCTTCTAATCACAGTATAAATTGCTATGTTTCAAACTTAGAGAAAACTACATTGTGATAACTTAATTCAAGTGTGTGCTAGTCCAAAGTAACACTAGATCATCCCTAGCAGATCTCGTATAAGTCTCGCGAAGTATGTTTTTCATGTCATTTTACGGGTTGGGCGGGTCTGGCTCATAAATTTTTACAGGCGTCCCGTAAACCGCCCTCCATTTCCTTCATATATGTGGGCGCGGGGGCTTTTTAGGGTTCCTGTCCCGTTTTCCCCTCATCCACCTCCGCCGCAAATTCCTCCTTCGACGAGAAATCTCTAGACATCCAGCCATGGTTTGCGCCGCATTTAAGCACTGGAAATTGCCGGAGATGGCCTCGGTGGGTGTTAGACGTGGCGATGGCGGGCGGGTGGGGGGGGGGGGCACAAGCGGCACAACGGCGATGAGGCCGGAAGCTCCTCCCTCCGCTCTCCTGTGTCAGAAAAGCAAGGGGAACAGGCGTGCGGCCCCGCAGCGCCAGAGCGCCATGCGTGGGCGAACTTCCGTCACTGCCAAGACGACTATGGCGGCGAGTCGATTTAGTATGCTAGTTTCGTTTTCCGTTTAGTATGATGTTTAATTTCGTTTTGTATTGGACCCTGTATGGTACGTAGTAGATGAACTCCCATATGCTATGTTTGATGAACTCCGGTGATCTATGTTTTAGCGTGAACTAAAAGTTTGAATGCGCGGTATCAGTTGCAGGGTCTGTCCTGGCTGCGCGTCCAGCGTCCTGCAAAAAACATTTTCGGGATATCATAAACGATTTTTACGGGACGAGGGTTGTGGGGTATACTAGAGATGCTTTCAGGGCATCTTCAATGGATATCCTCATAACCGCCCGCTTTAGACCGGATCGCGCGGGGCAGACTTGTTTTGCCCTCTAAGGGCATGACCAACGCTCCACTCTGGATGGTCGCTCCAGCCCTCCACATCGGATTTGGTGGTCCAAACTAAAAAAGGGTGTTGCTTGCAGAGTGGAACGGGCGCTTGCAGAGGAGACTGCCTCCTCCCAGACAAAAAGTCGCTTCAGCTCTCTCCTAGCCAATGCCATGGCAAACTCAGCTTGCTTTAGCTCTTTGCGGTTGGGAAAGTGAGAAAGAGAAAGAGAATCAGGGAGGCTGCAGCACTGGACCGGTCTCATTTCACACCGTGATTTCAGCCTCAAATATTTACGTGGAATCTGAAGCAGCACTATACTAGTGCCTTCATTGTACATGCCCTAACGCGGTATTGTATCTGTCAGCGGGTTGGTCCGACCTCATTTTTTTAGTAATGGGTACCATGGAATTGTTCAACACAATTCAGTGGATTGACAATCTACACACATGTCAGTTTTCTCAAAAATCGCAAAATTACCCTTCTCACAAACCCTATCTCCTCCCTTCCCCATCCCGTAGCCACCATACTCCGACGCCCTGCTCTTCTCCGGCCGGCGCGCCACCGCCTTCCAGCCCGCCCCTCGTTTCTTCCGGCCGGCGGGCCACCCCACTTCCGCTCGACGCACCCGCTTGGCTCGCCATTGGATCCAGCCGGTAGACGAGGCGGCGCGCTCCCCGTCGTCGTAGCAGGGTGAGCTGGCGCCCCACCCCGCCCCCAGTCCCTCTGCTCGGGCGTCCAGACGCAGGAGCTGTCCATCTCTCGTCGGTCCTCTTCTTCTACCACCGGCTGGTTCTCTCCAGCAGCACATCCTAGCTGCTGCTTCATACATGGCGCTTAGATTGATACGGTAGGAGTCGGTTCTTGTGTCAGTTTCAGAGTTGATTCGAATGATACATTTCGTGTAGAGATAGATGCTCAATCGTATTTACTCATTTATGCTGCTGAAATTGTACTGGTTGTGTGTTTCGAGGGAGATGAAGCTATGAGCAGTTCCTGGTGTGAAGTGGTAAGGGTAGAATGGTTTTTTCCTTCTCCAGTTAATTTCTGTTAGTACATTTTGGCTATGAAACTTTCAAAATACATTTTGGCAACAGTGAAGTTTATAATGGTATTTTGGAGTTTGACCGAAGTTTTAATGGTACACAGGCAATGCTCTGCTCGTAGTCTCAGCCACGCGCTGCTGTTCGTACGCTCTTGATCTCGTCTGCTGTCGTCCCTCCCTCAACATCGTCCGCGTCGGTTCAGTCCTCTCCGGGCCCATCAGCCCTGCAACTAACACCGCCCTGCCATCTCGGTCGCACTCTTACTCCGCGTATCCCTCCCCTTCCACCGCTCTCTTCCTCTCCGGCCTGAGCGCATCCGCTCACCAGACCATGCTTCTGCGGCATGGTGCACCTCTCTGCGCGCCACTACCCCCAGCAGGAGGCCTCTTCTTTGGAGTTGGCCGCCACGGCTCCGCGCTGGTGCGGCCTGATGTCCTTCGCCGGACCTGCTTCTTGTGGGCTGCAAAGATGGGCGGAGGAGCAATCAGGTTAGCTCTCCATACCTCTGATCTATGCTGCACTGATGATTGCTAATTTAGTGATTTGGTTTGTTGCCTAGTTGTGATAAGCTTATTGATTCTTGTAAGACCAAGTCCAAATTGATTCCTAGTGCTTGAAATATGTGTTTGGTGGCATCCTTGCAGTCTGCCTCCAGTTAAAAGTTTACAATTTAGCAGAAACTTGTAGATTTGGGTTGTTGTTTACTGCCACTTTGACTATGTGCTTAAGTCTCTATCTGTAGCAGAGGATTGAGGATTGCCTTCTTACCTAGAACTCTCCACCGTCATATACCTAATGTGCCAGTCTTCATGAATTGTATCACAATGGATGCGTCAATATTTGAACAAAGAAGATATAGTGAACATATCGAATGGAGCATGAGATGCAAGGTCGTATTGCTTTTTTGGGGGAAGAAAATGTTCCCTTCACTGCACTGACTCCTGATGATATACCCACTTTAACCACTAAAATACTTGCATGTTGATCCAACATTAGTAGGACGATATACAGGCTTTAGACTAACCCATTTGAACCTCATCTTTGCCCCTCCGCTACACACGTTTCTGCTCAGTGGCGTGACACCCATGTTTGACATGTATCAAGTGTGAACACTCCGTTGGCACCTTTTTGACATGTATCACCTTCTTGGTTCTCTCAAGTCACCAATGTGGCAATGTTGTACCTATGGCAGGTGATTTTATGCTCAAATAGTGTGTTAGAGAAAGTCAATCACCTTGTTAGTTTTTCATTAGCTTATAAACTTGAACTTTATTGATATAAAACTAAAAAGTAAAAACAATGACATCTGCTTTGCTTTTATTTCCTTTTTTTTCTGTTATCTATTGACCATTCGTGCCTCTCACTTCTGGGGATGCACTAACGGAGTCGACCCACCATGTAGGTGCATTTCCTCTATCAGTGTTGTCCCCTTTGCGACTTAAACTTCTGGTAAATCTACACCGGAAATTTGGTCCACTCCATGCGCATTAACAATCTAATGTTATGTTTTATAACATACTGTTTAAGACATTGCCGCATTAAAACTCTATAATACTGTAACTCCAACATAATGTCAAAATATGAACCTTTGCTGCCCAGTCACAGACACAAGTTACTTCAAAAGCTACAAAAATCAGCAAAACGAAAGTGATATTTTGGTTGGTAATATTTGTCTAACAACTATATCTTCTTTTTTGTAAACATATTTTACAGCCATTATATACTTAGTTACCGATGGAACCTGCTCTTTTTGGTGTTTGAAATTAGCAACTAAATATTTCTTTAGCCTCAAATCTCTATAAATCTTGGTTGCTAAAACTCAATAGTGATCAGTCATTGAAACTTCAGTTGCATTAGTCTAACACTTGAATATTGAGGTTCATCGCAGCTTAGATCACATGGCAGTGACAACCCACAGTTATCAACTAACGGTTTAAAATTTATAATGTCTTCTCACACTTTGTTTTATGTTAATCAGTTAGTGATATTGACGCTATGTTGTGTACTGGCTTGTATGGAGGCAAGAGAGAAGAACTGTTCTTCTAATTCTTGCTTGTTTTATTCCTCATAGGGGGTCCTATCTATATTGACGACCTAACAATCCAATGTAAGTAACCATCAATCTTATTTCTAATTGCTTGAGGACGAAGCTAAAGGATTTCTTGGGAGTTCAGCGGTGTGACGAAGTTTAGTTAAATCATTTTATATCGTGAAAATGAAAACGATGGAAGCACCAATTTTTCATAAAAATTTCTGCAGAATTAGATACAAACAAGAGTACAATATTGCCTGTATTCAAGTCTTAGAAATTTGGAGTGCCTTAGCTTTGTGAAGCTTAGCAATCATGATTTGATATATCTATTTTGTTTAGTTACCAGATGAAAAACTCAAGATGGAGGCCTGTGTTTGCCTTGGAGACAGGTGGACCACCTAACGCCGATGGCGAAGACTTTGAAGAGGACAGTGGTTTTCTTGGCAGGACAAGGCTTGGCCGACTCGTCCAAGCTGCTGGAAGGCAACTACTTGAAAAGCTGAACTCTGCCAGAAGCAACTCCCCCACAAAGATATTCCTTGTGCTCCTTGGATTCTACACCGCCAATGCTCTGGCAACAATCCTAGGGCAGACTGGTGACTGGGATGTTCTTGTTGCTGGCGTCGTAGTGGCTGCCATTGAAGGAATCGGCATGCTCATGTACAGAAAACCGGTCACCAGGCCTCCTGGACGATTTCAGTCATTTATTTCAATGGTGAACTTCTGGAAAGCCGGTGTATGTCTGGGGCTTTTCGTGGATGCCTTCAAGCTGGGAAGCTGAGTTCCCGGGTTTCACCTTGTACGTTTACCTATCAGTACTGCAGTCGATCCATTGAGCCCATTGTAACGTATGGATTTAACACCACAAATGGTCATGCGCTCATGGATCAAGTTTTGGTCTTGTAGTTGGCCCGAATGTTTGCAGAGATAGCTTATAGGTGATCAGTTTCTTCCTGGTTCATCGAGATGTTCTGGAATAAGTGTTCTTCTGGGGTGGTGTACTTGGTGAGGACTGATAGCATACCACTGTGTTGCGAGCAGCATCGGGCCCGAAAATGTACATATGATTGTCGAGTTTCTCTTAGATTCTGATGCTGTGATGGAATTCTTAGTCAGATGTTCAGTTTTGTGCTGCAGGGAAATAATTCAGGCTGCATTGTAAATGCTCGTGCGTAGCATATGATGAGCTGGTTCTTCAATGCTTTATGAACATACATTCTTTGTAACTTGCTTTGCATTTCTTGTTCAGTACTCTCCCGGCAAAAATAGATGATGCCTTGATAAGTTTTCTTTCCATTTTTGCGGGTGTTGATAAGTTCTTTTTCGAGTGTCAACAGTTTATCTTTCCATTTTTATTTTTCTGCTGATATATCTCCAGTTAGAAAGATGCCAAAATGAGCCGAAGAAACATGCTAAATATGAGGTCAGGTGGTAAGAGCATCTACAACCGGACGCCTCAAAGGCTCAAACGCCCGGCCGGGCCGTCCGGTCATGAAATTTTGACCTAGTTAGACGTCTCAAACGTCCAGCATAACCGGCACACCTCGTATTCAGCCCAAATAGGGGGGATATGGGACACTCGGATGTGTTTGTCATGCCGGACCTGGCCCACCTGATTCCACATATATTTCTTCCCATCTGCTTGCATCAAACCCTATCCACTTCACTCCCCGTCGCCACCCAATCTCATCTCCGGCATGACGGGCAGGGGATCTTAATCCGACCAATCCGGATTCATCGATTGGGGTGTCATCTTATGCGGGTTGGAGGAGGCAATGGACATCCACATTGCACTCCACCGCTCCCGAGAGGACAACGCCCGATCGATGGCAAAATTTATCCGACACGACTTCATAGCGTTGGGCGGTCTTCGCGGTCCCGGCAGCCTTCAAATCTCTCCTTCCCCATCTTCGGTCGGGCGGAGCATGAGTCCCATCGGGATCGGAGTGCCCGTTGTGGGAAGGATAGGATAAGAGCCGCTGAGGCCCAAGTCGCTAAAGACATGGCGGCAGAGGGTGCGACTGATGCGGTGGCGCGGTTGACCGCAGATGAGGAAGCCATCCGCGCCTGCATTATGAAGAAGCGGCAGCGGAGGAGCACGCGCACCCTCGCCAGAGAGCAGAATCGGGCGGTCCGTGCCATGACCGAACTGCCACCAAAGGAGAAGGAGGACAACGACGACGATGATAGCTCCGACGACGAGCAGATCCGGCTCGATCCCTACGACATCTTCGATCGGTACATCCACAACAAGGGTGCCAGGAAGGCCAAGGGCAGCCATGGATGCTCTTCTCCATCATAGCCAAACATGCCAAATTTTGGTGGACCGATGACATGTTTAGTGATGTAGTAGTCAGACGATGTGTGTAATGCATGACGTAGTTGCATGTGTTTGTAACTTTGTATAGATTTGAGGTATGGTAATTGAGGTGTCCGGTTATGAGAAGGAAAATTTGAGGCTTGACCAGTCGGTGTCCGCAGACATACCCGGGCGCGTCCGAGGATGTTTATGGGTCGAATTTATCCATCGCGGCTGTAGACCTCTTTGAACTAACCTAGAGGCCGTGCTTAGGCGAAAATCAATATCAGTGAAGTAATCCCGGAACTCTAGAAATCGTGAAGAATTTCTTCCATTTTGATACCCACGGCCCTTTTTTAAATGAAAAAAATGTATGGGACCGAGCCTATCTTCTAATCAAGTTGGGCCCATGTGAGAACGTGTCTCACACACATCTCAAAGCCTTCTTCCTCGTTAGCATGCCTTGTGCGAAGAAGTCCACAGAGATGCCTTGTGCGAAGAAGTCCACAGAGATGCCTTGTGCGGAAAAGTGACCGAGGGCATCTAGTGTTAACCCTGGATACCGTATTCGTCTGCCACCGGTAGGGAGCAGTTTTTTTTAGAATTACCACATGTCCATTAAACAAACAAATTACAATGGATACATACGTGGTCACTCAAAGAGACAAACAAAGCGCCAAGTGTCTTGAAGATTTGCACAAGAGAGCTCAGAAATATAAAATTTACATCTTGACCGTCGGAGATCCATGTGCCCAACCTAATCATCATGCGTCCTCGGCCGTCGCACCGCCGGAGAAAGAGATAAGCAGCCACCACACCAAAATCTGGATGAACTTCATTGCATACCATGCTGCTTTGTGAGACGACTAAACGGCCCGTCAAACATGCCGAAACCGAGTCTTTGTGGCACGTCGGCCGGAGATCATCTCCAAGTCTGCCAGATCCCAACACCGTCACCTTCATCCTACTTGATCGGAGAAGAAGAGCGCCGCCGCAAGCCATCATCCGCATACCACACTCCAAGACACTCACATACTCTACACAAACTGACGTAGTCGCCTGAGAGGACGCCAAACTCCAGCCAACACAACCTAATATCGACGAAACCACAGTCCGACGAGACATAGAGGCTACCTCCTTTCCGACGATGCCAATTGAAGCACCAACGGCGTGGGGAAGAAGCAGAGCCATCTTATTCCGACATGGCGTTGATCCCACCAATGATGCAACGCCTCTGAGAAAAACTAAACCTACCCTATCTAGTCGCCGGAGCAAAGTCGCCAGGGTCCCCGGTCCCCCGCGGCGCCGGAGTGGCAGCCAGAGGGACCGAGGACCCACAACCTCGCCGGCGTAGAGAGGAGGCAGAGAGATCGCCTTGGAATCGCCTGTGCGTGCGAGGCGGTTCCAACGAAGCGGTTCCTTGGGTTGGGAAAAAGAAAAAAAATAACTGTCGGTCGGTAGGGACCAGTTCATGGACCATGATGCGGGGATGACAAGCATACATTTTAAACCGAACTTCAACAAGTCGGATAAATTATATGTAAACTGTCTGGTTTTCCTCTAAATTGGAGTATATTCATTACATTTTTTTTATATTTTCACTAAAAAACGACCAGACGTAAACCTACTTTAAATCCATACCGATGCCCGCCATCCAAGTCCTTATTGCCCCCTAGTGTTTTGTGTCCGGACATGTCCGGCGGGGATGATACCCGTGTAGTGAAGGTGCGGCCGCAGACAAGGAAGGGTAGGAACTGGGACACGGACCGGTCCACTTGGGACTCGAGGCCCTGCCGCCTTCCGTACACTACCGCTCTTCGTCAGATTCCGTTGTCTGTCATCGGTAGATGTGAGGTCGACGATGGATGTGGATGGGGCGACACGCTTGTCGTGCCACCAACGCCAATGAAGCGTCGTTGGCGGGGCGAAGGACACTTAGTTGTTGGCGATCTCGTCCACGATTGCCAACACCGCCACCACGTTGCAAGCGGCGTCAGCATGCGTAGTCTCGTAGAGCGCCCACTGCTCGGCAATGAAGTTGGGGTTCTTCGCCGCCACAACCTCCTCGCCCACGCGTGATACGTCTCCAACGTATCTATAATTTTTTATTGTTCCATGCTATTATATTATCCATCTTGGATGTTTTATATGCATTTATATGCTATTTTATATAATTTTTGGGACTAACCTACTAACCCAGAGTCCAGTGCCAACTTCTATTTTTTCTTTGTTTTTGAGTTTCGCACAAAAGAAATATCAAACGGAGTCCAAACGGAACGAAACTTTACGAAGATTTTTCTTGGACCAGAAGACACCAGATGGACTTGGAGTACACGCCAGGGGTTCTGCGAGGAGGCCACAAGGGTGGAGGGCATGCCGAGGGGGGTAGGGCACGCCCCCTACCTTGTGGGCCCCTCGTGCCTTCACTGACCTACTTCTTCCGCCTATAAATTCACATATATTCCAGAAACATCAGAACATCCATCGAAACCACTTTTTCGCCGCCGTAAGCTTCTGTTCTCGCGAGATCCCATCTGGAGGCTTTTTCCAGCACTCTGCCGGAGGGGGAATCAACCACGAAGGACATCTACATCAACCCTATTGCCCTTCTGATGAAGTGTGAGTAGTTTACCACAGGCCTACGGGTCCATAGCTAGTATCTAGATGGCTTCTTCTCTCTCTTTGATGTTCAATATCCGATGTAATCTTCTTTTGCAGTGTGTTTGTAAACATCCAATAAATTGTGGGTTTATGATCAGATTATCTATGAATAGTATTTGAGTTTATTTCGAATTCTTTTATGCATGATCTAATATCTTAGTAATTCTCTTCGAACTATCGGTTTGATTTGGCCAACTAGATTGGTTTTTCTTACAATGGGAGAAGTGCTTTGCTTTGGGTTCAATCTTGCGGTGCTCAATTCCAGTGACAGAAAGGGACATGACACGTATTGTATTGTTGCCATCGAGGATAACAAGATGGGGTTTTCATCCTATTGCTTGATTTAATTCCGCTACATCTTGTTTAATGTGTTACTCTGTTCTTATGAACTTAATACTCTAGATGCAGAATTATTTCGGTCGATGTGTGGAGTAATAGTAGTATATGCAGGCAGGAGTCGGTCTAGTTGTCACGGACGTGATGCCTATATCCATGATCATTGCCATAGATGTCGTTATAATTATTCGCTCTTCTATTAATTGCTTGGCAATAATTTGTTGACCCACCATAATACATGCTATCATGAGAGAAGTCTCTAGTGAAACCTATGGCCTCCGGGTCTATTTTACATCTTATAAGTTCCAGGTCTACTATTTTGCAATCTTTTTCTTTTCAATCTATAAACCAAAAACCCAAAAGTATTTACTTTACTAGTTCATCTATCCCTATCAGATCTCACTTTTGCAAATAACCTAGAAGGGATTGACAACCCCTTTATAGCGTTGGGTGCAAGCTTGTTGTTTGTTTGTGCATGTATTTGGCGACTTGTGTGTAATCTCCTACTGGATTGATACCTTGGTTCTCAGAACTGAGGGAAATACTTACTCTACTTTGCTGCATCACCCTTTCCTCTTCAAGTTAAAAACCAACGTAAGCTCAAGAGGCAGCAGGAAGAATTTCCGGCGCCGTTCTCGGGGAGATCTACGCCAAGTCTAGTCAAGATTTGTCTTCTTCAACTCGCCAATCTCCGGTGCCGTTGAGATCTACGCCAAGTCAAGACCTACCAAGTAACCTTCATAAAACTTTCATCTCTTGCATTTACATTATTTTCCATTCGCCTCTCGTTTCCTCTCCCCCACTTCTAAAACGATTTTCAAAAATATTTGCCGTTTCTTCGCCCTTTTTCCCGCCCGATTTTATGTTTGCTCGTGTTGCCATGTGCCTTCTATTTGCTTGCATCTTCGCTTGCTAAAGATCTATTTATGGATCCTCATCCACTTGCTAATCTTTTTAAAAGATCCAATTATGATGAACCAATTGCTAGTGAGTTGAGTGCACTAGATTATCTTTATGAGGTTTTGCTTGAAATTCGTGAATTTGAAATTTGTGATGAAATGTTGAAAGAAGAAATTTATGAAGTGATTCACGATAGATCTTTGAATGAAAAACATGATTGCAATGATGTTATTATAAATTCTATTAATGTCAATTATGTTAATGATATTCAAAACCCTAAGCTTGGGGATGCTAATTTTGCCATCTCCACTACTTGTTGCAATGATCATGATTGGGGTGATTTTTCTTATAATCTTGAAAATTTATTTAATCCCCATGATGATTGTAAGATTGACCTTAATGTTTGCAATAAAATTGAAAGTGGGTTTGGAAGAGTGTCAACTTTAGATCTCACATATTTGGAGAATGTTCAATCTTATGATTTTTTTGATAAAAGTGGGTTTGGAGAGGTCATGACTTTAGTTAATGTTGATTCCACTATTTTGGAAGAGTGTCAACTTCGTATGCATGTGGATCGTGTTGAGAATATGTTTTGTGATAGCTATATTGTTGAATTTTCATATGATCCTACATGCAATTATTATGAGAGAGGAAAATATGGTTGTAGAAATCTTCATGTTACTAAATTACCTCTCTTCATGTTGAGATTGATCTTGTTTTCTTTTTCTTGCTTGCATATGCTAGATATTGCTTGTCTTGATTCGTTTTCCTATAAAATGCCTATGCATAGGAAGTATGTTAGACTTAGATGTAATTTTCACATGCTACATGATGCTGTTTTTTGTGCTTCAAGTCTTATCTTTCATGTGAGCATCATTAAAATTATCAATGCCTAGCTAAGGGCGTTAAACAATAGCGCTTGTCGGGAGGCAACCCAATTTTATTTTTGCTTTTTACTTTTTGATTCTGTTTTGCAAGTTTTACACATTATTACTTCTTTAGTAATTGTGTTTTGGTGTTTTAATTAGTGTTTGAGCCAAGTAAGACCTTTGTGATAGCTTACGGTGATCGTTGACTTGATTTTACTGAAAAACAGAAACTTTTGCGCCCAGTGCAGAAAATTCAATAATTCACTGGAACGTAGAAACCTTCTGAAATTTTTACACAAAATTGATATACAAATTCCCCACGTTGTTCAATTGTTTCAGAATTTTTAGAATTACATAAGTATGCGAAGTTTTCAGATTGCTATAGACTGTTCTGTTTTTGACAGATTCTGTTTTCTATGTTTTGTTTGCTTATTTTGATGCACCTATGGCTGGTATGGGGGGGGGGTATGAACCATGGAGAAGTTGAAACACAGTAGATATTACACCAATATAAAATTAGAATAAGATCATAACAGTACCTTGAGTGGTTATTTGCTTTGTTTTACTAACGGAGCTCACGAGATTTTTGGTTGAGTTTTGTGTTGTGAAATATTCAAGTTTTGGGTAAGGATCACAACAGTACCCTGGGAAGGCATCCCCTCTTTGTCTTCATCTATCGGTAATTTTACTTGAGGCTATATTTTTATTCACTACATGGTATGTGTTTTTCTTGGAGCGTCTTGTATGATATGAGTCTTTGATTTTTAGTTTGTCACAATCATCCTTGTTGTACACACCTTTTGAGAGGGACACACTTCAATCGTGATTTATTAGAATAATCTATGTGATTCACTTATATCTTTTGAGCTAGGCAATTTTGCTCTAGTGCTTCACTTATACTCCCTCCGTCCCGAAAAACACGTCGCGACGGCATTTTTGCAAAAAAAAAAACCTCCCGTTTTTCCCGACCAAACCCGCGCTCCTCGTCCTCCTCCTCCGACAGAAGTAGCAGCTGCGCTGCTCTCCGCCGCCACTGCTTCACTGCTCCCCGCCGCCGCAGCTCCCCTTCTCCCCCGCTCTCCTGCCGCCGCAGCTCCCCTGCTCCCCCGCTCTCCCGCCGCAGCTACCGCTCGCGTGCCTCCCGAAGCTCCCCCTTTCTCAAAAAATCCTTGATTTGGATCCCATGTTAGTCCAACCCACAGCTACTGCCGCGCTCTGCTTCGGCTGCGTCGGAACCGCCGTCGGAGAGCCCGCAGGCGCCGGATCTGGACCACCAACAACAACCTCGCCTCCCCTGCCTCGTCGCGGGCTCGCATCTCTTCTTTTTCATTTCTCCCTGGCTTGACTGGTTGCGGCGCCGGAGAAGGCCGGGGCCGCGCTCGTCGAGGGGGACGCCGTGCGGGCCGAGGCCCTCTTCACCGAGGTCCGTGTGTGCTTGATCAACAGTCAATTTGGACTTGGAATTTGCAATCTGCTTTTACCTTGAATGATGTTCTGCTTGTTACTTCTTGCCTTTGCTGTTATTAATACAAAAAGTCATGCCATGTAATGCCATCGGCAGTACGTCCTTTATTGAGATCTTGAAAATGTAGAGCCTACTGAAGTTAAATCTACTCCATGTTCAGTTATGATCAATCGGGAGTCCATCTCTGTTTGGTTCAATATTCCATGTTTAGTTAACTGTTGGAGCAGCTAGCAAGTGATTGATCGACTCCTCTCTGTATATATCGCAATGCATGTGTGGTTTAAGTGTTTTGCTAGGTTCTGAACTAGGGTGTGGCAAGCAATCTTGGACTAATAATTGATAACTATGTTTAGCCATTCGTACTTTATTGCTGCATGCCATAGAGTTGATGTTGTCGATTGTTTGATAATTCAACCTTTTTAAATGTGGGTTGGTGGCTATTGCTCTGTCCGATTGCATTAGATCCCTTGTTTGTTTCCAATAGTTCTGGCTCTACTTCTGGTGGTATATATACTGAAACAAACTGAGATGAACTCGATCAGCAGTCAATTTTGATTTGGAGTCAGCAATGTGGTTTTGCCTTAATACAACAAGTAATTCCATCAGCAGTAAGTCCGTGATTCAGATCCTAAAAAATATAGACCTTACTAAAGTAAAGCAAAGTAGGTGTCATCAACTCTTCAGAGTCATGAATGTCCAATTCAGAGTTGTGTTATTTCATATGGCTGGCTGCACCTTTGGTACTGACATATCAGGAGGAGTGTTCTATGTTGTCCATTCCATAATTCTTTGATATTCAGATAGTACCCAAACCAGTTGATATTCTAGTTTCAAGATTATGTATATCATTACTAGCTCGTAAGATTCTTATCTGACTTACTGCTTAATCTATCTACTGATTCTATATGACTAGTTAGGGGTTCAAGGTTGCAGCTCGTTGTAGAGACATACATCAACTCATCTTTGTAGAGACAGACACCAGTTATTGTTAGATTTTCAAGATGGATTGCATCATCAGTTGTAGAGACAGACATCAACTTCTAGACCTGTAGAGACAGACATTGCAGCTCGTATATGCCACACTAAACTTCTAGATATATGCTTGACCAAAAGGACTCACCAGTATATGCCACACTAAACTCCAACAGTATACTCCATGTGTACAGTGTACTACAGGTTTAGCATACAAAAACAAAACTGCATTCCAATAGACTTTAGTGGGTTTCTTTCTACCTAGCTTAATTAACCTTTCAGTTAGTATACAGCTGATCAATTTGCTCCTCTTCACTATACCCACCAGGTAATTAATCAGTGGACTACAGTTGCTGAGAAATTAAACTACCCAAGGTTGTATATGTTTAGATCATGAAGGAGAGATGTATAAGGTTGTATATGTTTAGATCATGAAGGAGAGATGTATAAGGAGAAATTAAATAACCCAGATAATTCAATTAATCCAAATAACCCAGATAATTCCAATAAATTCCAACAAGGATTTGATATACAAGGATTAGACAAGGCATACACAAGGACATGACATAAGGGCCTCTTTGTCCCCCCCTTGACACAAGATTACACAAGACATACTCCACATGATATAAGGGCCTCTTTGTCCCCTCTGACTACATTATTTCCCTTTCTCTGGCCACTTCTCCACTTACCTTCTCTTTCTTTTCCCTTCCATTGCTAATTCTTCCCTTCCCTTTACTTTTCTTTCTTTTCTCTTTTATAGCTAATTCTTTCCTTTCATTTTCTTTTCCTATTGCAATTTCCATTTCTTCTATAATGGCCCTGGTATCAACAACTACCTGACTGTCGCAATATACACTGATTATTTCCCTACCAGCATTCTGAATACGATCCTTGTGCAAGTGTGGCAACTTATACTGATTTCCTCCTTTGTATTTCATAACTTCAAACATAACTGCTTCTAATGTAATAAGGCTTCTGTGCAACTTGTGGGGGGTCATAGTTCTCGAATTCCTCTTCCACACCCTGTACCAGTTCCTGGATGTTTGTAGGAGACCTGTAGTCAGTTAGAGACTAGAGAGAGCAATGGAAGTAGAGGTCTAAACAATTGAACTCGGGGCTATTTGGGGGCTGTTGTAGCAATCAGATGTCAAGATCAGTTTGTTGCACAGCTTCTCGAAAAGCTACATCATTGGGAAGGACATGAGGCCTTGCGTTATCCTATTGGATGAATATTGTTGCTCCGTCATCATCGTCAGGCCACTTATCCTGAATTGTCGGGATAACCTTATTGATGAGATAATCTCTGCACATAGGCCTGGTTACTTTCATTGATGTCAACACTTTTGCTCCCTTTGCTCTGTTCTGACTTTTCCGCACCGCCTCAGTCTCTTCGATGAATGCCCAAGTGCTGATCTTCCCATCAAATGTTAGCTCCCCCTCATTGTTATATCGAGGCTTGGCCATAGCTGTTAGAAACATTACCTTCCCAATGCTGTGAGTATTTGACACGGTGCGCTGGGGTTCAGGTTCTCCTGGAAGTATATAGTAAATATTCTTCACTCTCGTCAAGTCAAACCACTTTTCATCAATGTGAACCATGTTGGTCATTGGTTTGAACATAGCCCGAGAAGTTGAGATCGAATTGTCATCAAGCATGGACTTACAAAATTTCAGTCTCGCAAGCTTGTTCTCTGGCTTGAGGTGAGGCTTCACAGTGCTTGTGATGCGGTTGAGCTCATTCAACTAGAACCTCTTATGTAGGGTCGATCGGGCCACACCTAGAGACCATGCCAGAGATAGAATTGTCCTTCTTTTAATTAGTGGAATTGTTGAGGTCCTCGGTAGATCCAGCTCCTTTCTCTTTCGGCCAGATCTTCCTGGCTTCTTGCTTGAGACATCTACTTCTTTGCCATCGGCAATTTGCTTTTTGACGTCTTCCCAGATTCTTTCAACAGATCGTACACTTATGTCCAACAGGTTTGAGACTAGCAGCTTGTCGTCTGGTTGAACTGACCCATCTTTGAGCTCGATTACCACCAAGGCGAAGTAAACACCATGCCTCTCCTTATCTGACAATTCTCTTCTCTTCTCTTGAAGTATCCAATTCATAACTTCACCCTCTTCCTCTTGAGCTTCATCCTCTTTCCCTTCATCTTCTTCAGGCATCCAATTCATAGCTTCATCGTCTTCCTCTTGAGGCATCAAGTTCAAATCCATAGCTCCATTATCTCCCACTTGAGGTTCCTCCTCTTCAGGGATCCAATTCAAATTAATACCTCCATCGTTTTCCTCTTGAGGCATCATGTTCAAATCAATAGCTTCCTGTTCTTCCTTTTGAGGCATCAAGTTCAAATCCATAGTTATGTTTCCTGCCATCAATGAAAAAAGATGAGTACACCATGGTACCATAACAAGAATATACACACACAAAATGAGTATGCAAGTCAAACAAGAAATGCATTTGTACTAGTCAAACAAGAATACACACACACAAAGTAGTAGGAGGAGTACTACTGTCAACACTTTCAATCATGAGTAAATCAGAAACTAGTCTCAGCTTGAATATTGATCGAAATGCATTTTCCTTTCTTTAAGTGAACTAGTCTCAGCTTGAGTCCTGATCTACTGTAGTTTTTTTTAAATTGTTTAACTGAAAAATCATGGAGTACATTGTGGCTCTGCAGGTCTGGCCCATTGACGATGATGCCTCCTCCTCGTCCTTAGTGGTTCAGAAATGTTCAGTGGGATTGCAGGTTCAGAAATGTTCAGTGTTTGTTCATTTTGTAAGTTCCATGCTTTCTCTTTAACTGAATTTACTCAATGCCTTTCTTTAACTGGATTTCCCTTATCGTTAAATGATCTCCAAATTGTCGAGCAGTAAGGAATATCATGGAGTAATCTGCATGTTGATTATGAATTCTGTTTCCACTAAATTTTAATCAGTGACTACAACACAATATTCAGTTTCCACTAAGAATTCGAATTCATTCAAAAAAGGAGAAAATGATATCTTCTCTAGAAAAGGAGAAAAGGATACTTGCTGGTATAACTACCCGTTTCAATTTTCTAGGGGCAGTATGTGATTCCTTTGCTAATTCCTTTGCTGATTTGGTAGTATGGGATGACTACTAAATCAAGTGTTTGCAAATGCTAGAGCAGATATCTGCCACCCTTTTCTCCTGAGTATTTCTAGGGACAGACTACCAAATCAGCAAAGGAATCACATACTGTCAATTTTCTCCCATCCTGAATCACATACTGTCAACTTTCTCCTTTCACATGAAGAAAAGGATTAATTGATCTAGACAAACATAAATTTCACCAGATGATTACCAGTTTCACCATGAAGAAAAGTATTCCACTGAAGAATTAAACTGAAGAATCAAAGCGGAGTAGAATGGAAACCAATACTCTCCATGTCAAGCAAGGTTCAGTGTGGATTTTAGCAACTGTCACGATGTCTAGAATCCTAAAACTATTCAGAGTGTTGAGACCATTACCAAGTCCGAACTCCACCGGTTTCAGTAAAATTTATCCAGACTAGCAAAATTTTCAGATTGAAGCAGATTAGCAAAAGTTTCAGACTACACCTGTTTTGGTAAATTCTCATTATTTTCAGACTAGCGGAGGCAAATTAGCACTCAGTCAACTGAATTTTACCTTCTTCCTTCCTTAGGAACACGAGCTCTGGCGGCAACACAAGGAGCAGGCTAGAGGAGCACAGGGCAGCTGCACAGGGCTTTGCTACTGCTGATCAACGAGTTGCAGATCAATTTCACTCTGTATCAACAGAGGAGCACAGACAAGCGAGCTGAGGATCAATTTCACTCTGTATCAGCTGCAGGATCAGAGCGGAGTAGCAGAGGTAGAGGCGGAGGCCTCAGGGGTCGGGGCGGGGATCGGAGGGCGTCAGCAGCAGAGGCGTCGCCCGCCACCACCACCTCAACCAGCCGACGAGCCGAAGTGGACCAGCACGGCGACAGTGAGCGGCAGAATCATGGGTGGAGTGGACCAGCGCGGGGGCGACGGGTGGTGGAGGACCCGCTCGTAGGTGGGCGCCGGAGGACCCGCTCATCGGTGGCCGGCGGAGGACCCGCTCGTCGGTGGCAGGCAGAGATCCTCCTCATGGGAGGGCGGCGCAGTCCTCGTGGGCGGGCGGCGGAGATCCTCCTCGTGGGCAGCGAAGTTCCTATTCGTGGGTGGGCCCGACGGTGTCTCAGGAACTGCTCGTCGATGGCTCAGGACCTTCTCCTGGAGACGACTGGCCTCGTCGGCTGGCGTGGCGATGCAGGCGACGGGAGGAGGAAGGAGACAGGGGCTTAATTTCTAGAGATTTGAAAGTGGAAGGACTAAAATGCAAAAAAACTAATGTACTACCTCCACGACATGTTTTTCGGGACGGAGGGAGTATCTTTTTAGAGCACGGCGGTGGCTTTATTTTATAGAAACTGTTGAACTCTCTTGCTTCAGTTATATTATTTTGAGAGTCTCTCAAACAACATGGTAATTAGTTTGGGTTATGAATTTAGTCATAATATGATAGACATCCAAAGTAGGTATAATAAAAACCTCCATATGACAATTGTGATTGTTTGGAGATATGAGGATGGTAATATTAGAATCATGCTAGTAGTAAATAGTAGGGTAGAGAAAATAATTATGTTAAGGTTCGTGATTCTCGAAGCATGCAGATATGGTCTACAAAAAGTGCATTCGAAATGAAATTCTTGTGTCTTGACTGTTCACCTTTGCGTGAAGGTCGGGGTCGCGCGATGGTTAACTCCTACCAACCTCCCCCTAGGGGCACGCGTAGTAGTACTTTTAGTACTTTGGTTCGAGGGATAATAAATCTTTTACAATAAGTATGTGAGTTCTTTATGACAAATGTTGTGTCCATGGATTATACACACTCTTACCCTTCGACCTTGCTAGCCACTCTAGTGCCGCGCAACTTTCGCCGGTGCATAAAACTCTCCTTATACCTTCCTCACAACAGCCACCATACCTACCTACTATGGCATTTCCATAGCCATTTCGAGATATATTGCCATATAACTCCAGCGTTTCGTTTGCTATGACACACTTCATCATTGTCATATTGCTTTGCATGATCATGTAGTTGACATAGTATTTGTTGCAAAGCCACCGTTCATATTTTTTTATACATGTCACTCTTGGTCATTACACATTCCGGTACATGATACGTCTCCAACGTATCTATAATTTTTGATTGCTCCATGCTATTATATTATCTATCTTGGATGTTTTATATGCTATTTTATATGATTTTTTGGGACTAACCAATTGACCCAGAGCCCAGTGCCAGTTTCTGTTTTTTCCATATTTTTTACTTTCACAAAAAAGGAATATTAAACGAAGTCCAAACGGAACGAAACTTTTTAGAGATTTTTCTTGGACCAGAAGACACAATATGGACTTGGAGTACACGCCAGGAGATCCGCGAGGAGACCACAAGGGTGGAGGGCGCGCCCAAGGGGGTAGGGGGCGCCCCCTTCCTTGTGGGCCCCTCGTGCCTCCCTTGACCTACTTCTTCCGCCTATAAATTCACATATATTCGAGAAACATCAGAACATCCATCGAAACCAATTTTTTGCCGCTGTAACCTTCTGTTCCCGCAAAATCCCATATGGAGGCCTTTTCCGGTACTCTACCGGAGGGGGAATCAACCACGGAAGGCATCTACATCAACCCTATTGCCCTTCGGATGAAGTGTGAGTAGTTTACCACAGACCTACGGGTCCATAGCTAGTAGCTAGACGGCTTCTCTCTCTTGGATCTTCAATACCATGTTCTCCTTGTTGTTCTTGGATATCTATCCGATCTAATATTCTTTTGTGGTGTGTTTGTCAAGATCCGATGAATTGCGGGTTTATGATCAGATTATCTATGAATAATATTTGAGTTTCTTCTGAATTCTTTTATGCATGATCTAATATCTTAGTAATTCTCTTCGAACTATCGATTTGGTTTGGCCAACTAGATTGGTTTTTCTCGCAATGGGAGAAGTGCTTTGCTTTGGGTTCAATCTTGGGGTACTCAATCCCAGTGACAGAAAGGGACATGACACGTATTGTATTGTTCCCATCGAGGATAACAAGATGGGGTTTTCATCATATTGCTTGAGTTAATTCCGCTACATCATGTCATCTTGCTTAAGGCGTTACTCTGTTCTTATGAACTTAATACTCTAGATGTATAATCGTTTCGGTCGATGTGTTGAGTAATAGTAATAGATGCAGGCAGGAGTCGGTCTACTTGTCTCGAACGTGATGCCTATATTCATGATCATTGTCTTAGATGTCTTCATAATTATTCACATTTCTATCAATTGCTTGGCAGTAATTTGTTCACCCACCGTAATATTTGCTATCATGAGAGAAGCCTCTAGTGAAACCTATGGCCCCCGGGTCTATTTTACATCTTATAAGTTTCAGATCTACTATATTTGTGACGCCCGGATAATTAGGCTACAATAATCCCATGTTAATGATGCCACATCACCACGGTTACTGTTGCTAATCTTGCTTATATTCAAATCGGTTCGAATTCAAATTCAAATTTAAGTCCGAGTTTAAAATTTTCAAATGTTAAAACTAAAATGTTCAATGTGTTGAAAATATTCCATAACTATTTATGGTGGAGAAACTACAATATTATAAAGTATTTAAATGCACTATAATAAATAAAATTGTGGCAATAACAATTAATAAAATGCCATTTAAAAGTTATAAAATATTACACTGTTTTAATTGGGGGTCAAACTTTTTGTGGCAATGGTATAATTAGTAATACTAATTTAGGTACTAACATCATATTTTATAAAGCTAAAATAATAGAAACTAAAAGTTAAAACAAAAAAGAAATAAAAGAAAAAAGAAAAACAACTGTTTAGACAAAAGAACAGAAAAGGAAAAAGGGCCAAGTGCACAACACGAGGCCGAGCCCACTAGCGCCCTGTCTTCTTCCCCCTGTTCACCATGGCGCGGTGGACGCCGTCGGCGCGTCCACGGCATGGTTCTGCCACGGGGCAGCCATCTGGAGGCCCCCGACACTCCTTAAGGCCCCCGTCGACCACCCCTGCAACCCTAGCTCCATAACTCCCTTTCCCTATCGCTCCTCCTCCTCCAGATCCGCCACACCCGAGCGGGGAGCTTGTCGCGCCACCATCGCCAGCACGCTCCGGCGCCACCCTGGGCTGCACCAGAGCGTCCAGGAGCTCCCTCTTCCTTGCCAACGTGGACTACCTCGCCCTGTTCGAGCTCAGTGCCGCCGGAATGCCCCGTTCGAGGTCGTCTTCAACCTTCGGACCCTATGCCGTGCGTCGTCGTTTTCGGCGCCGTCGACCCGCCCTGAGCACGTTGCCATCCCCTACCGACCCGCCGTGAGCACCACATATATTCCCTCCCCTTTCCCCCATTGAATTGGACGCCGTAGGCTGCCGACTCCGTCGTGCCCGAACCCCACATGCGCGTATGAGCATGCGATCTACTGCTGCTTGCGTTGCCGCTGCTATGCTGCTCATGGGTCGCTATTGCCTCCTCGCCACTCGCGTCCGCTGCTGCTGTCGTCATGTTGCTGCGATTCTGCAAGTTGTTGTCGCCGCTTTGCTCTGCCGCTAGCAGTTGCGCGTCTCTACTTGCTTGCCGCTTCCCGCCGCGCCCCACCACTCGTGGCGGAGCCTGCCTCCGGCCCGCGCCCCGCCTTTGGCCGCTCCACACTGCCGCTCCACTGCACCTCGCCCCACCGCGCTCGCTGATACCTTGGCTCTGCTGTCCTCGCGTCGCTCGCGCCTCCGGCCGCGCGCGTCGCCTCCGCCCGCCCGCTGGAGGCCTCGACCGCGCACCTCCCTTGGTGTCCTCGGGCGTGCGAGCAAACCCCTTCGCCAGCACCCGCCACCCGTGCGCCCGTTAAGGCCCCAGGAGCCGCTAACGTCGGGGCCCAACGCCTTGTAAAAAAATAATTAAATAAACATAAATGAATAAATAATTAATTAAAAATAATGATCAATTAATTAATTAACTTAACTAATCTAGTTTAATTAAACTTAATTAATCCTGCTCAATTAAATTCCAATTAACATTTTTAGTATATTACAGGTGGGTCCCACTAGACCCACATGTCAGGTTTGACTCCAGTCAACCACACTTTTGACTGCTGATGTCACACCTACGTCATGCTGACGTCATCCTGTACTATTCTGGATAATGTTGATTTAAATTAATTAAATAAATTGCAGAAAATGTTTAAAACTTTAAAAAATCAAGATAATAAACCGTAGCTCGGGTGAAAAATACTTTGTACATGAAAGTTGCTCAGAACGACGAGACGAATCCGAATACGCAGCCCGTTCATCCACCGCATGTCCCTAGCATAGCGAACCTACAACCATCCCCCTCCGGTCCCTTTGTCCGAAAACGCGAAACACCGAGAATAACTTCCGGATGTTTTCCATCCTCGCCAGTATCACTTAGTACCGTGTTAGGTCACACGTAGCACCGCGTATTGCCATGTTATGCTTTGTGGTGCGATGTTTGATTTATATTTATTGTGTTCCCCCTCCGTTACTTCTTTCCGGTAGACCCCGAGATTGCCGGCGACCCCGCAGTTCGTCTACGGTGACGACGACCCCTCCTTCTTGCCAGAGCAACCAGGCAAGCCCCCCTGATCAACCTGATATCGGCTATTCCTCTCTCTACTACTTGCATTAGAGTAGTGTACCATGTTACTGCTTTTGATTAATCCTATTCTGGTGCATAGCCTATCATTGTTGCTACAACTGTTGATACCTTTACCCGCAATCCTAATGCTTAGTATTCCATCAGTGGCCCTACATTCTTGTCCATCTGCCATGCTATACTGTCGGGCCGTGATCACTCGGGTGGTGATCACGGGTATATACTATATACATACTTTACATGATACATGATGTGACTACAATCGGGTCGGCTCGTTGAGTACCCGCATGTGATTCACGGATTGGGGGCTGAAAGGGCAGCTGGCTCCATCCAGGCAGCAGTGGTCCCGAGTTCCCGACGACCCCTGAGTGATTCTTTGTGGTGGAGCGACAGGGCAGGTTCAGACACCGAGGAGAGATGTGGTCTGGCCCTGGTCGTTATCCGTGGTTATTTCATAATAACACGCTTAACGAGTTTGGATATTTGATCTGAGTCTCGCCACTGACCTATACGCACTAACCAACTACGTGGGAATAATTATGGTCACTTGACGTCGTGGTATCAGCCGAAGCCTTCTTGACATCAGCGACTGAGATGCGTTAGTATCACTTAGTACCGCGTTAGGTCACACGTAGCATCGCGTATTGCCATGTTATGCTCTGTGGTGCGATGTTTGCTTTATATTTATCGTGTTCCCCCTCCGTTACTTCTTTCCGGTAGACCCCAAGACTGTCGGCGACCCCCAGTTCGTCTACGGTGACGACGACCCCACCTTCTTGCCAGAGCGACCAGGCAAGCCCCCCCCTTGATCAAATTGATATCGCCTATTCCTCTCTCTACTGCTTGCATTAGAGTAGTTTAGCATGTTACTGCTTTCGATTAATTCTATTCTACTGCATAGCCTATCATTGTTGCTACAACTGTTGATACCTTTACCTACAATCCTCATGCTTAGTATAGGATGCTAGTATTCCATCAGTTGCCCTACATTCTTGTCCGTCTGCCATGCTATACTATCGTACCGTGATCACTCGGGTGGTGATCACGGGTATATACTATATACATACTTTACATGATACATGATGTGACTAAAGTCGGGTTGGCTCGTTGAGTACCCGCAAGTGATTCACGGATTGGGGGCTAAAAGGACAGGTGGCTCCATCCAGGTAGCGGTCGGGCTGGGTTCCCAACAGCCCCCGAGTGATTCTTTGTGGTGGAGCGACAGGGTAGGTTGAGACACCGAGGAGAGAGGTGGCCTGGCCCTGGTCGTTGTCCGTGGTTATTTCATAATAACACGCTCAACGCATTTGGATATTTGATCTGAGTCTGGCCACTGGCCTATATGCACTAACCAACTACGTGGGAACATTTATGGGCACTCGACGTCATGGTATCAGCCGAAGCCTTCTTGACGTCAGCGACTGAGTGGCGCGCGCCGGGTTGGATCGTATAACGCAACTTCCTTTGAAATGGATGTTGCTAGGTCTGCTCACCGGCCGCGTACGCAACGTGCAGGTGTGCAATGGGCGATGGGTCCAGACCTCTGCGCGCTTAGGATTTAGACCAGCATGCCGACCTCTCTGTTGTTCCTAGGTAGGGCTGCGATGTGTAGATCTTCCAAGGCCGGGCATGACCCAGGAAAGTGTGTCCAGCCAGAGGGGATCGAGTGTGTTGGGTAATGTGGTGCACCCCTGCAGGGAAGTTTATCTATTCGAATAGCCGCGTCCTTCGGTAAAAGGACGACCCAGAGTTGTTCTCCGACCTCATGACAACTAGAACCGGATACTTAATAAAACACACCCTTTCAAGTGCCAGATACAACCTGGTGAACACTTTCCCACAGGGCGACGAGGGGAGGATCGTCGGGTTGGATTATGCTATACGATGTTACTTGGTGATCTTTCCAGCTACTCGAGATGGAGGCTGCCAGAAGTATTAATACTTGTTACTATTCCAGCTACTCTCTTCTACTGCTGCAAGATGGAGGCTGCCAAAAGCGTAGTCTTCGATTGGATTAGCTATCCCCTCTTATTCTGGCATTATGCAGTTTAGCCCACAGATATTACCCCTTTACACAGATACCATTGCATATGTAGTGTAGATCCTTACTTGCGAGTACTTTGGATGAGTACTCACAGTTGCTTTGCTCCCCCTTTTCCCCCCTTTTCCTCTCTTCTCGGATGATGCAACCAGATTGATGGAGTCCAGGAGCCAGAGGATCCCCAGGATGTTTCTACGTGGAGTTCGGCTTCGAGGAGTAGTTAGGAGGTCCCAGGCAGGAGGCCTTGCCATTTCGATCGTTGCTACATTTGTGCTAGCCTTCTTAAGGCAAACTTGTTTAACTTTATGTCTATACTCAGATATTGCTGCTTCCGCTGACTCTTGTGTTTTCGAGCTTATGTATTCGAGCCCTCTGGCTTGCAATACAAAGCTTGTATTATTTTAATTTGTGTCTAGAGTTGTGTTGTGATATCTTCCAGTGAGTCCCTGATCTTAGTCGTACACATTTGCGTGCATGATTAGTGTACGGTCAAATCAGGGGCGTCACAAGTTGTTATCAGAGCCGGCTGCCTGTAGGAATCCCCCTTTCCAACTCCTTGGCCGAAGTTGAGTCTAGTCATTGCAAAACTTTTACTAACTTGGTTGTGTGGCTTTCGGGCCCACGTCACCATTGGGTGGTATTAGGATCTTTTCTTCCTCGTCTTTACTCCGGGAGTCTGATCTGTCTTCTATTCGAGTTAAATGATTTTGCTAAAATATAACTTTAGGTTCTCGAAAATACTTTCTCCCGGAGAGCCCCTTCAGTCAAGATGGTCGCCTGCTTCATCAGAAGATTTTGGAGATAATATCCAATGTTTTCCCAGATTCTTCTGGCCTCCGCCTTTTGCAATTCCTTACCACTGTTATATCCATATGGATAACGACTTACACTTGTCATTCATACAATCAATTCTCCGTTGCTATTGTTATTAGAAGGTACCCCGAAACACCGTGCTATATTCCGTATATCGATTGTGCCTCTCCTTTGCAGTTCATTGCCACATGAATACCCTTATGGATAATTCCTCGCATTTACTGAGTATCCGCTCATCCCCATTCATGTGTTTCACAAGTCTCTGAAATATCTTTCGACCTTCGGAAAATCCTGAGCAACCTATTGCTCTTGAAATTCTTGCTTGCTTACATTATGGTTAACCCCATAAGTCAAGTAATCTTATTGACATCCTTTATCATTATCATTTTGAGTCCGTTGATTCAACATGTTGCGAATGCTTGCAATCCTCGATCCTAGAATTCATCCTTACGGCTCAGACGTCATGTTGAACATGAGCTGGTTCTCGACCAATCAAATTGTCGTCGATTGCACCAATAAGCCTACTCAACTTTTCAATCCGTAATCAGAGTGTTTGCTCATGATCCCTTGAATTGAACATCATAATTCCTTCGCATTTGAGCTTTGAATTAATCAATTGTTTATATGATCCAATTCCTTTGCATTGTTTCGTCCTCTGCTTGTGTGTCGATGCTCACATCAGCTCCATTATGGACTGTTCGATCCTTTGTTGAATTATTATCTGACATTGTCATTCATATTCCATAACTTTGTGAGTCTATCCTCGGATACATAATGCCTTTGGAAAATTGTATCCTCTTCTTTGTGAACCATGCTCTACTATCGAGCTTGTGATAAGTACTCCTAAAAGTTTGTGGTATATGTTCCTAAGATGCCGTGATGGGTTGAACCTATACCCCATAAAGTCGTATGAACCCAAAAGATTTCACGGGTCATACTCATCTGGTATTTCACCAGGTAAAACTTTCAACACTAATGCCATTTTCGAAAACAAGAAGTGAATGAAAGGTTATACATTGAAGAAGTGGGAGTCACCCTTGAACTTTCTGTTCATGCCCATGGACACAGTGTAGATCTTATCATTAAAGCTTCTCTTAAAATTAATTATCCCCTTGGTATAAGTTAATCTTATATATGGGATCTGGCCTTTTGCAATCGTGGTTTCGACCATGTTCTCCTTTAAATACCATTTCTCGTGCAGGTTTAAGCATCTGTATCCTGCAGAGCAATACCCCAGCCCAACCTCTACTTTGAGCTGTCGTCGAGTATTACCCCCCTGGTATCTCGAGATTATCACGAAACTGCATCGCTTCTTATGAGTTCTTCATTATGTGTTACATTTTCACTGACTCCAATTTTCCTCGGGTTCTTTGTTTGACACTCAAGGATACCGATAACTGAATCGAGTCTGTGCCACGACTAAACAAGTCTTAGTAATCTTCTTTACTTCTGAGTTTAATAATCCATCATGTCATTCCTATCCTAATCAGCTACATCATTATTGTACTAATTTTAATTGTGCTACCTGGCCCTTCTTCCCAGAGCACAATTTTCGATGATGGGCTAAGCTTACGTCGATTTTCCTCATCATATCATTTCGCCTTGAACAACAGATTTCGAGTTTTTGTCGTACCCGTGGTTCCATTTACCTTTCGCTTCATCATTCCTTTGACTTGATGTCCTCGCCGATCGATTACATCTTCATGAAATCTCTCGACAACTATGTCGTGATTATCAGTGATATTCCGAGATCTTCCAGGTTATCAATCGAATTTACGATGAGAAATACCATCCTTACCCCAACGATGATTTGAGTTATCATCGAAAACATTATTGCCTTCCCTCCAACACAAACTTGTCCATGTTTCGTGTTATACCTTGAGATCCTTGCTGTTCAGCATTTGTTCTTTACCTTGCAGTATTACCATCTATTATGTTAAGAATGTTGTGAGAATTTCACCACCTCTTTAGAATTCTTGATACAGGTGATACTTCTTGCCATATATGTTCATTCCTTGGTCACCGTGTTGTTTCTAACCGGAAACCAAACAATTGAAGTATGACGTGCAAATTCAAAACTTCTAGCAACACTATTGCTTTGAAGTGAATGTTCGATAGTCTCATTCTCGGTCTTTTGGTTATTGAATCACCATTATAAGATTGATCGTGCTACTTAGTCCATTTTCCAGGTGCACGTTCCATACAATGTTTACTTATGGATGTTCTCCTCTAACATATTGTGGTATGTCCAATGTTATCATCGTATTCACTTAAATGTAGAAATCCATGCTTATGGAAATCTCGATGAGTTGTTGCTGAACCCGTCGGCCACATCCTCATCTTTTCCTTGCTGAAAATGTAAGACTTATCCTATAAGTTGTTCCTGATGGATCCTTTGCGTATTCAAAGTCCGATCTTTACCCAATGACCATGTCAGTGCTATCTCCAAGCATGTCTGTGGTACTCCAAAGATTCACAAGAACATTGTAAGCGCAATGCTAATTGTTTCTTAATCAACTATCCAACATCGTCGTGTGGGTACATATAATAATTCTTCTTACCCCTTTTATCTATATGGACATGACTTTGATCTCCTGACACGTATATCATGCCCTGCTTAATCTTGAGAATGATATACTCTTATTCATTGTGTTGAAACACATTTTCCTTTTCATTTGTTTTTTAACCTTTCTTTGATCTACATATAATCTAAGCAGTAATAATTTTTAGCTTATGTAAACACCTTGGTGTACAACTCTGTCAGTAAGACCCTGTTACTATTGTTGAAAATAGTCCGGTAACCATCGATGGACGAGAACCTTGCCTATTGGTCCACCTTGTTTAAACGAGCAGGAAAATGGTTCTCTCCGTCCCTCGCCCTTGGTACCGATGTTGTTGCTGACATAACTGACAGACTATCCTCTGACATGCCTTGCTTACATGATCGTGCAAGACGTCATTGCCCTTCCTACTTTTAACCCACATGGTGGGCCCATAACCTACAGTCCCACAGGATCAAAACCGGACTCTCCTATACACCCCCCTGTTTCCAAGGTTATTCCTCACGCTTGGCTTCGTGTGCAATTCGCGAGCCACCTTCCTAATGATCTATTCTGGTATCAGACGCAATACTTATTCTCGTTGCTTTGAACCCCATTCACACCCTGTTCAGGCATCGAGCGATTGCCTATCGACTTGAAGCTTTTTATTGCACCTTCATACATTGCTCTCGATGACTTTCTTGAATTTCAACTTGAGAGATGCATGTATGCCACGTTCACTGAGATAACCACATGAACCTAACATGTATTGAGCTCCGTCCTTCCCGAGTCTCCCCCCTTATCTTTTCGCAAGTACGATGAAGATCCCGAAGAAAGGATGCCTACTTCAGCATGATGACCTGAAGCAGAGAAATGAAAACATCAACGTAATGAATCGACCTCTTCAAGAAGGGCAACCAAGACCGAGAAGATCCGTTAGAATTTCGTAACCAGAACTATCCCCCTTACTCCACCTCTTAAATCTCGGGACGAGATTTCTTGTAGTGGAGGAGAATTGTGACGCCCGGATAATTAGGCTACAGTAATCCCATGTTAATGATGCCACATCAACACTGTTACTGTTGCTAATCTCGCTTAGATTCAAATCGGTTCGAATTCAAATTCAAATTTAAGTCCAAGTTTAAAATTTTCAAATGTCAAAACTAAAATGTTCAATGTGTTGAAAATATTCCATAACTATTTATGGTGGAGAAACCAAATTATTATAAAGTAGTTAAATGCACTATAATAAATAAAACAGTGGCAATAACAATTAATAAAATGCTATTTAAAAATTACAAAATATTACACTATTTTAATTGGGGGTCAAACTTTTTGTGGCAATGGTATAATTAGTAATACTAATTTAGGTACTAACAGTATATTTTATAAAGCTAAAATAATAGAAACTAAAAGTGAAAACAGAAAACAAATAAAAGATAAAAGAAAAGCAACAATTTAGACAAAAGAACAGAAAAGGAAAAAGCGCTAAGCCTGGCACTGTGCACTTGAGGCCCAAGTGCACAACACCAGGCCCAGCCCACCAGCGCCCTGTCTTCTTCCCCCTGTTCACCATGGCGCGGTGGACGCCGTCGGCGCGTCCACGACATGGTTTTGCCACGGGGCAGCCATCCGGAGGCCCTCGACACTCCTTAAGGCCCCCGTCGACCACCCTTGCAACCCTAGCTCCACAACTCACTCTCCATCTCGCTCCTCCCCGTCCAGATCCGCCGCACCCGAGCGAGGATCTCGTCGCGCCACCACCGCCAGCATGCTTCGGCGCCACCCTGGGCTGCACCAGAGTGTCCAGGAGTTCCCTCTTCCTTGCCTACGTGGACTACCTTGCCCTGTTCGAGCTCAGCGCCGCCGCAACACCCCGTTCGAGGTCATCTTCAACTTCTGGACCCGACGCCGTGCGTCGTCATTTCCGGCGCCGTCGACCCACCCCGAGCACGCTGCCATCCCCTACCGACCTGCCGTGAGCACCACATATATTCCCTCCATTTCCCCCCATTGAATTGGACGCCGTAGGTTGCCGACTCCGTCGTGCTCGAGCCCCGCATGCGCATATGAGCATGCGACCTACTGCAGCTAGCTGCCTCGCTGCTTGCGTTGCCGCTGCTATGCTGCTCGTGTTTCGCTACTGCCTCCTCGCCACTCACGTTCGCTGCTGCTGTCCTCCTGTTGCTGCGATTCTGCAAGTTGCTGCCACCGCTTTGCTCTGCCGCTAGCAGCTGCGCGGCTCTGCTTGCTGCTTGCCGCCGCGCCCCACCACTCGTGGCGGAGCTTGCCTACGTCCCGCGCCTCGCGTTTGGCCGCTGCACACCGCCGCCCTCATGTACCTCGCTCCACCGCGCTCGCTGATACCTTGGCTCAGTTGCCCTCGCGCCGCCCGCGCCTCCGACCGCGCGCGCCGCCACCGCCCTCCCGCCGGAGGCCTCGACCGCGCTCGCCTCACCGGAGCGCCGCTCCGGCCGAAGCTGCCACAGCCGTGCCCCTCCCTTGGTAGCCTCGGGCGTGCAGGCAAACCCCTTCGCCCGCACCCGCCACCCGTGCGCCCGTTGGAAGTGGATCCTCTGACATACAAGAGGGAAGTCAGGGTGCTACAGTACCATCCTTGAGTAAAATAGAGGAGGCAAGTTAGAGACCTGGCACTGCTCAGGAATTACCGTAGATTGCAAATCACTGTACACAAATTACTGTTGTAAATTGTTGTATTAGAGCATTGTTTATAGAACTTCAGAGAAGGAAAGTCAGGTTAGTGTAACTCTTCTGACTTCCCTTAGCAAGTCAGAGGATCCACTTCCGCGCCCATTAAGGCCCCAGGGGCCACTGATGTCGGGGCCCAGCGCCCAATAAAAAGAATAAAAAAAGTATATATCTAAATAATAATAATAATAATAATAATAAATGAATTAATTAACTTAATTAATCTAGTTTAATTAAACTTAATTAATCCTGCTTAATTAAGTCCTAATTAACATTTTTAGTATATGACAGGTGGGTCCCATTGGACCCACAGGTCAGGTTTGACTCCAGTCAACCACACTTTTTACTGTTGATGTCACACCTACATCATGCTGACGTCATCCCGTACTAATCTCTACCTAATAATAAAGAAAGTTGGGTTTCAGCCCGTCCGTCGCTTCTTTTGCAGAAACCCCCTCCCTTTTCTCGAAATTAACCCGCACTCCACCTTTAAGTCTGTCCGAATCGTTTTTTTCACATTTTACACAAAACCTCCTAAGTTATATCCTAATTAACCCGCGATACATATTTTTTTGCAGCAAATAGTTATTATACAGTTTTACTTGAACCCCCTTGATATATACGTTAATCACCCCGCAGTCTATTGATTTTTTTATTCTAAATAGCCGTATCTTTTAAACCGCAACTCCAATTTAAACATGTTATATATGAAATTTGATTAGAAAAATATGTAGAATTTGAATACGGTGTTATTTTACATTTTAAATAGCCGTATCTTTTAAACCGCAACTCCAATTTAAACATGTTATATATGAAATTTGATTAGAAAAATATGTAGAATTTGAATACGGTGTTATTTTACATTTCAAATATTTTTAAATACTATTTATGGTGCAATATTAATCAATGGCGCACAATCCCTCTATATTTCATACCGGTGATCTATATTGCAACATGTAAACTTAAACGTTAATATTTGGGGAAGGTTATAATCTTTGGGCATGTTGTACTTGCACAAGGTTATAAAAAATGTTCGTGGATTCAAAAGTGCTTTTATAAAAAAATCTTATCCTAAAAATATTTGAAAATTTGAAGACAAACGTTTGGGAAATAAAACAATGTTCATGATTTTAAAAAGTTGTTTTAATAAAAAATGTTAATAAAATTAAACAAAATTTTGTCAATTCAAAGAATGTTCATGAATGAAAAATTATTCTAAAAATCAAAAACAGTTGGCGACTTACAAAGTAGTTTATTTATTTATAAAATGTTTCCTGATTCGGATAATGCTCATGCTTTTAAAAAATGGTTTTTAAATAAGTGTTCATGAATTTTAAAAATTGTTTCACCGGTTTCCAAAACAATGTTTTTACATCCTACAAATGTTCGCAGATTCAAGGAAATTATTAAAAATTATTAATTTTTTTAAAAAATATGCTTGCAAAAATAATAAAATCTTCATGAATTCAAAAAATTGTTTATGATTTCACGAAATTGACAGTGATAGTGTATCTCGGTGGTGCAACAAATGTGATCATGACCATTGAAGATTATGATATTTTTCCTTGTTGCAACGCACGGGCTCTTTTGCTAGTCTAGATAATATTGATTTAAATTAATTAAATAAATTCCAAAAAATGCTTAAAACTTTAGAAAATCATAAATAATAAACCGTAGCTCGGATGAAAATACTTTGTACATGAAAGTTGCTCAGAACGACGAGACAAATCCGAATACGCAGTACATTCATCCATCGCACGTCCCTAGCATAGCGAACCTACAACCGCCCCCTCCGGTTCGTCTGTCCGAAAACACGAAACACCGGGAATACCTTCCCGGATGTTTTCCATCCTCGTCAGTATCACTTAGTACCGTGTTAGGTCACACGTAGCACCGCGTATTGCCATGTTATGCTTTGTGGTGTAATGTTTGCCTTATATTTATTGTGTTCCCCCTCTGTTACTTCTTTCCGGTAGACCCCAAGACTGTCGGCGACCCTCAGTTCGTCTACGATGACGACGACCCCTCCTTCTTGCCAAAGCAACCAGGCAAGCCCCCCCTTGATCAAATTGATATCGCCTATTCCTCTCTCTACTGCTTGCATTAGAGTAGTTTAGCATGTTACTTCTTTCGATTAATCCTATTCTGCTGCATAGCCTATCATTGTTGCTACAACTGTTGACACCTTTACCTGCAATCCTCATGCTTAGTATAGGATGCTAGTATTCCATCAGTTGCCCTACATTCTTGTCCGTCTGCCATGCTATACTCTCGTACCGTGATCACTCGGATGGTGATCATGGGTATATACTATATACATACTTTACATGATACATGATGTGACTAAAGTCGGGTTGGCTCGTTGAGTACCCGCAAGTGATTCACGGATTGGGGGCTGAAAAGACAGGTAGCTCCATCCAGGTAGCGGTGGGGCTGGGTTCGCGATGGCCTCCGAGTGATTCTTTGTGGTTGAGCGACATGGCATGTTGAGACACCGAGGAGACAGGTGGCCTGGCCCTGGTCGTTGTCCATGGTTATTTCATAATAACACGCTCAACGCGTTTGTATATTTGATCTGAGTCTGGCCACTGGCCTGGCCCAGCGCCCTGTAAAAAGAATAAAAAAAGTATATATCTAAATAATAATAATAATAATAATAATAATAAATGAATTAATTAACTTAATTAATCTAGTTTAGTTAAACTTAATTAATCCTGCTTAATTAAGTCCTAATTAACATTTTTAGTATATGACAGGTGGGTCCCATTGGATCCACAGGTCAGGTTTGACTCCAGTCAACCACACATTTTACTGCTGATGTCCCACCTACATCATGCTGATGTCATCCCATACTAATCTAGATAATATTTATTTAAATTAATTAAGTAAATTCCAAAAAATGCTTAAAACTTTAGAAAATCATAAATAATAAACCATAGCTCGGATGAAAATACTTTGTACATGAAAGTTGCTCAGAACGACGAGACAAATCCGAATACGCAGTCCATTCATCCATCGCACGTCCCTAGCATAGTGAACCTACAACCGCCCCCTCCGGTTTGTCTGTCCGAAAACACGAAACACCGGGAATACCTTCCCGGATGTTTTCCATCCTCGTCAGTATCACTTAGTACCGTGTTAGGACACACGTAGCACCGCGTATTGCCATGTTATGCTTTGTGGTGTGATGTTTGCTTTATATTTATTGTGTTCCCCCTCCGTTACTTCTTTCCGGTAGACCCCAAGACTGTCGGCGACCCCCAGTTCGTCTACGGTGACGACGACCCCTCCTTGCCAGAGCAACCAGGCAAGCCCCCCCTTGATCAAATTGATATCGCCTATTCCTATCTCTACTACTTGCATTAGAGTAGTTTAGCATGTTACTTCTTTCGTTTAATCCTATTCTGCTGCATAGCCTATCATTGTTGCTACAACTATTGACACTTTTACCTGCAATCCTCATGCTTAGTATAGGATGCTAGTATTCCATCAGTTGCCCTACATTCTTGTCCGTCTTCCATGCTATACTATCGTACCGTGATCACTCGGATGGTGATCATGGGTATATACTATATACATACTTTACATGATACATGATGTGACTAAAGTCGGGTTGGCTCGTTGAGTACCCACAAGTGATTCATGGATTGGGGGCTGAAAGGACAGGTAGCTCCATCCAGGTAGCGGTGGGGCTGGGTTCACGATGGCCCCCAAGTGATTCTTTGTGGTTGAGCGACATGGCAGGTTGAGACACCGAGGAGACAGGTGGCCTGGCCCTAGTCGTTGTCCATGGTTATTTCATAATAACACACTCAACGTGTTTGGATATTTGATCCGAGTCTGGCCACTGGCCTATACACACTAACCAACTACGTGGGAACATTTATGGGCACTCGATGTCATGGTATCAGCCGAAGCCTTCTTGACGTCAGCGACCGAACGGCGCGCGCCGGGTTGGACCGTGTAACGGAACTTCCTTTGAAATGGAGGTTGCTAGGTCTGCTCACCGGCCGCGTACGCAACTTGCAGGTGTGCAATGGGCTATGGGCCCAGACCCGTGCGCGCTTTGGATTTAAACCGGTGTGCTGACCGCTGTGTTGTGCCTAGGTAGGGCTGCGACGTGTTGATCTTCCGAGGCCGGGCATTACCCAGGAAAGTGTGTCCGGCCAGAGGGGATCGAGCGTGTTGGGTAATGTGGTGCACCCCTGTAGGGAAGTTTATCTATTCGAATAGTCGTGTCCCTTGGTAAAAGGACAACCCGGAGTTGTACTCCGACCTCATGACAACTAGAACCAGATACTTAATAAAATACACCCTTTCGAGTGCTAGATACAACCCGGTGATCACTTTCCCACATGGCAATGAGGGGAGGATTGCCGGGTAGGATTATGCTATACGATGTTACTTGGTGAACTTCTAGCTACTTGAGACAGAGGTTGCCAAAAGCATTGATACTTATTACTATTCCAACTACTCTCTTCTGCTGCTGCAAGATGGAGGCTGCCAGAAGCGTAGTCTTCGATTGGATTCGCTATCCCTCTCTTATTCTGACATTCTATAGTTTAGCCCACAGATATTACCCCTTTACACAGATACCATTGCATATATAGTGTCGATCCTTGCTTGCGAGTACTTTGGATGAGTACTCACGGTTGCTTTGCTCCCCTTTTGCCCCCTTTTTCCTCTCTTCTCGGATGATGCAACCAGATTGATGGAATCCAGGCGCCAGAGGATCCCCAGGATGTTTCTACGTGGAGTTCGGCTTCGAGGAGTAGTTAGGAGGTCCCAAGTAGGAGGCCTTGCCTTTTCGATCGTTGCTACATTTGTGCTAGCCTTCTTAAGGCAAACTTGTTTAACTTTATGTCTGTACTCAGATATTGCTGCTTCCGTTGACTCTTCTGTTTTCAAGCTTATGCATTCGAGCCCTCGAGGTCCCTGGCTTGTAATATAAAGCTTGTATTGTATTAATTTGTGTCTAGAGTTGTGTTGTGATATCTTCCAGTGAGTCCCTGATCTTGGTCGTACACATTTGCGTGCGTGATTAGTGTACGGTCAAATCGGGGGTGTCACAATTTTGCAATCTTTTACTTTTGAATCTATAAACCAAAAACCCAAAATATTTACTTTACTTGTTCATCTATCTCTATTAGATCTCACTTTTGCAAATAACCTAGAAGGGATTGACAACCCCTTTATTATTGAGGAACGTAGTATTTCAAAATTTTCCCTACGGTCACGCAAGATCTATCTAGGAGAAGCATAGCAACGAGCGGGGAGAGTGTGTCTATGTACCCTCATAGACCGAAAGCGGAAGCATCTAGTGACGCGGTTGATGTAGTCCAACGTCTTCCCGATCCAACCGATCCAAGCACCAAACGTACGACACCTCCGTGTTCAGCACACATTCAACTCGATGACGTCCCATGAGCTCTTGATCTAGTTGAGCGTGATACGTCCAACACGAACAAATCAAGAGCTTGCTTTTTCTTTGAAAAAACCTTTTGGCAATCTTGAGAAACAGTAGAACTTCAAGAATATCCTTATTTCCAGCAAGGTATAAATATTTTATTAAGGGTACTAACCTCGCTAATCAGATTATGATGAGTTATGTATGAAGGGAGTTTTCAAGTGTGCGAGGGAAGATGATAAAAAGATTCAGGAGTGTCAAGCGCTCAAGCTTGGGGATGCCCCCGTGCACCCCCAAGAAATATTCAAGGAGACTCAAGCGTCTAAGCTTGGGGATGCCCCCGTGCATCCCCTTCTCCATCAACATTATCAGTTCGTCTTTCGTTCCGCTATATTTTTATCACTTCATGTGTTATGTGCTATGCTTGGAGCGTCTTGCTTTTAGTTTTCTTTTTAGTTTTTCAAAACGAGTCGGAACTCAGCGTTCTTTATGTGGGAGAGAAACACGCTCCACTTCTACCTAGAACATAACATAGAATTTTCATGTCTATCTTTGATGTGTGTGTTCTTTGTCTTTTAATAGCTACTATCATGTTCAACTCTTAGTATTCATGCTTATCTTTTCGAAGAGCTTTTGTTTAGTTGGTTGCTTGAACTCTCTTTAATTACCATGCTCACCTTAGTAAGAGAGTTTGCTTCCGTTGCATTGGTTAATATGTCTATGATAAAGATGCTACTTGCATAATGGCGCTTAGTAGTTCATGTTTTCTTATGGTTAGTCTCAAATAGCTGGGGGGTTCCCAATGTGTTATTGGAGTACCAACTTGATTTGTTTGCCTATGATGTGGTATGGTTTAGTAATATCTTCCCTCAAGAATTTATTTTGATTGACTTGGCGTATGCTCACGCATATTTAAGACTGTAAAGAAAGTCTGTCAAGCCTTGATGATCTTTTATTTCTGAGTAGCGATATAACTTCCATGCCTGATTCAATGTTGCTTTGTCGCTCTGCATGATTATGACCGTCATTGCTCTCTTAGTTGGTCGCTCCCAGTCTTTTTCTAACCTCCACCTATACTAAGCAGCCTAACTTTGCAATACATAGCTCATGGGAAAGTAGCTTAAAAACTATTGTGGTAAAGAATATGTTGCTTATGTATCTTATTTCTTATAAGTTGCTTGCTGAGCGGTAACCATGTTTCTGGGGACGCCATCAACTGTCACACTTTTATTGAATATCATGTGAGTTGCTATGCATGTTCGTCTTGTCTGAAGTAAGGGTGATTTGCCATGGGTTGAATGAGTATGCATATTGTTAGAGAAAAACATTGGGCCGTCAACCAAAGCCATGTATCATGGTGGAAGTTTTAGCTTGGACATTAATCCTCAATCTCTTATGAGAATATGCTTATGCATTAAAGAGGAGTCCATCATCTATTTTCTATGTCGTCCCGGTATGGATGTCCTCAAGTTGAGATCTATCAAAAACGAGAAATCAAATGCGATTTATCTCCTTGGACCTTTGTACAGGTGGCATAGAGGTACCCCTTTGTGACACTTGGTTGAAACATATGTAATGCAATGATAACCCATGGAAATCCGAGCTAATTAGGACAAGGTGCGAGCACTATTGGTATTCGATGCATGAGGCTTGCAACTTATAGGATGTCTTATGCATGACACATATGAAGTACTACTACCGTTGACAAAATTGCTTCTATGTTTTCAAAATAAAAAGCTCTAGCACATAACCATTCTTTTACTTTTATGTTGAGTCTCCACCTTCTTTTAAATCACCAACTACTGAGAGCATGATTGTCATTCTAAGTGTAATGTGCATTGTCCCAAACTAGCATTGTCTTTTGCATGATTGTGATATCGTTTATTCTAAAATCATTGTATCTAGTCATCACTTAAACCTTGAATGTGCCCCTGCATTTATGTTTTGCTTCACTAAAGGGGGCAAGCTAGATATCACTTTATCATATTTGCACACCATGTTCATTGCAAATCTATTTGATGCTTCAATGTCATGTTGTAAAACTTTCAGTCATTTGTGATTTTCTCATGAGGCAACTTAATTACTACAGATTCATTGTCTCAGTAAGCTTTTGTCATATGACTATGAAAAAGTCCTATATGGTTAATAGCATGTCACCTAAGAAATTATTCTTGTTATCATTTACCTACTCGAGGACGAGCAGGAATTAAGCTTGGGGATGTTGATACGTCCAAAACGTATCTATAATTTCTGCTTGCTCCATGCCACTTTTGGGTGATATTGCTATGATATTTATACACTTCCATACACTTTTGATCATATTTGGACTAACCTACTAATCCAGTGCACCCCAGTGCCAGTTTCTGTTTTCGGCTGTTTTTGTATTTCAGGTTTTCACATTACGAGAACTGTCAGGAAAAATCCAGAAAAAAATATATAAAAAATCAGCGTTCCAGAACCTACCTTGCGCCCGAAGTATAGCCGGGGGGGGGGGGCACCAGGGCCCCAGGCGCCCTGGCGGCGCGCCCCCCCTGGGCCGCGCTGGGGGGCGCCTGGGCCCCCCGAGCCCCGTCTGGTGCCCCCCTTTGGCATATATTTAGAGCGTCCTTCGAAACCCTCGGGACGGAAACTCTTTTTCGCGATCTCATCTTTGTTCCGCCGCCGCAGTCGCTTCCAAGATCGGGAGCACCAGGAGAACTCTTCCCGGCACCCTGCAGGAGGGGAGGATCACCACCGGGAGCCTCTCCACCACCATGGACGCCTCCCGGATGATTTGTGAGTAGTCTCCCTTGGACCATGAGTCCATGACCAGTAGCTATGTGATGTTCTCCTCCCGTTCTTGTGCTTCACTAATTAGTCCTCGTGAGCTGCCCTACATGATCGAGGCACATATGTAATCCTTATGCTGTTGCTATGTTGAGTTTGCTGGGATCCGATGGATTATGAGATTATGTTCAGATTGTGATTGAGTAATATATTTGATCTACCTCTTTTATATTTATGTTCATAAGTAATTCTTGCATGTTCTCCGTTGTTATTTATTGCTTCGGCCAAGTAATACGTAGTGACTCCAAGAGGGAACGTTATGCTTGATTGTGGGTTCATGCCCCTCGATGACTAGCTTGAGTGACAGAAACATGAGTCTAGGGGATGTGCTGTTGCCACAAGGGGGAAAACAATGGTGCTTGTGCCCGCGGGTGCAAGGATTGTTTACTTTACGCAAAGTTCTTTTAATGTAGTTGTCTGTTGCATTGAGTTTACACTGTGGGTGGGACTCGCAACTTAATACCAGCGAGATGTTCTGGATAGATATCTCAAGGTGGATGATTAGTAGTAGATATTGATGGATTTCAGTCTACTTACTTTGGCGTACCGCCCATTCTTTGAACCTCAACCTTTCTTGCAAAGTAGTCAGCATTGATTTGCGTTCGTGGTCCTGTCAATTGCCCAGCTGTAATTCGTTTACCTCACATAGCTGTTTTATCGTCTTTTGGGAGAGAGACATCACTAGTGAACATCATGAGACTCCGGTCCATATTACCATCATTGATCACATCCGCTATTTACTTTTCGCTTTTACTTACTATTGCAAACATTATCTATCACTACTATCATTTGCGTTTAATCGTTTGTGAACTACAAGGCCGGAGGGATTGACAACCTCTCTGTACTCGTTGGGAGAAAAGTTATTTGTATCTGTGTGCAGGTCCACGTTGATTGCTAATATCTGGCGCCGTTAGCAGTTGACACCTACTTGTTGAACCTAGGAGTCTCTGGGGATTCGATCCTTGGCATCTTTGCTAAGGGAAAAACTTCCACAACACTGCATCTCACACCTTCCACTTGGGGTAACCAACAAGGGGTTAGAGGCCCATCAGAGCGTCATGGGAGAGTTTCGTCAGCACGATGGCATGGTGACGGTGATGATGAAGCTACCGGCGCAGGGCTTCGCCTAAGCACCGCAATGATATGACCGAGTGTCGGTGTCAAAACTGGCGGATCTCGGGTAGGGGGTCCCGAACGATGCGTCTTAAGGATCGATGGTAACAGGAGGTTGGGGACACAATGTTTACCCAGGTTCGGGCCCTCTCGATTGAGGTAATACCCTACTTCCTGCTATATTAGTTTGGATGAATATGAATACAAGAGTTGACCTAGCTCGAGATCGTAATGGCTAAACCCTAAGTCTAGCCTATGAGGATATTATGATTTTTCTCTAGTCTCTACGTACTAAACCCTCCGGTTTATATACACACCAGAGAGGCCTAGGGTTTGTACATACCATCTTGCAGAGGAAGAAAAACCTACACCTGAACCCAAACTTGCCATTACAGGAATACAAGATTCCTATCCGGATACGAGAGTTGATCTTGTAGTAATCTTCACGGCCCACCAGTCCGGCCCACCAAGAGTTTGTCCGGCCACATGAGGACCCCCCGATCCAGGACTCCCTCAGTAGCCCCTGAACCTATCTTCGACGATGATGAGTTCAGCTTCCGTATTGTCTTCGGCATTGCAAGGCGGGTTCCTTCTCCCGAATATATCTTATGCAAACAGGTGGATTGTGTTCGGCTCTGCAAGATTAGTACAACCCTTAGCCTCGAAGGCAAGGCTTTTAAAATAAAATGAATAGTGTGTCTCTACTGACAACTCTTTGGGTGAAGCGTCGCGTCCAACCCACTAATATATTGAACCGTTTTAGTCGGTCCTAGTTTCGCGTTTTGAGGAATATCCTCATTGACACGTCTCATCAGAATAGAGATCGTGCCTGCTTATTGTGGGATCCTTGTCAGTGTGACGTGAGCACCCACGCCGCGCATTACGCACGACCGCTTTGGGAACCGGCAAGTTTTATGGCTAAAGTGGGGGGGACACTCTGTATTCGCCACGTTATAAAAGGACACCAATCCCTTTCACCAGCCCCATGCCTTCCTCAAGCTCGAGCTCTCCAATCTCCCTTGCCCCCGTATTCTCATCTCCTGCGCCCACCACTCCTCCTTCCTCAACCACTACTCCTCTTCCCAACAATGGCTGGATCCGGTGCTAGAGGAAAGTGGGAGGCTTCCACGGTCACTGAAAAGACCGTGGAGGATCTACGGAGCTTGGGGTACCTCGCCGGCGACATCGCACACCGAGTCCCCCCTAAGGGCCAGCTGATTCCCGTTCCTAAGGCGGGAGAGAGGGTAGTTTTTACCTCTCACTTTGTTAGGAGGCTAGGGTTTCCACTCCACCCTTTGTTCGAGGTCTTTTGTTCTTCTACGGGCTAGATTTCCATGATCTAGCCCCGAACTCAATTCTTCACATATCCACTTTCATAGTGATGTGTGAAGCCTTTCTCCGCACCCCCCACACTTCGGCCTGTGGCTTAAGACCTTCAACATGAAGCCGAAGGTGGTTGACGGGGAACACGCGGAGTGCGGGGGCGCCATGATGAGCAAGCTCCCGAGTGCAACTTGTCCCAAGGGCTCGTTCGTGGAGATGAACAAGGTCTGGCAGCAGGAATGCATCTACATCACCGAACCCCGCGACACCAAGTGGGCGATTAAACCTACTTCCAGATCCGGACCCCCAATGAGGTTGACCTCCTAGACCAAGAAGGGTCTGGACTGGGGGTTGCATACTGAGGTGATGACTCTCGTAAGTCGTGTGTCTGGCGTAATCTCCAAGGGGCACCTGCTCTCCTTCGTGGTCCAGGTGATGCTGACCCAGCTTGTTCTCCCTTGCCAAAGCCGGGATTCCTCCCTATGGGAGTTCGATCCGGTAGGAGACAAGCCGCTGAAGCATCTCTTTGGCTCTACGCACAAGGAGATCTGGAAGTACCTCTTCAAGAGCCAGAAGGAATGGCCCAAAGAGGCCGATGATGCAGGCTTCAGCACCGAAGTTTCCGCCCCAGAGGTAATAATAATCCTTGCTGAACACTTACCCTTTCCCTTATTTAATGATAATAGGAGTTGGATTTTTTACGTGATATATAGGGCTGGACGAAGAAGGCAACCCGGATTAAGTGTCCGACGCCTTTGCCCGAAGAGCCATCACTGCCTACACTGACGGCAATGCTAGTTCCGGTGCCGTACAAGGCGCCGACGAAGAAGCCCAAGAAGACAAAGGGCAAGGGGGCCGGAGACAGCCCCGTCCTGTGGGCAAGAAGCCCGGGGACCTCCACATCCTCTCCTCTGACGAGGCGGATGAAGATGATGAGGAGGAAGAGGAAGAAGAAGAAATGCCCCCTGCGCAATGTTGGGGGAGGAAGAGGGGGGCCGTCACTGATGCGGGTACGGCCGCGCCCCGGAGGAAACTAAACCTCGGAGCTAGTTCGAGTTCATCCGAACATAGCTATGTGATGAAGCCTAGGGAAAAACCCCTGCCCGAGACGTAAGTCAGTCCGGACTCAAGTGTTGCACCTTTGTTTATTCATTTTTTTGGTATATTACTTAATATTTTTCTCCTGCTGTCCTACAGCCCTCCCGGTGTAAACCCCGATGTTACCTCATCGGAGGGGAACTCTCTGGCGCCTGGAGAGACGGAGAGTGACTCGCCAGTCCGGGCTCCATCGCCAGTAATCGGCGGGGACACCGAAGTGTTGTCCCAGCGGGTGCTCTCCGCCCAAGGAGATGAGGGTGGGGCAGGAGACAAGGCGGCCGGGGGTAAAACCTCGGCAGCCACTGACCATGGGGAGACAGCCCGCATGGAGACCGAAGACATGGGGCCAATCAATCCAGGGCCCCACCGAACATCATCCCGAAGCCTAGCACGGCTCCGGGGTCCGAAGACCTGATTCCTCAAGCGGAGGACGATACAACAGCGCCCGAAGTTAATCCGGAGGCGCCGGATTCTATGGAGGGAGCACTGCAAAGTGCTCACGTTATTGAAGAACACTGCACCGTGATGGGTGCGGTGATGAAGAAGATTCAGTCAGTCAAGGGCGGACTGAATGAAGCCTTCAATAGCCTTTTAACAGGCTTTGAGGTAAGTAATGTAATGCTGTTAAGAAATTTTATTTATTTTAAATTGATAAACAATATAACGGGGCTAGCTAGAAGCCTCCACAGTGATTTGACTGTCACAGCCATCGGATCCTCAAATCTATGGTCCAGATCATCTAGCTGTGTCCCTGGTCGTCCGCACGCTCGACACACCATCTCGCGGGCCGCTGCTCCGCGGAACGAGCTTGAGTTTCTCTTCTTAATGGGCCGTCCAAGGCCCAGGTCATCCATTCGCACGCTAATAGGACAGGTCGTCCGGGTTCCAGCGCCATCCCCCGAACCGAACAACTCGTCTGCTCCTTCCTACGCGATGCGCCGCCGTTTCGTCCTCGGCGATTCGCTGCCTCGTCCGTGATGCGCGGCCGCCTTCGGCAAGTTCCTGTTGCGCGTCTGACTCCCCGTCGGTGTCATCCACCTGCCTGTACTCTTCCTCCGAAGCCCCTTCATTACTGTTTTTTTCAGTCTTGCACTGCTCCTCCATGGCAGCGCGGCGCCTGCCCCTATCGCCGGCGTCCATCGCTGGCTGTCCTTCTCCTGCATCCGCCTCCATGCCTTGCAGCTGTACCACACATTCCTTCCCATTCCGTAACTGAAGCTGAAAACTGCCGCATTAAAGGTCCAAAGTGTACTTCCTGTGATTATGATAATTATTTTCAGTGGTGATGATGATGATTAATTTGCCCTATTGGTGCGTTAGTCAAATTTTCCGTCCTCCCTCATATATTAGGCCTCACATCATCTCTTCCTTCCCGCCTTCCGTGTCATGTCTCGGCCAAGGCTGTTGCTTAGTTTCATTCACACCGACCATCCATCTTCCTCCCACTAATTATCCTCCATGTCTTCATAGTTCATATCTACATATTTTACTTGCTATTCGTACTTGTAGGTTTGGCAGCAACTGATCATTGCATTGGTTGCTTGTCCTGGTACGCAGGCATGGACTCGATCTCCAAAACATAGACGGTCAGCTATCTCTCTCTATGTGTGTGTGGTTCAGTTTTAAGCCACTATACTAGATGTGGTTCCAATTCCACGATCATTACGTATTTGAGTGATTTGCACCAGGTTAATCTTGCATCGATTGCAAGCTGCTGGTGATTTTAGATTTTTCTTTTGGAGAAGCAGTTCTTGCTTGATCCCTTGAAATGATTTATTAGGGATTTGGCTTCCAGGTAAGTCTAGAATCCTTGAACATTTTAGTTTGATGTGCAAGTCAAAGATATTTAATTAGGTTGGCTAGCTGAATTAATAATCATTCTTCATCTACATTGTTCACTCCATGTTGTTTTCAAATTTCTTCATTCTTATCTTTTTTATTATCGGACACCTGCAACTAAAGGAAATAGAAATCAGGATTGGTAGATTAGAACCAAAGATTCCTCCATATGATGGTACTACACAATGTAAAGTTGCGAAATCTAGATTACTTACAGTTTTATATGCACTCGACTGTAGTTGCAAGCCAGGATATTTACTTAATATACTGATCATTTTTTTAGGCATTATAAGACATCCCCTTCTCTTGTGTTGCATGGGATTTGCAACTACCCAAATGGTGCAGCGATGAAATTGAACTGTTTTTTAATAAATTATAATCACCACTGGACTGATCGTTTGCTATATCCTACACTTCCTCACCAAAACAGAAATCCATCTTTTGATTTTTTTTCTCTGTGATGTAGATATGTTTATATGTGAACATCAAGAGTTTCGAATTTTCTGCAACATACTCAGAGTATATTATTCATTTGCATTTTAATTATCTGAAGTATACAATTAATGTTTCTAACCATGAGCAGGAGCTCTGCCAAACATCATCATTAAAGAAGAAAAAGTTTAGAAGAACTTGCACACAACAAGCCCATACAGTATAAAACCAAAACACTAATTACTCTACGAATAAGAAGCTACTACTTAACCGTCTCTTGACTTGAAACACTATGCTTATTTTATTTATCGTTCATCTTATTTCATTCCTTTATTTTGGCAAATCATAGGTTGAGATTCAGAGCATAGTCCACAGGGCCTTCCATGAACGAAGTGTAATTCCAAGAATGTCATGTAATAATCATGTTTTATGCCCTACCAAAAAGTTTCATCATGCCACTGTAGTACTAAGTCAACAATTTGTTCGAGCACTATGAGGAGCTGAAGATTATGTTTTAAACACAGTTCATCTTTACATAACGGGGTTTACAAATTTAACTTACCTTTGCTTGATGCTTTTCCCAATTAAAGAGAGACATATGTTTTTCCCTCACCGCACCTCTACCACACGATTATCTCTCTGTTTACTACATGCTTGAGAGCTTGACTATTCCAACACATTATCTAGCCTTACAATTGTTCTTCTATATTTACACTTCTTTATTTTGTGAGGGAAAAGAACTTCAGAGATGAAGTGCTCGAAAGAAGTTGGTCATGGATACAAGAGAATATAACAGAGTGGTGATAACATTGTGGTTGGTAATCCTGACCATCGGTCAGTTTTGATTATATAAGGTAGAAACCTTTGTACCATTTTTCTTTAAAGAAAACAAGTGGTTGATGTTCTTGCTGCTGATTTTCCATAGTCCCTTCAGGTAATTTTCTTCCCACTAATTATATTTTATATGCCAAGGAATAAGTGAATCGTAATTTATGCATCTATGTTATGTTTCTTTGTGCTTCATCTTTTGATTGTTAATATTGAAAAGTAAAAGCAGAATCTACACTATGATTTTGCTGCCGTGGTATGTGTAGTGATATATATCAAATAATCCTTTCATCAAGTGGAGGAGCTTAGTGTAGACCACGGATTAGGGCCATTTTGTCGTGGTTCTTGCAGCTGCCAATGGGTGATCTTAGTAGATAATAACTTTACTTTGTGCATCTTCTTCCGAGCTTTATGTTGTGTTGGTACTGGATAGTTGAGTGTCAAACTTGTAGGTTTGAGACGTTTGGCAAAGCACTAAGTAGGGAGAAGAAGAACAATAGTGGTTGCAAGATGGATGTCAGCATTCATGGTACAATATCGATAAGTACAATGATTAATGTTTCAACCTTGGGTGTCGGTGCAGATATCTAATTCTGAGGTTTAGAAGAAAAAATGCCAAGGATTCAGGATATACACTAAAAACAGAAGCAGAGTATAAAGAAGAGAGTTGGGATTTGAAGATATCACAACTCAAGAAGAACAAGCAATGTCATGTTGAGGTTTACTATGATTTGAACGTCTAGCCACCTTCTCTATTGTGATACCATGTCAAGAAAAGGTGGAAAACATGTATCTATTGATTATTAGGATGGTGGGAAATTGTCAAGTAGTGTTTTGAGAAAACCATAAAATATTTATGTAATATTTTAGATTCTATGTGAAATGAAGCATGTAACTTGTACTTGAGATGTGCCAGAACCATGCTACGAGTTTGTGCAGTTGTTTTCAGGGTTATGTTATGATGCTAAATTTCAATGTACTCGGTAGCTGCATTGTCAAATAAAAAGGATGATATTAAAATTTTCAATATCGCACTAAAATTTATTTGGCCCAACAAGATAAAATATTGTTTATACGTTCATGTTTGCATACTCTGTACTCATGAATGTGAAAACACCAACATCAGTCGACCACTTTTGGCTTGAACAATTCAAACTTTAAACATCTATATTGCTTATTTCTCAAGATAGACGGGCGCAGCAACGCGCGCCTTTATGTTCTAGTACACATATATAACCAGTAGCCCCTGATACTTTGTGTGATTCTGAAAAGAATCGGACAAAGTATCCATAGAGTAGCATACTTACAGAGCTGAACTGTTGTGCAAGCTTCCTTAGTTACGGCGACTGTGCGGGACGCAGAGGTTGCCGAACTAAATTGGAAGCTCGAGGTGGCCAACGCGGACCTCGACCGCATCAACCGGCGTTTTGATGAAACGTAAGGTATGCAGATTTTTTTTAAATGTCAATAAGACCTAATTGATTGAGTATGTTTACAAACTCTAATATTGTATTGTGCATTACACAGTTGGCATTGCTAAGCTCGAGGCCCTCAAGGGCGAGGTTGCCAAGGCCAAGAAGGAGGCCGAGGCTAACGAGGTAGCCACTGACAAAGCGGCTGCCGAATTGAAGGCCGAAAAGGCCGAGTGCGAGAAGCACAAATCTCGGGTGTCCGAAGTCAAGATTGAACTTAACGACGCCATCCTGAAGTGTGAGGCATTGGAGAAGAAGACTTCGGTGCAAGCATCCGAGCTGTCTGCGGCAGCAAAGTCTGCCCAGGACGCGCGAGGCGAGGCGCGCAGCGCCTGTGAGGAAATCAAGCAGGCGTGACAGATAGCATCTGGTAAGATATTTCTCTTACAGAGCATATTCGGAGGGCGGAAGTATATTGGGCTGACACGATTGTGGATTTCTCCAGGCGTGTTTGCTGATCTTCCGAGGAGCAGCGCATATGCCGCTCAATAGTTCCGAGCCCTGGACGGGAATGACACAGAGAAATTGTTCTGGTCGCAATTCTATGCGCCACAACATCCAGTTCCCCTCAACGACCAGATGAAGTAGTTGGTCGAGCTACACAACATGGCGGGTTCGACCATGAAGGACTTAATAGTCCGGCTATGGCCCGCTGAGCCAATCCCAAGTAGCTACTTCGGATTGGTGAAGCGGCTCGTCAAGGCGAGTCCGCGGGTCAACGCACTAACGCGTTCGTCCTGCATAGAAGGTGCTCGGATGGCCTTCGCTCGCGTCAAAGTGCACTGGGCGAAGATGAACGCAGTGCATATAGCTACTGCTGGCCCGCCCGTAGGCAAGGAGCACCACAAGCCGGAAAAGTACTTTGAGAACGTCGTCGAAGGCGCCCGCCTTGTAGAAGGCCAGTGTTCGAAAGATGTTGTCTTCGAATGATTGTATCCGGATATAAAGACTAGGCTTATGAATCCGATGTATATATAACTTTTGCAATATTTATAATATCAACGTTTTTTACCTCTTGTGTGACTATTTATCTTAAATCCGAAACTTTCCAGTCGTCGGCTTCAGCCCCCAGGTACATAGTACTGGGGTGTTCGGTCATATGCAAATACACTCTTTATCCAACGTCTTGGTCCGTATAGGAGGTGTATGTGGAGCGAACCAGGCAATCAGACTATGCAGCATTATTACTTTCACTTAGTCGTAGGAGTCTGACAAGTGGGGCTAGGTACTAGCCCCTGGTGCGGATAAAGTATCCAATTGCACTTGCCTGGGTGAAAAAACCAACCCTTCGTATAACACGGGGTAGATTTCTATCGATCGTAGTATAAGACTAAGTCACCGGATTGCTGACCAGGTTCTCGCTTATCATGACAGTCAGTTTTCTACTTTCTCTACTGAGGTACTTAACCGAACTAGCCAGAAGTACTATCACAGTAGTTCTCCCTTTACACCCTAGCCTAACAATCGGTAATGTAGGGGTAAGCACAGGAGCCGGGCAACCCAACTATTGACCCAAGACATGAGTCGGAACTGATGCATATAATGCAAATATCCAGGACGCCAAACACTCCCTATAGGTGTTTGGTATTTTCAACATATACCAGGGCTGACTATAGCCCCTGGTAATAAACCCTTATTGACAAGGCACATATGGCAATCTGATGCGGGAAGAGAACATTCGACGATGAGTGAATAAAACTTTGGAAATAATACGAATAAACTGTTCTATTAATATCCCTCTATAGTACGGCTAGCCGCAAACTTTACAGATAATGCCGATGACCTTTTTTGGACATTTTACATGCCAAGAAGGTATATAACAAGAAAGAGAAAAAAGGTTTACACAGGGTCTTAATCTAAAAAAGAAACCTTAGTGCGGATCCATGCTGCACGTCTGCGCCGTTTCCTGCTCTGTAATGTGTCCTTGAAGGTGTGAGTATGATGGCCGTCTGTAGAAAGAAAAAAAAGTAAATCTGGAAAAGAAGAAATCGGTCTGGTGTGGCCATAACAAGTCTGGTTCGTTTAATGAACCTAAAGAGGGTAAGTTTAAAGTTCGAATAGGGTCTAGCCGAACTACAGACTATATGCGGATGCCCCCGGTCGTCGCCCAAGGAATTTTTAAGGCATAATTATGTACTCGAGGCACATATGCTATCACCTAATGGGGTAGTCGACGGGGCGTAGCTGTCAATCTTACTCAGGTTCATCTGAGCTGCCGCACTGAAGCGTGTGCCGGACACGTTTAGCTGTGTCCGCTGTTGATAGATTATCCGGCTTGAGTAGGCCGCATTGGACTTCGGCTGCTAAGGCCACAGTGTCCTCCTCCGTACGGAGAGAGCGCTCCATATTTCCATTGACCGTGATAACGCCATGTGATCCAGGCATCTTGAGCTTTAAATAGGCATAAAGCGGGACTGCATTAAGGCGGGCGAAGGCCGTTCTTCCGAGTAGAGCATGATAGCCACTTCGGAACGGAGCTATGTCGAAGAGTAGTTCTTCGCTTCGAAATACAACTTCCAATGTTAAAGAGCCTGTGCAGCGAGCTGCAATGCCCAGTATCACTCCTTTAAAGATCGTGCTTCTTGGCTTGATTCTTGATGGGTCAATCCCCATCTTGCGGACAGTGTCTTGATATATTAGATTGAGACTACTGCCGCCATCCATAAGGACCCGGGTTAGATGGTATCCATCTATTATTGGGTCGAGCACTAAGGCAGCCGAACCCCCATGCCGAATACTAGTTGGATGATCCATGTAATGGAAAGTGATCGGACAGGCTGACCATGGGTTGAATTTTGGGGCGACAAGCTCAATGGCATAGACGTCTCGGAGTGCGCGCTTGCGCTCCCTCTTTGGGATATGAGTGGCATATATCATGTTCACTGTTTTTACCTCCGGTGGAAATTTCTTCTGTCCCCCTATATTCGGCTGGTGAGGTTCATCCTCGTCTTCTCTCTGAGGCTCCTTCCCCTTGTGTTCGGCATTTAGCTTGCCGACCTGCTTGAAAACTGATAACCCACAAGTGTAGGGGATTAGTTGTAGCCTCTTTCGATAAGTAAGAGTGTCGAACCCAACGAGGAGCTAAAGGAAGAACAAATATTCCCTCAAGTTCTATCGACCACCGATACAACTCTACGCATGCTTCACGTTTACTTTACCTAGAACAAGTATCAAACTAGAAGTACTTTGTAGTTTTTTGTGGGATAGGTTTGCAAGAATATAAAGAGCACGTAAATATAAACTAGGGGCTGTTAAGATAAATAAGCAATAAAGTTAGTGATAGCGAGTGTGGAAAAGTGGTGGTAGGAGTTGCAAAATTGCCCCTAAGCAATTGACTACGTTACTAGACCGATAACAAGTTTTATGTGGGAGGGGCCACTGCTAGCATGTCATCCCTTACTTGGAATAATATGCACTTATGATTGGAACTATTAGCAAGCATCCACAACTACTAACGTTCATTAAGGTAATACCCAACCATAGCATTAAGATATATTGGTCCCCCTTCAATCCCATATGCATCAATTTCTGCGCTAGGTTGAAGCTTCTGTCACTCTTGCCCTCCAATACGTAGTCCTATCAACATACAACTAACCCTATGGTGTGATCCACACGTGCGCTCATATGATGGGCACCAAAGGACAACAACATAACCACAAGTAATTTAAATCAATCATAGCAATTCACCAATCACCAATAGGACAACGATAATCTACTCAGACATCATATGATGGCAACACATCATTGGATAATAATATGAAGCATAAAGCACCATGTTCAAGTAGAGGGTACAACGGGTTGCGAGAGAGTGGACCGCTGTAGATAGATGGGGGAAGGTGATGGAGATGTTGGTGAAGATGACAGAGGTGTTGGTGTAGATCGTCGTCACACGATGATGGCCCCGATGGCACTCCGGTGCCACCGGAAAAGAGGGGGAGAGAGCCCCCCTAATTATTCTTCTTCCTTAACATTCTCCCTAGGTGGGAGAAGGGTTTCCCCTCTGGTCCATGGTCTTCATGGCGTGGGAGGGGCGAAAGCCCCTCCAAGATTGGATCTGTCTCTCTATCTCTATCTATTTCTGCGTTCCCAGATTCTGGCCTTCCACCGTTTCTTAAATTCCCGGAGAGCCGTAACTCCGATTGGGCTGATTTTTTGACACGATTTATCCGGATATTAGCTTTCTTGTGGCGAAAGAAGGGCATCAACCACCTTACGGAGTGGCCACGAGGGCCCAGGGCGCGCCTGCCCCTGGTGGGCGCGCCCCCTGCCTCGTGACCAACTCGGGCATCTTCTCACGTTGGTTCTGCTTCCCAAAATTCACATATATTCCAAAAAAAATCTCCGTCCGTTTTTATTCCGTTTGGACTCCGTTTGATATGGATATTCTACGAAACAAAAAAACATGCAACAAACTGGAACTAGCACTGGGAACTGTATCAATATGTTAGTCATAAAAAATAGTATAAAAGTTGCCAAAAGTATATGAAAGTTGTAGAATATTGGCATGGAACAATAAAAAATTATAGATACGACGGAGACGTATCAGCATCCCCAAGCTTCATTCCTGCTCGTCCCCGAGTAGGTAAATGATAAAAAAGATAATTTTTGATGTGGAATGCCACCTAGCATAATCTGGATCATGTAATCTAATCATGGCATGAATATTAAGACACGAGTGATTCTAAGAAATAGTCTATCATTTGACATTAGGACAATAATACTTCAAGCATACTAATAAAGCAATCATGTCTCTTCAAAATAACATGGCCAAAGAAAGTTATCCGTACAAAATCTTATGGTCTGGCTATGCTCCATCTTCACCACACAAAGTATTTAAATCATGCAGAACCCCGGTTTTAGCCAAGCAATTGTTTCATACTTTAGTATTCTCAAACTTTTTCAATTTTCACGCAATACATGAGCATGAGCCATGGACATAGCACTATGGGTGGAATAGAAGGTGGTAGTAGATAAAAGGAGGGGGAAAGTCTCACATCAACTAGGCGTATCAATGGGCTATGGAGATGCCCATCAATAGATATCAATGTGAGTGAGTAGGGATTGCCATGTAACGGGTGCACTAGAGCTATAAGTGCATGAAAGCTCAAAAGAAACTAGTGGGTGTGCATCAACTTGCTTGCTCATGAAGACCTAGGGCATTTGAGGAAGCCCATCATTGGAATATACAAGCCAAGTTTATAATGAAAATTCCCACTAGTATAAGGAAGTGACAACATAGGAGACTCTCTATCATGAAGATCATGGTGCTACTTTGAAGCACAAGTGTGGAAAAGGATAGTAGCATTGTCCCTTCTCTCTTTTCTCTCATTTTTTTCTTTTTTTCTTTTTTTGGAGGGGCTTTCCTTTTTTTAGCCCCTCTCTTTTTAGGCCATCTCTTTTTTTGTCCTTTCCTCACATGGCATAATGCTCTACTAATGAAGATCATCACACTTTTATTTACTTACAACTCAAATATTACAACTCGAAGCTAGAACAAAATATGACTCTATGTGAATGCCTCGGGCGGTGTACCGGGATGTGAATGATCTAGCGTAGCAATGACATCAAAAAACGGACAAGCCATGGAAACATCATGCTAGCTATCTTACGATCATGCAAGGCAATATGACAATGATGGTGCGTGTCATAATAAATGGAACAGTGGAGTTACATGGCAATATATCTCACACTGGCTATGGAAATGCCATAATAGGTAGGTATGGTGGCTGTTTTGAGGAAGGTATATGGTGGGTGTATGGTACCGACGAAAGTTGCGCGGTACAAGAGAGGCTAGCAATGGTGGAAGGGTGAGAGTGCGTATAATCCATGGACTCAACATTAGTCATAAAGAACTCACATACTTATTGCAAAAATTTATTAGCCATCGAAACCAAGTACTACACGCATGCTCCTAGGGGGGAGGTTGGTAGGAGTTAACCATCGCGCACCCCCGACCTCCACACAAAGGATGACACTCAATAAATAAATCATGCTCCAACTTCGTCACATAACGGTTCACCATACGTGCATGCTACGGGAATCACAAACCTCAACACAAGTATTTCTACATTCCACAACTACCCACTAGCATGACTCTAATATCACCATCTTTATATCGCAAAACTATTGCAAGGAATCAAACATATCATATTCAGCGATCTACAAGTTTATGTAGGATTTTATGACTAACCATGTGAATGACCAATTCCTGTCAACTCTCTAAATAGACATAAGTGAAGCAAGAGAGTTTTAATTCTTTCTACAAAAGTTATGCCCACGCTCTAACAATTATAAGTGAAGCAAAAGAGCATTCTACAAATGGCGGTTTTCTATGTGAAGAGAAACAGGCAATCCAAACTTCAAATGATATAAGTGAAGCACATGAAGCATTCTCTAAAGCCATACTCAAAAGATATAAGTGAAGTGCAAAGAGCATTCTATAAATCAACCAAGGACTATCTCATACCATCATGGTGCATTTATTAAAAGAAAAAGAGAAAGCACACGATGCCCTAAGAGTTTACGCATATCATGTGAACGAAACAAATCTGAAAACATACCGATACTTGTTGAAGAAAGATGGGATGTCTTCCGGGGCATCCCCAAGCTTAGACGCTTGAGTCTCCTTGAATATTTACTTGGGGGTGCCTTGGGCATCCCCAATCTTGAGCTCTTGCCTCTCCTCCTTCTTCTCACATCGAGACATCCTCGGTCTTCGAACACTTCATCCACACAAAACTTAACCAAACTTTTAGTGGCGGGGTTAGTGCATATGATCAATAAAATCCCATCATGTACTGCTCTAACATTATTGTATAATTATAAACAAATATTACCCACTGTAAGCTATCTTAATTCTGTAATGCCCAGGATGGGACTATACCTCCTACGTGTCGAGGCACGACTTAAAGGTATAAGCCCATCCTAGAATGATCTCAAGTTTGGTATCTTTGCACGACTCATGTAAAAGGGGGATTAAATTGCAAAAGGAGATAGTTGGCTTACACTCGCCACTTCACACAATACATTACATAAGCAATCATCATTCAAAACATCACAACCCGACTACGGGCGAAGATCCAAAAGAAAGATACCAAAACAACATAAAACCACAGGTCAGGATCGAATCCTAGTAGAAACCACTACTGATCGTCGAAACAACACAAGCAAACGGACACACTCTTCATCGAACTCCCGGTGAAGAACTGAACCAGCTCCTGCATCAAACTCGGCTGAACCTGCATCTGGTGTGGTGAAGTAACTGTGAGCCACAGAGGACTCAGCAATCCCATAACCATGGGTAACAAGACTAGCAAAGCTTTATGGGTAGGAAGAGGTAAAGTGGTGAGGCTGCAGCAGCGACTAAGCAAAAATATGGTGGCTAGCTTACGAGTACCAGAATAAGATGAGAAGCTACGCAAACGGTCGCAAAAGAGGTGATCGCTAAAGATCCTAACTACATACGGTCAAACATAACCCCACCGTGTTCTCTTCTCAAAGTGAAAAGAGACAGTCACGGTTACTCACACAGTTGTGTGTTTTACTTCGGATCCTCTGTCAAGTTTTCTACAACCGGACATTAACAAATTCCAATCTGCCACATAACCGCGGGCACGGCTTTCGAAAGATCATAACCCTGCAGGGGTGTCCCAACTTAGCCCATCATAAGCTCTCACGATTAGCTGAAGTGATAAATATAATATCATCACTCCTTATCTTAGGGAAAACCGATCAGGCTCGGCATCCCGGTAGCACAAGACATTTCGACAATGGTAAAACAAGTCCAGCAAGACCTCCCGGCGTGCCGACACCCTGATAGTAGCCGCGCGCATCTCGTCTCAGGCCACATCCGGATGAGCGCTACGTACAGTACCGAAGACCCCAGATAACTGGGTGGTACCGCAAGTGACTCTAGTTTGGGACCAACACCATCAGCACTGGCCCCCCCTGCTATGTAGAATTAAGAATCTCCAAGGAGCGTCCCCCTTATGCAAATTAATTAATTAATTAAGTTATTATTATGAGGCAAATAAAACCAATGTTGGGCCTTGCTGGAGGAGTTTTATTCAAAGTCGAACTGTCAAGGGGTCCCCATCCACCCATCGTGTAAGGAACGCAAAATCAAGGAACATAATGCCGGTTTATCGGCGCCTAAGGTGGCATGAGTGGAACAAAACACCGAGCAAAAGGCCAAGCCTTCCACCCATGCCCAGTATATAGGTGTGTTAATAATAAGTATAGATATTGTGATATATCCAACAACAAGTTCCCTCCTGGAACGAACTTCATCTTCACCTGCAACTAACAACGCTATAAGAGGGGCTGAGCAAGCGGTAACATAGCCAAACAGTGGTTTTGCTAGGAAGGTTTCAAGGTTAGAGGTTTCATGGCAACAAGGAGTGGGCTGACATAAAAGATGGGTAGCGCGACATGTAACGATAGCATCGAGACAACTAAGCATGGCAATGGTAGTAAAGGTATCCAAGGGTATGATCATCTTGCCTGAGATTCCCCAAGGGAGAAGAACGGATCCATGAAGAAGACGAAGAAGAAGCCTCACAACTCCGGAACGAAACCGAAGCTAACAAGAGAAGCAACCGGAAAGAAGCAAACAACTCGGTAAACACACAAGCTTAAACATGGCATACGATGCACAAACAAGTATGATGCATGTCCGGTTTACGTATGCATGGCATGGCAATGTGCACAAACAACACTACAAGTTAAGTGGAGCTCAATATGCAACGAGTTGCATATTGACGAAACACCACATTTTAATTATTTAGTTGACTCTCGTTATTAACAAGACAAGATTAAATGTTTTTAGCATGGCAAGAGGTGTAGCAAAATAAAACTACACTAGGCAATTTAAATGAGGCCGGAAATAACAACAACATATCCGGAAAAACCCCATAAGCATGTTTAATAATTATAAGCAAACAACAATTTAACATATCAATGTTGTTAACATGATGCGGATGCCATGATCAAGTTTATGCAATTATTAATTAAAGGTTGACTTTAAAGAGATAAGAAGCATCGTCACCGTGGTGGAAGGAAAAAGGTGCCAGGGCAACAATCCGAGAATGATGCAACGCAACATCTCGGTTCCGGTAACTCGTTGAGAGACCGGTGCAAAAGATAGATGGCCGTGTGAACGAGTCAAACGAGATGAAAGGTGGGGCGATCCCGTTGCCGGGTTCCCACGAGTCGGCGACGAGGCAACCGAGGAGCACGACAAAAGAGGCACAACGGGCACGAAGCACAAGTGAAACATTTCATACAACCACAACAAGCATCCACGGGGTCATCGGCTCGGCGGTTATACCTTCGGAACAAACGTTCACGGGGCGGTTCGAGAGCGTAGAGGAAGAAGGCGTTCACGTGTCCGACGAGGAAGAAGTCGTTCCGTGGAGGGAAGTAGTTGTTCTCGCAACTCGTAGAGGAAGTAGTGGTTCACGTCATCGTGTCGTGGTACTTGGTGAATTCCTCGTTTCCGGGCGACGGTAGTGGTACATGCCGTAGAGGGAAGTAGGTACACGGGCGACGGTAGACGTTCACATTCCGTAGTGGTACTTGCGACGTCGGGGTACTTGGTCGAAGACGTTCCGTAGGGGTACACGGGCGACGGTAGGGGTACTTGGGTCTCCGAGTAGTCGTTCTCGAGCTCGTAGTTGTACATGTAGTAGTCGGACTTGAGCATCGGAGAGGTACTTGTCGAGTCGGTCGCGGTACTTGTTCTCGGAGGCGTTTTCATTCGTAGTTGTCCTTGTCTCCGAAGAGGTACTTGTCGAACTTGCCGGTTTATCGATCTCGTAGTTGTTTATGGCAACCTGGAGACAAACAGCAGCAACAAGACAACCAAAGAAAAGGCAGCAAGGATGCAAGGCAGCAGCAGGGTTCCGGTGCTGGACGACGGCGAGGCGGGGCCTGGCCGCGGCGTCGCGGGCACGCCTGGCGCGGAGGTGAGAGGGGCGGCCTTGCTGGAGGTGGGGCAGCAGCAGCAAGGCACGGGCGACTGTAGGGTGGACGACGAGGAGAAGGACGGCGCGGAGGGGGCGCTCGGGGCGGCCAGGGTAGAGGGAGCCGCAGGGGCGCCATGGCGAGGTGCTGGCCGGGTCGCGCGGGGCTCGGCCAGGGGACTCGGTCCTGGCGCGGGAGGCCGACCGCTGGTCCTGGCGAGCTGGAGGACGGGGCCGAGGCCCTGGACTGCTGGGGTGCGGCGCTCGGGGCCAGGGGGCCGGGCTCGAGGCGCGCATCGGGAGGAAGAGGCAGGGGCGACAGCTCCTGGTCGAGGAGGCCGCGCTACGGGGAGACGAGGCCTGCGCGGGGTGGGGCGCTCGGCCAGCTCGCGGGCAGGAGGAGACCCGCAGGAATCGGCCGAGCGGTGGACGACGCTGGGACCGCGGCGAGGGAATTCAGGAGCGAGAGAAAGGGGATCGAAGGGATTCGAGAGGGTGAGCGAGAGGGTGCGGCGGCGGACAGAAGAGAAGGAGGAGGAGCGAACGGGTGAGCTGCGAAGGGAGTTAGGGTTCGGTGGGGGAAATGGGCCAAGAGGCTGATGGCCGGCTGGGCCTGATGGGCCAGGGCGCGGCTGGAGGTTGAGAGGAGGAGGAGACGGGCCAGGAGGCCTGGAGGCTGAGTCCTCTCTCTTTAACTGATTTTTTTTAGCAGAGAAAAAAAATGAAAGAGAAGGAAAAAGAAAAAGAGGAGGGGGTTAGGGCAAGAATTAGGACAAGGGACTATTTTTCTCGGGTATCATAAAATGAGCACGACCGGAGAAAAAATACAAAAGGCCAGATCGGAAAAATAATTCAAACATATTTGAATTTAATTCAAATAGTTTTGAACTAAAACTTGATGATTAAAGTGTCCAAAAATGTTCAAATTTTTGGAGGAACCTCGAAACAACGGAAAAGAATTATTGGCAAGATTTTAAGGTGAAACTCGAAGTGAAAAGACATGGGGAAATTATGCAAGTGTGTTATGGTGATTCCGAAGCAATGGAATAATTAATAAATATAGCTCCCTAATTATTGAGACTTTTATATGTTATAAAGAGAAGTCATCTTCCCTCGATTTAAATGGACCGAAGGTCCACACAATTTATTTAGGTTGAGATGCAAAAATAAAAATGACATGATGGCATGATGACATGATGCAATGCAAAAAATAAAATAACACAAGCACAAAGAACACACGGGCAACCCCGGAACATCTGGAATCTTCGGGAATCTTCTGGAATCTTCTGGGACGTCGGTCTCGGGCGTCACAACTCTCCCACACTAACAGAGGATCTCGACCCGAGATCCTAGAGATATCACCGGGTAAAAACGAAAAGGAAGAGGTAAAACAAAGTTGCTTCTTTGACAGACGAGTGAAACCACGGACCTTGAGAGGTTGAACAAAATGAAAGAAGAATACAACAGAGATGAACGAAGATGAAAACACTCCGTTAGAAAGAGTAACAAGGAACATAATGAGAACCTTGCAGGTTGAAAGACATGAAACAAGAGCTCACGGACCAAAAGAATAAGAAACCGCAAGGGTATAGCCAAGGCATAAGAATGACAGAATTTGGGCAGCACTCCGTCTGAAAATGGAAGGAATTAACAAGAACTAGAGAAGATGGAATGATACTTGCTGAAAACAACAACACACAGCCTCCGGAACAATTAAAAGAAAGGCACAAGGGGTAAGAAAGATTTAGACAGCACTCCGGTTAAAAAGATAGGCAAAACTTGATAAGATGAGAGAACTTGAATGAAGAATACAACACTCCGGTTAAATAGACAAGCAAGGAAGAACATGATCTTGAAAAGAAAACAAGATGATGGTTTGGAGAGAGCAATATCACAAAGCCTCCGGAATGAAAGAATAGAATATAGATCAAGAAAGAATTGAACGGATAGGAAAAGACAACTTCTCTCAAAATTAAATTTGAAAGAGCATCCTTACAAAGAAGGGTTGAACGGAGTTGATGGAAAATTCAACAACGAAAAGAATAAGCTTGATGTGGGCTTATGGAAAACATCTCAAAATTAAGAGGTGACAACCAGCCACTATTGGAAAACAATTGATTGGATTGAGATCAACAAGGAGACGAAAGAGTTATTTCACCGGAATGATAAATGAAGAACTTGGGTCATTTATAAGCACCATAATTAGCAACAATTCTCAAGGAAAGCTTTCAGGTGAAATCAACCCAAGATAACTCCAATAAATAAATTGAATGGTTGGAAAGATCTCCTGAACAAGGAAAATGATGGGTTTAAATATCTCATTCTTGATAACTCGTGAATCATGAAACATGAAGGAATTGTCAAAATGACATAACACCATCTCAAAAGATAAGGGAGAAAGAATTGCACTTGGAAAGCAAGATGAAGAATGCTTGAGCTCCAACAAGAATCTTGATGAAGACTCCGAGTATGAATTAAAACATGATGAACCACCATGGGAACTCCGGTAATGAAAGCAAGAGAAGTGAAAGATGAAAAGAATATGAATCAAGGACTGCGATGAATTAGATGGAGCTTGGAATGATATAATTGAAATAACTTGGAGCTCCGGAAAAACAAGATGAAGAACTTAGGACCAAGGATATGATATGATGGACAAACTCCAGACAAAAGAATTAAAACACCTTGAAGGAATAAGAATAAGAATTATGTCATGCATCTCCTTCACCAATTTAAATTGATGACAACCAAAGGATTTGGCATACTACTTATTCTCGTTGGAAAGAATTAAAGAGAGATCTAACCAAGCTTGGGTAAATCTTCAACGAAGCACCGGTAGGATTGTGAAAGAACAAATGAATTAAAACGATAACAACGGAAGAGAAATCTTGAAGAGCCCATCCTGGGCATTACAAGTTGGTATCAGAGCACGACTCATGTAAAAGGGGGATTAAATTGCAAAAGGAGATAGTTGGCTTACACTCGCCACTTCACACAATACATTACATAAGCAATCATCATTCAAAACATCACAACCCGACTACGGGCGAAGATCCAAAAGAAAGATACCAAAACAACATAAAACCACAGGTCAGGATCGAATCCTAGTAGAAACCACTACTGATCGTCGAAACAACACAAGCAAACGGACACACTCTTCATCGAACTCCCGGTGAAGAACTGAACCAGCTCCTGCATCAAACTCGGCTGAACCTGCATCTGGTGTGGTGAAGTAACTGTGAGCCGCAGAGGACTCAGCAATCCCATAACCATGGGTAACAAGACTAGCAAAGCTTTATGGGTAGGAAGAGGTAAAGTGGTGAGGCTGCAGCAGCGACTAAGCAAAAATATGGTGGCTAGCTTACGAGTACCAGAATAAGATGAGAAGCTACGCAAACGGTCGCAAAGGAGGTGATCGCTAAAGATCCTAACTACATACGGTCAAACATAACCCCACCGTGTTCTCTTCTCAAAGTGAAAAGAGACAGTCACGGTTACTCACACAGTTGTGTGTTTTACTTCGGATCCTCTGTCAAGTTTTCTACAACCGGACATTAACAAATTCCAATCTGCCACATAACCGCGGGCACGGCTTTCGAAAGATCATAACCCTGCAGGGGTGTCCCAACTTAGCCCATCACAAGCTCTCACGATTAGCTGAAGTGATAAATATAATATCATCACTCTTTATCTTAGGGAAAACCGATCAGGCTCGGCATCCCGGTAGCACAAGACATTTCGACAATGGTAAAACAAGTCCAGCAAGACCTCCCGGTGTGCCGACACCCTAATAGTAGCCGCGCGCATCTCGTCTCAGGCCACGTCCGGATGAGCGCTACGTACAGTACCGAAGACCCCAGATAACTGGGTGGTACCGCAAGTGACTCTAGTTTGGGACCAACACCATCAGCACTGGCCCCCCCTGCTATGTAGAATTAAGAATCTCCAAGGAGCATCCCCCTTATGCAAATTAATTAATTAATTAAGTTATTATTATGAGGCAAATAAAACCAATGTTGGGCCTTGCTGGAGGAGTTTTATTCAAAGTCGAACTGTCAAGGGGTCCCCATCCACCCATCGTGTAAGGAACGCAAAATCAAGGAACATAATGCCGGTTTATCGGCGCCTAAGGTGGCATGAGTGGAACAAAACACCGAGCAAAAGGCCAAGCCTTCCACCCATGCCCAGTATATAGGTGTGTTAATAATAATTATAGATATTGTGATATATCCAACAACAAGTTCCCTCCTGGAACGAACTTCATCTTCACCTGCAACTAACAACGCTATAAGAGGGGCTGAGCAAGCGGTAACATAGCCAAACAGTGGTTTTGCTAGGAAGATTTCAAGGTTAGAGGTTTCATGGCAACAAGGAGAGGGCTGACATAAAAGATGGGTAGCGCGACATGTAACGATAGCATCGAGACAACTAAGCATGGCAATGGTAGTAAAGGTATCCAAGGGTATGATCATCTTGCCTGAGATTCCCCAAGGGAGAAGAACGGATCCATGAAGAAGACGAAGAAGAAGCCTCACAACTCCGGAACGAAACCGAAGCTAACAAGAGAAGCAACCGGAAAGAAGCAAACAACTCGGTAAACACACAAGCTTAAACATGGCATACGATGCACAAACAAGTATGATGCATGTCCGGTTTACGTATGCATGGCATGGCAATGTGCACAAACAACACTACAAGTTAAGTGGAGCTCAATATGCAACGAGTTGCATATTGACGAAACACCACATTTTAATTATTTAGTTGACTCCCGTTACTAACAAGACAAGATTAAATGTTTTTAGCATGGCAAGAGGTGTAGCAAAATAAAACTACACTAGGCAATTTAAATGAGGCCGGAAATAACAACAACATATCCGGAAAAACCCCATAAGCATGTTTAATAATTATAAGCAAACAACAATTTAACATATCAATGTTGTTAACATGATGCGGATGCCATGATCAAGTTTATGCAATTATTAATTAAAGGTTGACTTTAAAGAGATAAGAAGCATCGTCACCGTGGTGGAAGGAAAAAGGTGCCACGGCAACAATCCGAGAATGATGCAACGCAACATCTCGGTTCCGGTAACTCGTTGAGAGACCGGTGCAAAAGATAGATGGCGGTGTGAACGAGTCAAACGAGATGAAAGGTGGGGCGATCCCGTTGCCGGGTTCCCACGAGTCGGCGACGAGGCAACCGAGGAGCACGACAAAAGAGGCACAACGGGCACGAAGCACAAGTGAAACATTTCATACAACCACAACAAGCATCCACGGGGTCATCGGCTCGGCGGTTATACCTTCGGAACAAACGTTCACGGGGCGGTTCGAGAGCGTAGAGGAAGAAGGCGTTCACGTGTCCGACGAGGAAGAAGTCGTTCCGTGGAGGGAAGTAGTTGTTCTCGCAACTCGTAGAGGAAGTAGTGGTTCACGTCATCGTGTCGTGGTACTTGGTGAATTCCTCGTTTCCGGGCGACGGTAGTGGTACATGCCGTAGAGGGAAGTAGGTACACGGGCGACGGTAGACGTTCACATTCCGTAGTGGTACTTGCGACATCGGGGTACTTGGTCGAAGACGTTCCGTATGGGTACACGGGCGACGGTAGGGGTACTTGGGTCTCCGAGTAGTCGTTCTCGAGCTCGTAGTTGTACATGTAGTAGTCGGACTTGAGCATCGGAGAGGTACTTGTCGAGTCGGTCGCGGTACTTGTTCTCGGAGGCGTTTTCGTTCGTAGTTGTCCTTGTCTCCGAAGAGGTACTTGTCGAACTTGCCGGTTTATCGATCTCGTAGTTGTTTATGGCAACCTGGAGACAAACAGCAGCAACAAGACAACCAAAGAAAAGGCAGCAAGGATGCAAGGCAGCAGCAGGGTTCCGGTGCTGGACGAGGGCGAGGCGGGGCCTGGCCGCGGCGTCGCTGGCACGCCTGGCGCGGAGGTGAGAGGGGCGGCCTTGCTGGAGGTGGGGCAGCAGCAGCAAGGCACGGGCGACTGTAGGGTGGACGACAAGGAGAAGGACGGCGCGGAGGGGGCGCTCGGGGCGGCCAGGGCAGAGGGAGCCGCAGGGGCGCCATGGCGAGGTGCTGGCCGGGTCGCGCGGGGCTCGGCCAGGGGACTCGGTCCTGGCGCGGGAGGCCGACCGCTGGTCCTGGCGAGCTGGAGGACGGGGCCGAGGCCCTGGACTGCTGGGGTGCGGCGCTCGGGGCCAGGGGGCCGGGCTCGAGGCGCGCATCGGGAGGAAGAGGCAGGGGCGACATCTCCTGGTCGAGGAGGCCGCGCTACGGGGAGACGAGGCCTGCGCGGGGTGGGGCGCTCGGCCAGCTCACGGGCAGGAGGAGACCCGCAGGAATCGGCCGAGCGGTGGACGACGCTGGGACCGCGGCGAGGGAATTCAGGAGCGAGAGAAAGGGGATCGAAGGGATTCGAGAGGGTGAGCGAGAGGGTGCGGCGGCGGACAGAAGAGAAGGAGGAGGAGCGAACGGGTGAGCTGCGAAGGGAGTTAGGGTTCGGTGGGGGAAATGGGCCAAGAGGCTGATGGCCGGCTGGGCCTGATGGGCCAGGGCGCGGCTGGAGGTTGAGAGGAGGAGGAGACGGGCCAGGAGGCCTGGAGGCTGAGTCCTCTCTCTTTAACTGATTTTTTTTAGCAGAGAAAAAAAAATGAAAGAGAAGGAAAAAGAAAAAGAGGACGGGGTTAGGGCAAGAATTAGGACAAGGGACTATTTTTCTCGGGCATCATAAAATGAGCACGACCGGAGAAAAAATACAAAAGGCCAGATCGGAAAAATAATTCAAACATATTTGAATTTAATTCAAATAGTTTTAAACTAAAACTTGATGATTGAAGTGTCCAAAAATGTTCAAATTTTTGGAGGAACCTCGAAACAACGGAAAAGAATTATTGGCAAGATTTTAAGGTGAAACTCGAAGTGAAAAGACATGGGGAAATTATGCAAGTGTGTTATGGTGATTCCGAAGCAATGGAATAATTAATAAATATAGCTCCCTAATTATTGAGACTTTTATATGTTATAAAGAGAAGTCATCTTCCCTCGATTTAAATGGACCGAAGGTCCACACAATTTATTTAGGTTGAGATGCAAAAATAAAAATGACATGATGGCATGATGACATGATGCAATGAAAAAAATAAAATAACACAAGCACAAAGAACACACAGGCAACCCCGGAACATCTGGAATCTTCGGGAATGTTCTGGAATCTTCTGGGACGTCGGTCTCGGGCGTCACAAATTCTATGGCCCCAAGTCAAGGAGGCATCAACAAGAATTCAAACATATGCAAATAATGAAGCTATAACAGCAATCTGTGAAAACAGGACAATCTGTAGTAATCTGAACATTAACCATACTTCTGCAACCATAAAAATTATGGAAAAAATAGAACAAATCAACAATTTGTAAATCAAGACTTTTCAAAAAGTCTCATATCCTTTCGACGTTCCAGTAAAAAAATGTAAAATCGCGCACTACAGCCAAAGTTTCCGTTTTTGCACCGCACAAGCCAACAAGCAGTTTAATCATCCTAAAGGAATCTCTTGGCACATTATTTTTATAATACAATGGAATTGTACAAGGGGGTAATTATTTTTATTGAAAAGTTTCTGTAATCAGGGTTCACAAAGTTTTCATGGGCATGAACAAAGTTCAAGGCTAGCTCCCACTTTAAAAATGCTCGTCTTTCTCACTTTCGCTTTTCTTTTTGAAAAAGTTTTAGGTTCCCCTCTTTATTTTTTTTGTTTTTAACTTTATAAAAGCACACAACAGAAATAGTTGACTCTCTAAAACTTCCGGGTTGTCTCTCTGGCAGCGCTTTCTTTAAAGCCATTAAGCTAGGCATATAGTGCTCAAGTAATGGATCCACCCGGATCCCAAGGTATATCAAAGCCAATTTGTCACATCCCTAGCTAACCCTTGCATTAGGACCTGACTAGAGTGTGCATCATGTTTACTTTCAAAGAAACTTGAAATGGGATTAACAGAAACCCCAGCACCCCCCTCCCCTAACAACTAGGGTTTGCTAAAATATTTTCCAATGTACCCAAAATGCCCTTCAAAATGTTCATCATTTCTGCCTTGGTCTTAAACCTCTGCCAAAAATGGTGCACAATTTTCTAGGACAATCTAGGGCTTTGGATTAATTCATATGGTAATTGAATTTGGGCATTTAAATACTAGTAAATATTTTAAATGCTCAAATAATCATGAACTATAATGTTTCCTACTGTTCATATTATATACAGTAGGTATGACAAGTGTCATGAGTTATAAAAATGTTTAGGCATTTTTATTAATTGAACAAAGCTGCAAAAGAAATGTAACAGAATAGAAAATAGGAAAAGGAAAATAGGAAGAAGTACTTACCTCGGCCCAGCCGTGTAGCAAGCCGGCCCAGCCCACCAGCCCTCCTCCTGTCGTCTTCCTCCTCGCGCCAGAAGGACGCGCGCGTCTCCGCCGCACGCCGGCACGCGCCCGGCCACCTCCAGGCTGCTTGCCTGCCTCCCCGATGGCCAGGATGACTCCACGAGTCGACACGCAGCTGCCCCGACCGCTCTCACTTCTCCCCCTCGTCTCCTTCGCCCTCCCCTGGCTCTTTCTTCTCCATCACCGAGCCGTCGTCGCCGCCGCTCGCCGTAGCCGCACTCAGAGCCACCCCCTCGCCCTGTGAGTGTGTCCAGAGGATCCGCCGCGTCGTCCTCTTCCTCCTCGCTGAGCCACGAGCCACCGGAAGCCCTGCAACGACCCCACGCCGTCGTCCCCTTCCTCGGATCGCCGGAGTACCTCGCCGCCGTTATGAAGCTACAGCGCGTCCCCGACCCCGCCGTCGAGCTCATTAGCACCGCAGTGAGCTTCTACGTCGAACCCCTCCTTCCTCTGTTCCTTTTGCACCGTGTAACCACCGTTCTGTTGATCACCGAAACGCACCGCCGCCGTGCTCGCCGCCGACGATGCTCCGGTGACCATTTGGTCACGGGCACCCGTCCGTCGCACTCACCGCAGCCCGTAGATGCGAACGGTGCTACACACGCATCGCCTAGGCACCTGCAGCCGCATCCCCACACACGCCCGACGCCGGTCGCCGCCGTCGAGCTTGTTGCCGTCGTCTCCGGCCACCCCAGGTCCGGCGACCACCTCCATCCGATGCGGAAGAGCAAGAGCTCTCCAACGCACCCAACCACAGCTCGAACCGCGCACCACAGACGTTTTCCGAGGCACGCCGCCGCGTTTGGCCTCGCCGGCCGCTAAACGCCGGCGAGTTTGACCTGTTTTGACCACGAGTTTGACCCCCTGGGTCAATGACATGTGGGCCCTGCCCGCAAGTCAAACTCAGTTTAGGTGTTAATTTAATATTAATTAGTTAATTAGTTTAGTCACTGACATGTGGGCCCTGGCCCCACTGACAGCTAATTAGATTTAGTTTAACTCTAATTAACTCAGTTAATTAGCTGTGACACTGACATGAGGGACCCACTGGTCAGGTTTGACCTGGACTGACCCTGTTGACTGGCTGACGTCAGCATGATGTCATGCTGACGCAGTAAAGGTTTTTCTGGGATTTTTAGATTTAAAATAATTCAGGAAATTCCAGAAAATACCCAAAACTTCTAAAAATCATATAAAATCAACCATAGCTCAGATGGAAAAGATTTATATATGAAAAATGATCAGAAAAATCCAATCTATCTAATGGCACTGGTTTCATGCATGTTTGAACAAGTTAACTTGCTGTATATATCAAAAACATGATAATGCACTTATTCAAATACTAGTTTGAACTTCAATTTGAATCCTTGATTCAAATAGGTTCAAACCCCTCTGGTCTTAGTTGCATTAGCCAACACACATGCATCTTGCCATGTCATAAACATGCATCATATTGTTGCATTTGTTTGTTAATGATTGTATCGTCGGTTTTTCCTGTGTTAGGTCCTGCTCTCGAGGATACTGCCGCGTATCCAGTTGAAGAGCAGTACCCAACAGCTACCTTGTCAGGCAAGCAATCATTGATCATTCCGATACAAACCCAATCTTCTTGCTCCTGCTCTCTTTTACTGCATTAAGGCAACAGCGCGTGAACTGCTACTTGCTGCGGTAGTTGAACCCTATTCCCTTGCATGACCTGTCATTGCCACAGTAAATAGTTGAAACCCACTAGCATGTGTAGGAGTTGATTGAGCCATGTGATGTGTGATCCACCATTCTATTTGTTTATGTTGCCTGCTATGCTTAGAGTTGTGTCTGGTCTGATTCATCTGGGTGATGAATCAGAGTGAAACAATCTTTCGATAAAGAGAAGGAAGTGTGGAATACGCTTGGTAAAGGTATCGATGAAAGGCCATGTAGGAGTACATGGTGGGTTGTTTCATTGGAACCGTACATAGGACCCGAGATCTGTATGTGTGGTTCAAGTTGCAGTTACTACCATGCATTGGGCCCGAAACCAATGGACCCTCTCGACTTATTAGCTATCCTTGATCTCTGTCCAGGAGTTGCAACTAGTTTCTGGTGTTTATAGCTTACTGGAGGTCGTGCACAGCGCTGACCCTCGGGGTGGGTTGTGATGCGACAGGTACGTGGCACGGTGTACCGGTTGCCCGTTTGGTGACTCGGGAACCCTGTACACATCGTTTGGGGCCGTGAGCGACACCCCGGCCGGATCTCCCCACGGATGGAACCCAAATAGGCGATAAACCTGGACGAGAGACTCGTGTAGTTAGTCAGGTCGTGGCCGACACCCTCGCTGGGCTTCCGCTTGAAGGTTGCCGAGTACACGCCGAGTAAACGGCGATAAGTGGTGGAAGCGTGTGTGAAGAAGTACACCCCTGCAGGGTTATCAAACTATTCGAATAGCCGTTGTTCGCGGTACGAACTACTTGGTTACTCTTACAGTTCATAGACAAGTTGATGGATACTACTAAAAGCCTCAAGATAAGCGTGAGTGCCGTGGATGGCCCTTCCGTAGGATGACGGAAGAGGATCCTCGGTAGTGTATTGATGTGGTGACTAGAGGACTCGTGTTCGTAATAACATCTTGCAATCTGTTGGAAGTTGTAGTATAGGTTAGCCAAGGTCAAAGCTGGCATTCTGCTATAAACTCCACTACCCCCTTTGATAATGTTGCATGTATGATAGGTTCTGTGGTAAGACTTGCTGAGTACCTTTGTACTCATGTTTGCTTAATAACTGTTGCAGAGGAGAACCCTGCCCCTGCTGATGGGTTCTACATAGACGTTGACGTCGACGAGTAGCTTGACACCCAGACGGTGATCTGGAGCTTGTGAAGGGCCTTGTTGATAGTCAGGCTACACCAAGCCTGTTTTATTTTCTAAGTTGTCTGTACTCAGACATGTAGCTTCCGCTTGTGCTTGTATGACTGTATGACTTGAGTGTTGGGTCATGTGACCCCTACCTGTATGACTATGTTATGTATGGCTCTTGGAGCCTTTTAAATAAAGTACTTTGAGTCATAGAGTTCTGTTGTGATGCAATGTTGTATTTGCACATATTGAGCATATTGCGTGTATAATTGAAATGCTTGGTATGTGTGGGATCCGACACCTAGTTGTTTTCCTTTGGTAGCCTATCTTACAGGGAAATGCCTCCTAGTGATTCCAATGAGCCTTGGTAGCTTGCTACTGCTCGGAACACGTAGGCTGGCCGGCATGTGTCCTTCTTCGTTCCTGTGTCTGTCCCTTAGGGGAAATGTCACGCGTTGTTCCTTTAAGTCCATGTAGCTTGCTACGACTTGGGTTCATACGTTGATGACCGACACGTTCGTTGCTGGGTCATGGATGCCTGTCTCTGTAATTTAGTGCCACTTTTGGATTATAACTAGCCATGTCGGCCCGGGTTCTCTGTCATATGGATGCTAGCGACACTGTCATATACGTGTGCCAAAATGCGCAAACGGTCCCGGGCCAGGTAAGGTGGCACCCGTGGGGTTACCGTGCGTGAGGCCGCAAAGTGATATGACGTGTTACAGCTAGATCGGTGTGACTTAGGATCCGGGTCCTGACAGCGTTGGCATCAGAGCTGGACTGCCTGTAGGTTTCTCAAGCCAAACTGGTCGATGTTGAGTCTAGAAAATTTCTTAGTTATATGTAGGGGAATTGATTGTGGAAGGGAACGTAAGGCTCTTTTACTCCTTTACCTTATGCCCTTCTGATCTGAGTCTGTCTATTCTTTCTACGGGGATTTAGGACTAGGCCTCTTATCCTTACTAGGTTCACGTGTTACTAATCCGTAGACTCTTAGGATTTTTGGTTTCAAGCCTCAGTTCAGTTTCTATCCTTTTTGAGTAAATGATTATTGAACCGGAACCTTGATATGGAATTGTTGAGTGGCTATGCTATCATTTGTATGATGTCTCAAATCTCTGTTTGAGCATTTACAGTTGTTATGCTGCCCGATTTCTTCCAGAAACACTAATGCCTTTGCATTATTTCGTGTTTCAGATGTCTGGCCGCATTCCTCACCAAGTGGTTCGTTTGACTCGTTGCATTAATGTGCCCGGTCACACGGCCATGCTAGTCCGTGTGATGACTGAGACCGGTTATCGCTGGTATCCTGAATACACTGTGGAGGAACAGTATCGGGATTTCAATCAAAGTCGGTATTTATGCACACTCCGGATATACCCCTCATATCCCGGAGCTAATGATCCCATCCATTGGTCTTATGGACTCGGGATTACCATCGAGATGGCAGTGCAGGATGCCGCTTATTCGATGATGACCATTCTCCGTGCTAGGCATGCCCTGTTGCTGAACACTGAGTTCTGTTACATGCCAGCTTCACTCCCCGGAGAAGAAGGCTACTACACTGGTCTGTATACTGATGCTGCTCATGAAGAGCCACTGCTTCAGACTACTGTTCAGATGTTGGAGGATAGGGACCGTGAGGTCCGTGCCCTCCGAATGGAGCTGTATAACACCCGAGCCGCTCACTGGACTACTTTGACACGGCTTGCACCTGCTGTGCACGCCGGATATCTGGACATGCAGGATTTGTATCCTGTGCGGACTCGTCTGCCTGATCGCATGGATTGGCGTGACGTTGGGGGTATTACACCTCCACGTGGGCGTCGGTTACCACCAGCATCGGGACCGAGACCACACCCATGCCCTTATGGTCCACAACCTTCGAGTGCTCGCAAGTTCCAAGATCCGTCTGTACCACTTCCAGGCTACGGTGGTAATCTTTATGAGGATTACTACGCGAATGTCTGAGCTAGTCCGTGGTAGTAGTAGTATTGTAATAGTTGTATTTCCACAGTCCTGCGTGTCTTGTGGAATATGACTAGTGTGTACTGAATTCCGGAGGTGTAGTTAAATAATGTATAGGAGCCTGGAATGCCTCTGATGGGATGTATCGTCTTTCACCGCAGTTGTACTTTAGCCTTGGCTTGTACTAAACTTTGTATGGTGTGTATGACCACTGGTGTATATATAGCAGTTCCTATATTACCATGTCGTACGGATGAACATCTCTGCATTCTGTGTCATCCATTACATTCTGCACTTCTATGTCAAATTTTGCCATCCTTGTCTAAACCGTTGTTTTGTTTCTCCTAGGATGGTCAACACTCGCAACACTCCTGCTGCTCAGGAGCAGGGTGAGGCTAGTGGGGCTAGAGATGGAAATCTGCCCCAGCCACCCTCCTTGGCGGAAGTTATGCTTGAAGCAGAACGGAACAAGAGAGAGACCAACCGTCTGCTGGAACGCATAGAGCAAAACACTGGGTTTCGTCAGAGGAATGACGTGGTGTCAATCCACGATTTTATCAAGATGTGTCCACCGAAGTTCCATCACTCCACTGAACCTCTGGATGCTGATGACTGGCTACGTAGTATCACCCACAAGCTACACTCTGCCCGTGTGGCCGAAGCTGACAAGGTTATCTACGCCGCCTACCATCTTGAGGGCCCTGCCAGTCTTTGGTGGGAAAACTTTGAAGCTATGCGTCCTGCTGGCCAAGTCACTACCTGGGTTGAGTTCAGTGAGGCATTCCGTGAACATCACATTCCGGAAGGTCTCATTGATCGCAAGCGGGAGGAATTCTGCAATTTCACCCAGGGCCGTCTGACTGTGGATGGCTACAGTCGTGAGTTTGGTAATCTGGCACGCTATGCACCTGAAGAAGTATCCACCGATGCCAAGAAACAGACGAGGTTCCGCAAGGGACTCAGCCCTGAACTTCGTCGTGATCTACGTCTGCACGAGTGCGCCTCTTTCCAGAAGTTGGTTAACAAGGCTATCAGTGCTGAGACAGGCCAGACCGACTTCGAGGCCACCCGCAAGCATACTCGAGACCTTGGTTCCTCATCCGGCTCTGGTTCTCACAAGCGCCGTGTATGGGTTCCTAACACTGCTCTGCCACCCAAGTTTACACCGAGGCCATCCTATGAGGCGCCTCGTCCAACTCAACAGTTTGTACCTGCTAAGACCTATGGAGGTCCACCCTCCAACTTTGCTCCACGCACCACCACTGTGACATGTTTCAAGTGTGGAGAACCGGGACACTACATGCGTGATTGTCCCCAGAACCAGCCAGGAAAACCCGTTGGCCGTGGTAAGCCAACCGGCAAGGTGAACTATGTTAAGCCAATCCCCACTGCACGTGGTCATGTCAACTATGTTTCTGCCGAAGAAGCTTATGAGGATCCTAACGTCGTCCTTGGTACGCTTCTCGTAAACTGCCATCCGGCATCTGTTCTTTTCGATACTGGAGCATCCCATTCGTTCATATCTGAAAGCTATGCTCGTTTGCACAACATGACTTTTTGTGACATGCCTACTTCCATGGTTATTCAAACTCCTGGTTCAAAGTGGCAGACCTCTAGGGTAAGCCATGGAAATGAAATCCTTGTCGATAGACTTGTTTTCCTTGCATCCTTAATCGCTCTCAAGTCCTCGGACATAAATATCATTTTGGGTATGGATTGGATGACAACCCATTACGCCAAAATTGACTGCTTTACTAGGACCGTTCAACTTACACATCCATCCGGCAAGGTAGTCAATGTCTTGACTCGAATGGCTGAACGTCAGCTCTACTCTCTTAATGCCAACCCTCTACCGGAACTCGAAGATATCCCGGTAGTCCGTGACTTTCCGGATGTTTTTCCAGAAGAACTGCCAGGAGTTCCACCTGACAGAGATGTCGAGTTCGTGATAGATCTTATTCCTGGAACTGTCCCAATCTCTAGGAGACCTTATAAGATGGCACCACTAGAATTAGCTGAGCTAAAGAAACAACTCGATGAGTCCTTACAAAAGGGTTTCATCCGTCCTAGTTCTTCCCCTTGGGCTTGCCCCGTCCTCTTCGTCAAGAAGAAGGATGGAACGGAGCGGATGGTTGTAGATTACCGACCTGTCAATCTAGTCACCATAAAGAATAAGTATCCGCTTCCCAGGATCAACGATCTATATGATCAGCTCGCTGGATCCTCAGTCTTCTCTAAGATGGATTTGAGGTTGGGCTACCATCAAATCAAAATCAAGAACGGGGACATTCCTAAAACGGCTTTCGTTACTCGTTATGGCCAATACGAGTACACCGTCATGTCCTTCGGATTAACCAATGCCCCAGCTACCTTTTCTCGGTTAATGAATTCTATATTCATGGAGTACCTGGATAAATTCGTCGTGGTATACCTCGATGATATACTCATTTTCTCCAAGAACAAGGAAGATCATGCCGAGCATTTAAGGCTGGTATTGACGAAACTTCGAGAGCACCGCCTTTATGCCAAATTCTCTAAATGTGAATTTTGGTTGCCAGAAGTAACCTATCTAGGTCATGTAATCTCTGGCAAGGGTATTGCTGTCAATCCCGAGCGAGTTCAAGCCGTCCTTGATTGGACTTCCCCTGAATCGGTCAAGCAAGTTAGGAGTTTTCTTGGCTTAGCGAGCTATTGCCGACGTTTCGTCGAGAACTTCTCCAAGGTTGCTAAACCTCTAACCGAACTCCTCAAGAAAGATAAAAAGTTTGAGTGGACCCCACAGTGCGAGTCCAGTTTTCAGGAACTGAAAAGACGCCTGACATCTGCACCTGTACTGGTACCACCAGATTTTTCCAAGGATTTTATAATCTATTGCGACGCCTCGCGACAAGGACTGGGTTGCATTCTCATGCAAGATCGTCAAGTGATTGCATACGCATCCCGACAGTTGCGTCCACATGAGGATAAATATCCTACTCATGATTTAGAGCTTGCAGCTGTAGTCCATGCACTCAAAACATGGCGGCATTACCTCCTTGGTAATCGCTGTGAAATCTTCACCGATCACCAAAGCTTGAAGTATATCTTCACCCAACCGGATTTGAATCTCAGGCAAAGACGTTGGGTTGAGTTGCTCACCGACTACGATTTAGGAATCACTTATACTCCTGGCAAGGCCAATGTCATGGCTGATGCACTAAGTCGTAAGTCTTATTGTAACAATTTAATGTTACAACAAAGTCAACCACTTCTCCACGAGGAATTTCGTAAGCTTAACCTTCACATTGTTCCTCGAGGATTCCTTTCCACCTTGGTGGCAAAACCTACCCTTTTGGATCAAGTCATCAAAGCACAGAAGGTTGATCCCGGAATTTCCCGTATTAAGAGGAACATCAAGAAAGGAGTTGCAGGATGTTTCTCAATTGATGATCAAGGAGTCGTATTCTTTAGCAACCGCTTAGTGGTTCCTAAAGTGCGAAACCTAAGACGTTTGATCCTCAAGGAGGCTCATGAATCTCCTCTCACGATTCATCCCGGTAGTACCAAAATGTATCAAGACCTACGTCAAAGATTCTGGTGGACTAGGATGAAGAGAGAAATCGCTCAGTTCATTGCCAACTGCGACGTTTGTCGTCGAGTTAAAGCAGAGCATCAACGGCCTGCTGGCACCCTTCAACCTCTAGCTATTCCTGAATGGAAATGGGATAAAGTCGGTATGGATTTCATTACCGGGTTTCCCAGGTCCAGGAAAGGGAATAATGCTATCTTCGTCGTTATCGACCGCCTCTCTAAAGTAGCTCACTTCCTGCCTGTTCGGGAGAGTATTACCGCTAGCCAGCTAGCAGACTTATATATCTCTCGAATAGTATCACTACATGGTGTACCGTTGGAGATTAACTCAGACCATGGAAGTCTCTTCACTTCACGATTTTGGGAAAGTTTCCAGAATGCTATGGGAACTCATCTCTCTTTCAGTACTGCCTTCCATCCGCAGTCAAGTGGTCAAGTGGAACGAGTCAATCAAATTCTGGAGGACATGCTTCGAGCCTCTGTCTTTTCTTTCGGTATGGAATGGGAAAAATGTCTTCCATTTGCCGAATTCGCTTATAACAATAGTTATCAAGCCAGCCTGGGTAAAGCTCCCTTCGAAGTTCTATATGGACGAAGGTGTCGAACACCTCTTAACTGGTCAGAAACCGGCGAAAGACAATTCTTTGGCCCGGATATGATTCAGGAAGCAGAGGAACAAGTTCGCATCGTTCGTGAGAGATTGAAAACAGCCCAGTCTCGCCAAAAGAGCCAATATGATAGTCATCATAAGGCTGTGACTTTTGAAGTCAGCGATAAGGCTTACCTTCGGGTTACTCCTCTTAAGGGAACCCATCGCTTCGGTATCAAAGGCAAATTGGCCCCTCGTTACATCGGTCCTTTTCGCATTCTTGCCAAACGAGGAGAAGTTGCCTACCAATTGGAACTACCTCCGCACCTCTCCAGAGTTCATGATGTTTTCCACGTTTCCCAACTCAGGCGTTGCTTCTCGGATCCTATCCGTGGAGTGGACCACGAAACGCTTGATCTCCAAGACAATCTCACATATCGAGAATACCCCATTCGTATTCTTGATCAAACTGAGCGCACCACTCGACGCCACAATATCAAGTTTCTCAAGGTTCAATGGTCACATCATTCCGAGAGTGAAGCCACTTGGGAAAGGGAGGATCGTCTTCGACTTGAGTACCCCACCCTCTTTCCGGAGGAACCCGAATCTCGGGACGCGATTCTTTTAAGTGGGGGTGAGTTGTCACATCCCTAGCTAACCCTTGCATTAGGACCTGACTAGAGTGTGCATCATGTTTACTTTCAAAGAAACTTGAAATGGGATTAACAGAAACCCCAGCACCCCCCTCCCCTAACAACTAGGGTTTGCTAAAATATTTTCCAATGTACCCAAAATGCCCTTCAAAATGTTCATCATTTCTGCCTTGGTCTTAAACCTCTGCCAAAAATGGTGCACAATTTTCTAGGACAATCTAGGGCTTTGGATTAATTCATATGGTAATTGAATTTGGGCATTTAAATACTAGTAAATATTTTAAATGCTCAAATAATCATGAACTATAATGTTTCCTACTGTTCATATTATATACAGTAGGTATGACAAGTGTCATGAGTTATAAAAATGTTTAGGCATTTTTATTAATTGAACAAAGCTGCAAAAGAAATGTAACAGAATAGAAAATAGGAAAAGGAAAATAGGAAGAAGTACTTACCTCGGCCCAGCCCTGTAGCAAGCTGGCCCAGCCCACCAGCCCTCCTCCTGTCGTCTTCCTCCTCGCGCCAGAAGGACACGCGCGTGGCCGCCGCGCGCCGGCACGCGCCCGGCCACCTCCAGGCTGCTTGCCTGCCTCCCCGATGGCCTGGATGACTCCACGAGTCGACACGCAGCTGCCCCGACCGCTCTCACTTCTCCCCCTCGTCTCCTTCGCCCTCCCCTGGCTCTTTCTTCTCCATCACCGAGCCGCCGTCGCCGCTGCTCGCCGTAGCCGCACTCAGAGCCACCCCCTCGCCCCGTGAGTGTGTCCAGAGGATCCGCCGCGTCGTCCTCTTCCTCCTCGCTGAGCCACGAGCCACCGGAAGCCCTGCAACGACCCCATGCCGTCGTCCCCTTCCTCGGATCGCCGGAGTACCTCGCCGCCGTTACGAAGCTACAGTGCGTCCCCGACCCCGCCGTCGAGCTCATTAGCACCGCAGTGAGCTTCTACGTCGAACCCCTCCTTCCTCCGTTCCTTTTGCACCGTGTAACCGCCGTTCTGTTGATCACCGAAACGCACCGCCGCCGTGCTCGCCGCCGACGATGCTCCGGTGACCATTTGGTCACGGGCACCCGTCCGTCGCACTCACCGCAGCCCGTAGATGCGAACGGTGCTACGCACGCATCGCCTAGGCACCTGCAGCCGCATCCCCACACACGCCCGACGCCGGTCGCCGCCGTCGAGCTTGTTGCCGTCGTCTCCGGCCACCCCAGGTCCGGCGACCACCTCCATCCGATGCGGAAGAGCAAGAGCTCTCCAACGCACCCAACCACAGCTCGAACCGCGCACCACAGACGTTTTCCGAGCCACGCCGCCGCGTTTGGCCTCGCCGGCGGCTAAACGCCGGCGTGTTTGACCTGTTTTGACCACGAGTTTGACCCCCTGGGTCAATGACATGTGGGCCCTGCCCGCAAGTCAAACTCAGTTTAGGTGTTAATTTAATATTAATTAGTTAATTAGTTTAGTCACTGACATGTGGGCCCTGGCCCCACTGACAGCTAATTAGATTTAGTTTAACTCTAATTAACTCAGTTAATTAGCTGTGACACTGACATGAGGGACCCACTGGTCAGGTTTGACCTGGACTGACCCTGTTGACTGGCTGACGTCAGCATGATGTCATGCTGACGCAGTAAAGGTTTTTCTGGGATTTTTAGATTTAAAATAATTCAGGAAATTCCAGAAAATACCCAAAACTTCTAAAAATCATATAAAATCAACCATAGCTCAGATGGAAAAGATTTATATATGAAAAATGATCAGAAAAATCCAATCTATCTAATGGCACTGGTTTCATGCATGTTTGAACAAGTTAACTTGCTGTATATATCAAAAACATGATAATGCACTTATTCAAATACTAGTTTGAACTTCAATTTGAATCCTTGATTCAAATAGGTTCAAACCCCTCTGGTCTTAGTTGCATTAGCCAACACACATGCATCTTGCCATGTCATAAACATGCATCATATTGTTGCATTTGTTTGTTAATGATTGTATCGTCGGTTTTTCCTGTGTTAGGTCCTGCTCTTGAGGATACTGCCGCGTATCCAGTTGAAGAGCAGTACCCGACAGCTACCTTGTCAGGCAAGCAATCATTGATCATTCCGATACAAACCCAATCTTCTCGCTCCTGCTCTCTTTTACTGCATTAAGCAACAACGCGTGAACTGCTACTTGCTGCGGTAGTTGAACCCTATTCCCTTGCATGACCTGTCATTGCCACAGTAAATAGTTGAAACCCACTAGCATGTGTAGGAGTTGATTGAGCCATGTGATGTGTGATCCACCATGCTATTTGTTTATGTTGCCTGCTATGCTTAGAGTTGTGTCTGGTCTGATTCATCTGGGTGATGAATCAGAGTGAAACAATCTTTCGATAAAGAGAAGGAAGTGTGGAATACGCTTGGTAAAGGTATCGATGAAAGGCCATGTAGGAGTACATGGTGGGTTGTTTCATTGGAACCGTACATAGGACCCGAGATCTGTATGTGTGGTTCAAGTTGCAGTTACTACCATGCATTGGGCCCGAAACCAATGGACCCTCTCGACTTATTAGCTATCCTTGATCTCTGTCCAGGAGTTGCAACTAGTTTCTGGTGTTTATAGCTTACTGGAGGTCGTGCACAGCGCTGACCCTCGGGGTGGGTTGTGATGCGACAGGTACGTGGCACGGTGTACCGGTTGCCCGTTTGGTGACTCGAGAACCCTGTACACATCGTTTGGGGCCGTGAGCGACACCCCGGCCGGATCTCCCCACGGATGGAACCCAAATAGGCGATAAACCTGGACGAGAGACTCGTGTAGTTAGTCAGGTCGTGGCCGACACCCTCGCTGGGCTTCCGCTTGAAGGTTGCCGAGTACACGCCGAGTAAACGGCGATAAGTGGTGGAAGCGTGTGTGAAGAAGTACACCCCTGCAGGGTTATCAAACTATTCGAATAGCCGTTGTTCGCGGTACGAACTACTTGGTTACTCTTACATTTCATAGACAAGTTGATGGATACTACTAAAAGCCTCAAGATAAGCGTGAGTGCCGTGGATGGCCCTTCCGTAGGATGACGGAAGAGGATCCTCGGTAGTGTATTGATGTGGTGACTAGAGGACTCGTGTTCGTAATAACATCTTGCAATCTGTTGGAAGTTGTAGTATAGGTTAGCCAAGGTCAAAGCTGGCATTCTGCTATAAACTCCACTACCCCCTTTGATAATGTTGCATGTATGATAGGTTCTGTGGTAAGACTTGCTGAGTACCTTTGTACTCATGTTTGCTTAATAACTGTTGCAGAGGAGAACCCTGCCCCTGCTGATGGGTTCTACATAGACGTTGACGTCGACGAGTAGCTTGACACCCAGACGGTGATCTGGAGCTTGTGAAGGGCCTTGTTGATAGTCAGGCTACACCAAGCCTGTTTTATTTTCTAAGTTGTCTGTACTCAGACATGTAGCTTCCGCTTGTGCTTGTATGACTGTATGACTTGAGTGTTGGGTCATGTGACCCCTACCTGTATGACTATGTTATGTATGGCTCTTGGAGCCTTTTAAATAAAGTACTTTGAGTCATAGAGTTCTGTTGTGATGCAATGTTGTATTTGCACATATTGAGCATATTGCGTGTATGACTGAAATGCTTGGTATGTGTGGGATCCGACACCTAGTTGTTTTCCTTTGGTAGCCTATCTTACAGGGAAATGCCTCCTAGTGATTCCAATGAGCCTTGGTAGCTTGCTACTGCTCGGAACACGTAGGCTGGCCGGCATGTGTCCTTCTTCGTTCCTGTGTCTGTCCCTTAGGGGAAATGTCACGCGTTGTTCCTTTAAGTCCATGTAGCTTGCTACGACTTGGGTTCATACGTTGATGACCGACACGTTCGTTGCTGGGTCATGGATGCCTGTCTCTGTAATTTAGTGCCACTTTTGGATTATAACTAGCCATGTCGGCCCGGGTTCTCTGTCATATGGATGCTAGCGACACTGTCATATACGTGTGCCAAAATGCGCAAACGGTCCAGGGCCAGGTAAGGTGGCACCCGTGGGGTTACCGTGCGTGAGGCCGCAAAGTGATATGACGTGTTACAGCTAGATCGGTGTGACTTAGGATCGGGGTCCTGACACAATTTTAATTAGCAATGATTTGGCATTTAGTAGTGAGCACAAAGTGATATGTGTCATGCAAAAACGAAGTCTAACTCTCTTCCTATGCATAGGCATGTCATACAAGAACAATTCATGCACATCAAGTAAAGGCCAATGCATAGTATAAGCAGTTTCTTGCAATTTTATCATGTTGGAATCATAGAGAGACGGAGTTGTAGTTCCTCTCTCATCATAATTGCAAGTAGGAGCAGCATGCACATGCATATTATACACATCAAAATCATCATGTGTAATGGAAAAAGGCAACCCATCAATATAATCCTTAATAAGTGCAAACTTCTCCAATATAGTGTAGTTTGGAGAATTCAAAAAGATAATAGGACTATCATGTGTGGGTGCAATAGCAACTATCTCATGTTTAACATAAGGAAGTATAGCAAGTTCATCTCCATAAGTATAATTCATATTGGCATCTTGGCCACAAGCATACCAAGCATCATCAAAAAGGGATATTTCAAAAGAATCAACGGGATCATAGCAATCATCCTTCGGTAAACACGAAGGGAAATTAAACAATGTATGGGATAAAGAGTTACTCTCATTAGAAGGTGGGCACGGGTGATCAATCCGCTCTTCCTCCTTTTGTTCTTCGCTCTCCTCCTCATCTTTTTGATCCAATGAGCTCACAATGTCATTAATTTCTTCTTCCATAGACTCCTGCAAAATATTAGTATCTTCTTGGACAGCGGAGGAGTCCTCAATATATGGTTTAACATAGGCATTAGAAGCATAATCATCATAACAATATTTAAATATGGCAAAATTTTCAGATTTGTAAAGAGTAGCATCATACTTTTCAATCAAAGAAGCAATTTCATAAACACCCTTAAAAGCAACAAATTCTTCAATTTGTTGAACATCATAGTAACTATAAACACCCTTAGCATACAAAGATACGATTCCATTATCACTAAACTCACATTGGTAGGGAAGGTGTTTCTTACGGTCTTCAGAACAACAAGTAAAATCATATATTGCAAACGATGAATTAGATCCAGTAAAAGTTTCCCTTTTCTGATATGCTATCACATAACTAGCATGCTCATCTAAAGATTTGCCCTCAACTAAGCTAGTTGGGGTTTCAGCCCGAGCACATATGGATAAAAAATGATCCAAGTAGAAAGCTTCAGGAGTGTGATAGATTTTGAGTGGTTCTTCAACCATTGGTTCAACAGGTACCACTATTTTTTTTGGTATTTTGTCTTTCCTACCCATAACTAAGATAGAAAACAACTTAGAACAACAAATAAAATCTACTTAGTGATAAACCAAACAAGCACACACGAGAATATTCACCCCACACTATTGCTCCCCGGCAACGGCGCCAGAAAAAGGTCTTGATAACCCACAAGTGTAGGGGATCAGTTGTAGCCTCTTTCGACAGGTAAGAGTGTCGAACCCAACGAGGAGCTAAAGGCAGAACAAATATTCCCTCAAGTTTTATCGACCACCGATACAACTCTACGCACGCTTGACGTTTACTTTACCTAGAACAAGTATGAAACTAGAAGTACTTTGTAGTTTTTGTGGGATAGGTTTGCAAGAATATAAAGATCACGTAAATATAAACTAGGGTCTGTTAAGATAAATAAGCAATTAAGTTAGTGATATCGAGTGTGGAAAAGTGGTGGTAGGAGTTGCGAAATTGCCCCTAAGCAATTGACTACGTTACTAGACCGCTAGCAAGTTTTATGTGGGAGAGGCCACTGCTAGCATGTCATCCCTTACTTGGAATTCTATGCACTTATGATTGGAACTATTAGCAAGCATCCGCAACTACTAACGTTCATTAAGGTAAGACCCAACCATAGCATTAAGATATATTGGTCCCCCTTCAATCCCGTATGCATCAATTTCTGCGCTAGGTTGAAGCTTCTGTCACTCTTGCCCTCCAATACGTAGTCCTATCAACATACAACTAACCCTATGGTGTGATCCACACGCGCGCTCATATGATGGGCACCAAAGGATAGCAACATAACCACAAGCAATTTAAATCAATCATAGCAATTCACCAATCACCGATAGGACAATGCTAATCTACTCAGACATCATAGGATGGCAACACATCATTGGATAATAATATGAAGCATAAAGCACCATGTTCAAGTAGAAGGTACATCGGGTTGCGGGAGAGTGGACCGCTGTAGATAGATGGGGGAAGGTGATCGAGATGTTGGTGAAGATGACGGAGGTGTTGGTGTAGATCTCCGTCGCACGATGATGGCCCCGGTGGCACTCCGGTGCCACCGGAAGCAAGGGGGAGAGAGCCCCCCTCCTTCTTCTTCCTTGACCTTCTCCCTAGGTGGGAGAAGGGTTTCCCCTCTGGTCCATGATCTCCATGGCGTGGGAGGGGCGAGAGCCCCTCCGAGATTGGATATGTCTCTCTGTCTCTCTCTGTTTCTGCGTTCCCAGATTCTGGCCTTCCACCATTTCTTAAATTCCCGGAGATCCGTAACTCCGATTGGGCTGATTTTTTGACATGATTTTTATCCAGATATTAGCTTTCTTGTGGCGAAAGAAGGGCATCAACCGCCTTACAGAGTAGCCACGAGGGCCCAGGGCGCGCCTGCCCCTGGTGGGCGCGCCCCTGCCTCGTGGCCCACCCGAGCATTGTCTCACGTTGGTTCCGCTTCCCAAAATTCACATATATTCCAAAAAAATCCCCTTCCGTTTTTATTCCGTTTGGACTCCGTTTGATATGGATATTTTGCGAAACAAAAAAAACATGCGACAAACATGAACTGGCACTGGGCACTGGATCAATATGTTGGTCCCAAAAAATAGTATACAAAGTTGCCAAAAGTATATGAAAGTTGTAGAATATTGGCATGGAACAATCAAAAATTATAGATACGACGGAGATGTATCAAAAACCCAATAGTTACGGTTGGTGTGGTTGGCAGGTTTTCCTGGGGTGCCATGGATTTGGTAGGGCCTGTCAAATATTCTGTCCACACTTGATGGACCGTCTTTGTTGCCTTTTAATGGCTTCTTCCGTTGACCGGGTCTGGAGCCATTGAATCCGGCGTTTACCACTGTATCGTCTGGGCTTCCAAAATTGTTTTGACGTGTGTTTTTGTTACATCGTGGCTTTCCATTGCCATCCCTGACTTCGGATGTTCCAAGGTCACTGGTGCTACTACGAGCTAATCAGCTATCCTCACCCGCGCAAAAGCGAGTCATGAGTGTAGTTAAGGCTGCCATTGTCCTCGACTTTTCCTGTCCAAGGTGTCTTGCTAGCCATTTATCCCGGATACTGTGCTTGAATGCCTCTAAGGCTTCGGCATCCGAACAGTCGACGATCTGGTTCTTCTTTGTGAGAAACCGGTTCCAAAGCTTGCGGGCTGACTCCCCGGGTTGTTGGATGATGTGACTTAAATTGTCAGCGTCTGGGGGGCGGACATAAGTCCCTTGAAAATTGGCCCGAAAAGCGTCCTCAAGTTCTTCCCAACTCCCAATGGAGTTCTCTGGGAGACTATTTAGCCAGTGTTGAGCTGGTCCTTTTAGCTTGAGGGGTAAATATTTGATGGCGTGGAGATCATCTCCTCGAGCCATGTGGATGTGAAGAATAAAGTCTTCTATCCATACGGTGGGATCCGTCGTTCCATCGTATGCTTCGATGTTCACGGGTTTAAACCCTTGTGGGAAATCATGACCCAGTACCTCATCGGTGAAGCATAGAGGGTGTGAAGCTCCTCTGTATCTTACTATGTCGTGGCGTATGTACGATGGTTGTGGTGTTCGGTATTGACCCCGAACTGGTATGTCACCGGCGCGATTGGCTCGACAGCCGCCGTCCCGTGCGGGAGCTCGGTCTCTAGGTCCGAATATAGACCTGGTCTTGCTAGCTTTTTTGTTTAGGTCCTCACGCAGATCGTGTTTTCGGACTTGGGCTACACCCTCCTTTCCTTTATGGGGTGGGGGCTTGTTTACGCCATTGCTAGCGACTCTATCCCATCCACGAGGTGGTCGGTCCGGCTTGTCGGCGGTGTTATTCTTTGGTGGGACGGGCGTAATGGCCTCGTCGTCGAATTCGGGCAGCAACTTACGCTTAGGATAGCCTTTGGTTTGGCCATTAAAGCCATGTTTCTGTTCGGCGTCTAGCACCTCGTTCCATCTATCATTAAGCGTGTCCTGTGCGGCTCGAATCCGTCTCTGCTGCTTTTTCAAGCTCCTAGCGGTGGCAATAAGCCTTCGGTGGAAGCGTTTTTGTTCCGAGGGTTCTTCTGGGACGGTGAATTCATCGTTGCCTAGGCTATCCTCTTCTTTAAAGACTGGTTCATAAGTACCATCTTTGGCATCGCTGTCATCGGACTGCGGCTTCGGACTTCGTTCGCCGTCCTCTCGCTCCTCCTGCTCTATCGCTGGGTCTGCGGGGTCTTTGGCTTGTTCTGGGATGTCACCATCATTAGTCACTGTGTTGTTGTCCTTTCCATTACGGGATTTAGTTTGGTGTCTTGGACGCTGACGCTTGGGAGGTTCTTCGGCGGGCTTATCCTCTACGGGATTGTTTTCGTCGTCGCCTTCCGCCTCTTTGTGTGTATCCACCATATACACGTCGTATGAAGACGTAGCTTTCCACCGCCCTGTTATGGGCCGGCTTTGATCTGGATATGCTTCAGCTTCGAGGTCCATCCCATCGAAGTCTTCTGAAGCGTAGTCAAGTAGATCGGTTAGATCTTCGGCCGTGGCTACCATCTGGGTGGGGAACGAAATTCTTCATTAGCCTCCAGTTCGGACCGGGTATAGTGCGGCTGTGTGTTCTCATCCAAGGAGAGAGATCTTAACGACCATAACATATCGCCAAGTGGTGAGTGCTGGAAAATATCTACAGCACAGAATTCGGCGATAGGCGCCTGATTGGATTTGAGGGGTGCAGTTACGCGCAGTTCGGAATCAGAGACCGGAGTCGAGTCTGGAGTTCCGGTAACACATACCCCATCCGTAGTTGGGTCCGTGTGCGGCTCCAACATCGTAGAGTCTGCGGCTCCCGTGGTGGGGTTGAGCTTCCCCTCTTCAGGTGACGCGATCTATTCTGGATCTAGGGCCAGAATTGTTGCAGGTGCTATTTCCTGATCCGATGACAGAGTTAAGTCATGATCATCGTGGTGGCATAGAGGGGTTGCCGCTGGCTCGAATCCGGCGAAGATCAAGTGTCCGTGGATATCAGCAACGTAGTTCAAGCTCCCGAATTTGACATGATGTCCAGGGGCGTAGCTCTCGATCTACTCAAGGTGGCCTTCAGTGTTGGCGCGAAGTGCGAAGCCGCCGAACATGAAAAGTTGGACGGGAGGGAAAATCCCCTCGGCGTCGCCGTTGCAGTTGACGACGTGATCCATCAGTCCTTCCGTCGACGACATAGTGGAACTCTCATTGAAAGCACCAATGTCGGTGTCAAAACCGGTGGATCTTGGCTAGGGGGTACCGAACTATGCGTCTTGAGGATCGATGGCAATAGGAGGCTGGGGACACGATGTTTACCCAGGTTCAGGCCCTCTCGATCGAGGTAATACCCTACTTCCTGCTATATTAGTATGGATGAATATGAATACAAGAGTTGATCTACCTCGAGATCGTAATGCCTAACCCTAAGTCTAGCCTATGAGGATATTATGATTTTTCTCTAGCCTCTACAGACTAGACCCTCCGGTTTATATACACACCGGAGAGGCCTAGGGTTTGTACATGCCATCTTGCAGAGGAAGGAAAACCTACACCTGAACCCAAACTTGCCATTACAGGAATACATGAGTCCTATCCGGATACGAGAGTTGATCTTGTAGTAATCTTCACGGCCCACCAAGAGTTTGTCCAGCCACATGAGGACCCCCCGATCCAGGACTCCCTCACCGAGGTGTGTAACTGTGGGGAGGGGCACCGCACACGGCTAAAATCAACTTGTGTGTCTATGGGGTGCCCCCTCCCCATGTATATAAAGGAGGGAGGGAGGAGAAGGCGGCCAAGGAGGAGGGCGCACCAAGGGAGTAGGATTCCTACTCCTACTAGGAGTAGGTTTCCTCCTTTCCTAGTCCAACTAGGATAAGGGGGAAAGGAGGAGGAGGGGAGAAGGAAGGTAGAGGGGGGCCGCGCCCCAAACCCTTCGTCCAATTCGGACTGGGCTTGGGAGGGGCGCGCGCCACGTCCTCACTGCTGCCTCTCCTTTTCACTAAGGCCCATTAAGGCCCATTGACTCCCCGGACGAATTCCTATAACTCCCCGGTACTCCAAAAAATACCTGAATCACTCAGAACCTTTTCGATGTCCGAATATAGCCTTCCAATATATGAATCTTTACCTCTCGACCATTTCGAGACTGTTCGTCATGTACGTGATCTCATCTGAGACTCCGAACAAACGTCGGTTATCAAGTCACATAACTCATAATACAAATCGTCATCGAACGTTAAGCGTGCAGACCCTACGGGTTCAAGAACTATGTAGACATGACCGAGACACATATCCGGTTAATAACCAATAGTGGAACCTGGATTCTCATATTGGCTCTTACATATTCTACGAATATCTTTATCAGTCAAACCGCATAACAACATACGTTGTTCCCTTTGTCATCGATATGTTACTTGCCCGAGATTCGATCGTCGGTATCATCATACCTAGTTCAATCTCGTTATGGGCAAGTCTCTTTACTCATTCTGTAATGCATCATCCCGCAACTAACTCATTAGTCACATTGCTTGCAAGTCTAATAGTGATGTGCATTACCGAGAGGGCCTAGAGATACCTCTCCGACAATCAGAGTGACAAATCCTAATCTCGATCTATGCCAACTCAACAAACACCATCGGAGACACCTGTAGAGCATCTTTATAATCAGACAGTTACGTTGTGACGTTTGATAGCACACAAAATGTTCCTCTGGTATTCGGGAGTTGCATAATCTCATAGTCATAGGAACATGTATAAGTCATGAAGAAAGCAATAACAACAAACTAAACGATCAAGTGCTAAGCTAACGGAATGGGTCAAGTAAATCACATCATTCTCTAATAATGTGATCCCGTTCATCAAATGATAACTCATGTCTATGGCTAGGAAACTTAACCATCTTTGATTAACGGGCTAGTCAAGTAGAGGCATACTAGTGACACTCTGTTTGTCTATGTATTCACACATGTACTAAGTTTCCGGTTAATACAATTCTAGCTTGAATAATAAACATTTATCATGATATAAGGAAATAAATAATAACTTTATTATTGCCTCTAGGGCATATTTCATCAGTCTCCCACTTGCACTAAAGTCAATAATCTAGTTCACATCACCATGTGATTTAACACCAATAGTTCACATCCTCAAGTGATTTAACACTTTATAGTTCACATTGCCATGTGACCAATACACAAAAGGTTTACTAGAGTCAATAATCTTGTTCACATCGCCATGTGATTAACACCCAATACTAAGGTGTGATCATGTTTTGTTTGTGAGAGAGGTTTAGTCAATGGGTCTGCCACATTCAGATCCGTATGTATTTTGCAAATTTCTATGTCTACAATGCTCTGCACGGAGCTACTCTAGCTAAATGCTCCCACTTTCAATATGTATCCAGATCGAGACTCAGAGTCATCTAGATCGGTGTCAAAGCTTGCATCGACGTAACTCTTTACGATGAACTCTTTATCACCTCCATAACCGAGAAATATTTCCTTAGTCCTCTAAGGATAATTTTGACCGTTGTCCAGTGATCTACTCCTAGATCAAAATTGTACTCGCTTGCCAAACTCAGGGCAGGGCATACAATAGGTCTGGTATACAACATGGCATACTTTATAGAACCTATGGCTGAGGCATAGGGAATGACTTTCATTCTCTCTCTATCTTTTGCTGTGGTCGGGCTTTGAGTCTTACTCAACTTCACACCTTGCAACACAGTCAAGAATTCTTTATTTGACTGTGGTCGGACACACCATTATGCTATGGTGTTCCAGGTGGCATGAGTTGTGAAACTATTTCACATTGTTTTAAATGAAGGCCAAACTCGTAACTTCAAATATTCGCCTCCGCGATCTGATCGTAGAAACTTTTATTTTCTTGTTACAATGATTTTCCGCTTCACTCTAAAATTCTTTTAACTTTTCAAATGTTTTAGACTTATGTCTCATCAAGTAGATATACCCATATCTGCTCAAATCATCTATGAAGGTTAGAATATAACGATACCCGCCGCGAGCCTCAACACTCATCGGACCGCATACACTAGTATGTATTATTTCCAATAAGTCAGTTGCTCGCTCCATTGTTCCGGAGAATGGAGTCTTAGTCATCTTGCCCAAGAGGCATGGTTCGCAAGCATCAAATGATTCATAATCAAGTGATTCCAAAAGCCCATTAGCATGGAGTTTCTTCATGCGCTTTACACCAATATGACCTAAACGGGAGTGCCACAAATAAGTTGCACTATCATTATTAAATTTGCATATTTTGGCTTCAATATTATGAATATGTGTATCACTATGATCGAGATCCAACAAACTATTTTTATTGGGTGTATGACCATCAAAGGTTTTATTCATGTAAACAGAACAACAATTATTCTCTGACTTTAAATGAATAAACGTATTGCAATAAACATGATCAAATCATATTCATGCTCAACGCAAACACCAAACTACATTTATTTAGGTTCAACACTAATCCTGAAAGTATAGGGAGTGTGCGATGATGATCATATCAATCTTGGAACCACTTCCAGCACACATCGTCACTTCACCCTTAACTAGTCTCTGTTCATTCTGCAACTCCCGTTTTGAGTTACTACTCTTAGCAACTGAACCAGTATCAAATACCGAGGGGTTGCTATAAACACAAGTAAAGTACACATCAATACCATGTATATCAAATATAGCTTTGTTCACTTTGCAATCTTTCTTTTCCACCGAGTTTCTAGGGTAGTTCCACTTCCTGTGACCATTTCCTTTGCAGTAGAAGCACTCAGTTTCAGGCTTGGGTCTAGCTTTGGGTTTCTTCATGGGAGTAGCAACTTGCTTGCCATTCTTCTTGAAGTTCCCTTTCTTTTCCTTTGCCCTTTTACTTAAAACTAGTGGTCTTGTCAACCATCAACACTTGATGCTTTTTCTTGATTTCTACCTTCATCGATTTCAGCATCGCGAAGAGTTCGGGAATTACTTTCGTCATCCCTTGCATATTATGGTTCATCACGAAGTTCTAGTAACTTGGAAATAGTGACTAGAGAACTTTGTCAATTACTATATTATCTAGAAGATTAACTCCCACTTGATTCAAGCAATTGTAGTACCCAGACAATCTGAGCACATGCTCACTGGTTGAGCAATTCTCCTCCATCTTATAGGCAAAGTACTGTCAGAGGTCTGATACCTCTTGATACGGGCATGAGTATGAAATACCAATTTCAACTCTTAGGAACATCTTATATGCTCCATGGCATTCAAAACATTTTTGAAGTCCCGGTTCTAAGCCGTAAAGCATGGTGCACTAAACTATCAAGTAGTCATCATACCGAGCTTTTGTCAAAAACGTTCATAACGTCTGCATCTGCTCCTGCAATAGGTCTGTCACCTAGCGGTGCATCAAGGACATAATTCTTCTATGCAACAATGAGGAAAATCCTCAGATCATGGAACAAGTCCGCATCATTGTTGTTATCATGTTTCAATTTATATTTCCCTAGGAACATATAAAATAAACGGTGAGCTACATCGCGGGCTATTGATCTACAACATAGATATGCTAATACTACCAGGACAAAGTTTATGATAAATTAAAGTTTAATTAATCATATTACTAAAGAACTCCCACTTAGATAGACATCCCTCCAGTCATCTAAATGATCACGTGATCCAAATCAACTAAACCATGTCCGATCATCACGTGAGATGGAGTAGTTTTCAATGGTGAACATCTTATGTTGATCATATCTACTATATGATTCACGCTCGACCTTTCGGCCTCCAATGTCTCGAGGCCATGTCTGTACATGCTAGGCTCGTCAAGTTTAACCCGAGTATTCTGCATGTGCAAAACTGTCTTACACCCGTTGTATTTGAATGTAGAGCTTATCACACCCGATCATCACGTGGTGTCTTGGCACGACGAACTTTCGCAATGGTGCATTCTCAGGGAGAACACTTGTACCTTGAAATTTTGTAAGGGATCATCTTATAATGCTACCGCCGTACTAAGAAAAATAAGAAGCATAATAAGATAAACATCACATGCAATCAAAATATGTGACATCAGATGGCCATCATCATCTTGTGCTTTTGATCTCCATCTCCAAAGCATCTTCATGATCTCCATCGTCACTGGCTAGACACCATGATCTTCATCGTAGCGTTGTGGTCATCTCGCAAACTATTGCTACTACTACTATCGCTAACTCATAGTGATAAAGTAAAGCAATTACATGGCCTTCGCAATTCATACAATAAAGAGACAACCATAAGGCTCCTGCCGGTTGCCGATAATTTACAAAACAAGATCATCTCATACAATAACGTATAACTCATCACATCTTGACCATATCACATCACAACACGCCCTGCAAAAACAAGTTAGACATCCTCTACTTTGTTGTTGCAAATTTTACGTGGCTGGTACGGGCTTAGAAAGAACCATTCTTACATACGCATACAAAAACCACAACGATTTTTTCGTCAAGTGTGATGTTTTAACCTTCACAAGGACCGGGCGTAGCCACACTCGATTCAACTAAAGTGAGAGAGACAGACACCCGCCGGTCACCTTTAAGCAACGAGTGCTCGTAACGGTGAAACCAGTCTCGCGTAAGCGTACGCGTAATGTCGGTCCGGGCCGCTTCATCTCACAATACCGCCGAATCAAAGTATGACATGCTGGTAAGCAGTATGACTATTATAGCCCACAACTCATGGTGTTCTACTCGTGCATATCATCTATGCATAGACCTGGCTCATGATGCCACTGTTGGGGAACGTAGTATTTCAAAAATTTCCCTACGATCACGAAAGATCTATCTAGGAAAAGCATAACAACGAGCGGGGAGAGTGTGTCTACGTACCCTCATAGACCGAAAGCGGAAGCGTCTAGTGAGGCAGTTGATGTAGTCGAACGTCTTCACGATCCAACTGATCCAAGCACCGAACGTACGACACCTCCATGTTCAGCACACATTCAGCTCGTTGACGTCCCACGAGCTCTTGATCCAGTTGAGCGTCACAGGAGAGTTTCGTCAGCACGACGGCGTGGTGACGGTGATGATGAAGCTATCGGCGCAGGGCTTCGCCTAAGCACTGCAACGATATGACCGAGGTGTGTAACTGTAGGGAGGGGCACCGCACACAGCTAAAATCAACTTGTGTGTCTATGGGGTTCCCCCTCCCCATGTATATAAAGAAGGGATGGAGGAGGAAGCGGCCAAGGAGGAGGGCGCGCCAAGGGAGTAGGATTCCTACTCCTAGTAGGAGTAGGTTTCCTCCTTTCCTAGTCCAACTAGGAGAAGGGGGAAAGGAGGAGGAGGGGAGAAGGAAGGGAGAGGGGGGCTGCGCCCCAAACCCTTTGTCCAATTCGGACTGGGTTTGGGAGGGGCGCGCGCCACCTCCTGGCTGCTGCCTCTCCTTTCCACTAAGGCTCATTAAGGCCCATTGACTCCCCGGACAAATTCCCGTAACTCCCCGGTACTCCGAAAAATACCCGAATCACACAGAACCATTCCTATGTCTGAATATAGCCTTCCAATATATGAATCTTTAACTCTCGACCATTTCGAGACTGTTCGTCATATCTGTGATCTTATCCGGGACTCCTAGCACATGTCGGTTATCAAATCACATAACTCATAATACAAATCATCATCGAACGTTAAGCGTGCGGACCCTACGGGTTCGAGAACTATGTAGACATGACCGAGACACATCTCCGGTCAATAACCAATAGCGGAACCTGGATGCTCATATTGCCTCCTACATATTCTACAAAGATCTTTATCAGTCAAACCGCATAACAACATACATTGTTCCCTTTGTCATCGATATGTTACTTGCCCGAGATTCGATCGTCGGTATCATCATACGTAGTTCAATCTCGTTACCGGCAAGTCTCTTTACTCGTTCTGTAATGCATCATCCCGCAACTAACTCATTAGTCACATTTCTTGTAAGGCTTATAGTGATGTGCATTACCGAGACGGCCCAGAGATACCTCTCCAACAATCGGAGTGAAAAATCCTAATCTCGATCTATGCCAACTCAACAAACACCATCGGAGACACCTGTAGAGCATCTTTACAATCACCCAGTTACGTTGTGACGTTTGATAGTGCACAAAGTGTTCATGGTATTCGGGAGTTGCATAATCTCATAGTCATAGGAACATGTATAAGTCATGAAGAAAGCAATAGCAACAAACTAAATGATCAAGTGCTAAGCTAACATAATGGGTCAAGTCAATCACATCATTCTCTAATGATGTGATCCCGTTCACCAAATGAAAACTCATGTCTATGGCTAGGAAACTTAACCATCTTTGATTAACGGGCTAGTCAAGTAGAGGCATACTAGTGACACTCTATTTGTCTATGTATTCACACATGTACTAAGTTTCTGGTTAATACAATTCTAGCATAAATAATAAACATTTGTCATGATATAAGGAAATAAATAATAACTGTATTATTGCCTCTAGGGCATATTTCCTTCATTTATAGCGTTGGGTGCAAGTTGTTTGATTATTTGTGCAGGTATTTCGTGACTTGTGTGTAATCTCCTACTAGATTGATACCTTGGTTCTCAAAACTAAGGGAAATACTTACTTCACTTTGCGGCATCTCCCTTTCCTCTTCAAGGGAAATACCAACGCAAACTCGAAAAAGTAGTGATGAAGTAAGATTTCTAGTGTCGTTGCCGGGTACCAAGTACCCTTCATTAAACTCTCATCTCTTGCATTTACATTATTTTCCATTCGCCCCTCGTTTTCCTCTCCTCCACTTCTAAAATGATTTTTCAAAAAGATTTGCCTTATTCTTGTCTGATCTTATGTTTGTTGTTGTTGCCATGTGCCTTCTCTTTGCTTGCATCTTCGCTTGCTAAAAAAATATCTATGGATCGTAATCCACTTGCTAATCGTTTTAAAAGATTCAATTATGTTTAACCAATTGCTAGTGAGTTGAGTGCACTAGATTATCTTTATGAGGTTTTGCTTGAAATTCGTGGATCTGAAATTTGTGATGAAGTGTTGAAAGAAGAAATTTATGAAGTGATTCACAATATCTCTTTGAATGAAAACCATGATTGTAATGATATTATTATAAATTCTATTAATGTCAATTGTGTTAATGATATGTGAAACCCTAAGCTTGGGGATGTTAGTTTTGCTATGTCCACTACTTGTTGCAATGATCATGATTGGGGTGATTCTTCTTATGATCATGAAAATTTATTTAAGCCCCATGATGAATATGAGATTGATAATAATGTGTGCAATAATATTGAAAGTGGGTTTGGAAGAGTGTCAACTTTAGATCCCACATATTTGAAGAATGTTCAATCTAATGAATTTTATGATGAAAGTGAGTTTGGAGAGGTCATGACTTTAGTTAATGTTAATCCCACTATTTTGGAACAATGTCAACTTTGCATGCATGTGGATCATGAAGAAAATATTTTATGTGATAGCTATATTATTGAATTTGCTTATGATCCTACATGTAATTATTATGATAGAGGAAATTATGGTTGTAGAAATCTTCATGTTACAAAATTACCTCTCGTTATTTAGAGATTGCTATTGTTTCTTTCTTCTTCCTTGCATATGCTAGAAATTGATTGCCTTGATGATTTGTTTTACTATAAAATGCCTATGCATAGGAAGCATGTTAGACTTAGATGTGTTTGTCACATGTTTTATGATTCTCTCGTTGTGCTTCAATCCTTGTCTTTCATGTGAGCATCATTAAAATTATCAATGCCTAGCTAAGGGCGTTAAACAATAGCGCTTGTTGGGAGGCAATCCAATTTTATTTTTGCTTTTTACTTTTTGGTTCTGTTTTTCAAGTTTTACACATTATTACTTCTGTAATAATTGTGTTTTGGTGTTTTAATTAGTGTTTGAGCCAAGCAAGACCTTTGTGATGGCTTACGGTGATTGGTGATTTGATTTTGCTGAAAAACAGGAACCTTTGCGCCCAGTGCAGAAAATTCAATAATTTCGTGGAACGTTGAAACCTTCTGAAAGTTTTACACAAAATTGATATTCAAATTCCCCAGGTTGTCCATTTTTTTTAGAATTTATAGAGTTACAAAAGTATGCGAAGTTTTCAGATTACTAAAGATTGTTCTCTTTTTGACAGATTTTGTTTTCTATGTGTTGTTTGCTTATTTTAATGCATCTATGGCTAGTATCGGGGGGGGGGGATGAACCAAGGAGAAGTTGGAATACAGTAGATATTACATCAATATAAAAGTAGAATAAGATCAAAACAGTACCTTGAGGGGTTATTGATGTCTACTACGCAACCTTCTTCTTGTAGACGTTGTTGGGCCTCCAAGTGCAGAGGTTTGTAGGACAGTAGCAAATTTCCCTCAAGTGGATGACCTAAGGTTTATCAATCCGTGGGAGGCATAGGATGAAGATGGTCTCTCTTAAACAACCCTGCAACCAAATAACAAAGAGTCTCTTGTGTTCCCAACACACCCAATACAATGGCAAATTGTATAGGTGCATTAGTTCGGCGAAGAGATGGTGATACAAGTGCAATATGGATGGTAGGTATAGGTTTTTGTAATTTGAAAATATAAAAACAGCCAGGTAACTAATGATAAAAGTGAGCACAAACGGTATTGCAATGCTTCGAAACAAGGCCTGGGGTTCATACTTTCACTAGTGCAAGTTCTCTCAACAGTAATAACATTACTGGATCATATAACTACCCCTCAACATGTAACAAAGAGTCACTCCAAAGTCACTAATAGCGGAGGACAAACGAAGAGATTATTGTAGGGTATGAAACCACCTCAAAGTTATTCTTTCTGATCGATCTATTCAAGAGTCCGTAGTAAAATAACACGAAGCTATTCTTTTCGTTCGATCTATCCTAGAGTTCATACTAGAATAACACCTTAAGACACACATCAACTAAAACCCTAATGTCACCTAGATACTCCATTGTCACCTAAACTATCCGTGGGCATGATTATACGATATGCATCACACAATCTCATATTCATCTACTCAACCAACACAAAAAACTTCAAAGAGTGCCCCAAAGTTTCTACCGGAGAGTCAAGACAAAAACGTGTGCCAACCCCTATGCATAAGTTCACAAGGTCACTGAACCCGCAAGTTGATCACCAAAACATACATCAAGTAGATCACGTGTATATCCCATTGTCACCAAAGATAAGCACATGCAAGACATACATCAAGTGTTCTCAAATCCTTAAAGACTCAATCCGATAAGATAACTTCAAAGTGAAAACTCAATCCATTACAAGAAGGTGGAGGGGGAGAAACATCATAAGATCCAACTATAGTATCAAAGCTCGCGGTACATCAAGATCATGCCAAATCAAGAACACGAGAGAGAGAGAGAGAGAGAGAGAGAGAGATCAAACACATAGATACTGTTACATACCCTCAGCCCCGAGGGTGAACTACTCCCTCCTCGCCATGGAGAGCACCGGGATGATGAAGATGGCCACCGGTGATGGATCCCCCCTCGGCATGGCACCGGAATAGGGTCCCGATTGGTTTTTGGTGGCTATAGAGGCTTGCGGTGGCGGAACTCCCGCTCTAGGTTTCTTTTCGGGGGTTTCTGTATTTATAGGAATTTTTGGTGTCGGGCACAAGTCAGGGGGGTCTCCGAGTCGGTATTCCTTTTCTATAAAACTCAAAAACAAGGAAAAAAACAGAAACTAGCACTGGGCTCTAGGTTAATATGTTAGTCCCAAAAATCATATAAAATAGGATATAAATGCTTATAAAACATCCAAGATGGATAATATAATAGCATGGAACAATAAAAAATTGTAGATATGTTGGATACGTTTCAGTTATTTGCTTTGTTTTACTAACGGAGCTCACGAGATTTTCTGTTGAGTTTTGTGTTGTGAAGTTTTCAAGTTTTGGGTAAGGATTTGATGGACTATGGAACAGGGGATGCCCCGGGAAGGCATCCCCTCTTTCGTCTTCATCCATCGGTAACTTTACTTGAGGCTATATTTTTATTCACTACATGATATGTGTTTTGCTTGGAGCATCGTGTATGATATGAGTCTTTGATTTTTAGTTTGTCACGATCATCCTTGATGTACACATCTTTTGAGAGGGACACGCTTCAATCATGATTTTTTAGAATACTCTATGTTCTTCACTTATATCTTTTGAGCTAGGAAATTTTTCTCTAGTGCTTCACTTATATCTTTTTAGAGCATGCCAGTGGTTTTATTTTATAGAAATTGTTGAACTCTCTTGCTTCACTTATATTATTTTGAGAGTTCTTAAGAACAATATGGTAATATGCTTGGTTTATGAAATTAGTCCCAATATGATAGACATCCAAAGGAGATATAATAAAAACCTTCATATAGAGAGCATTAAATATTATGTGAAGTTTGACTCCTTGTAACTGTTTTGAGATGTTAAGATGGTAATATTAGAGTCATGCTTGAGGTAGTTTGTGAGGTTAAATAAATGATTGTGTTAAGGTTTGTGATTCCCGAAGCATGCACGTATGGCCTATGTAATCAAATTGGAGCGCACTGTATCTTAATTGTTTCCTCTTTGTGGGAAGGTCGAGGGCACGCCATGTTTAACTCCTACCAACCTCCCCCCTAGGGGCATGCGTCATAGTGCTTTGCTTTGAGGACTAAGTAGATTTGTCGCAATAAGTATGTGAGTTCTTTATGACTAATGTGAGTCCATGGATTATACGCACTCTCACCCTTCCACCTTTCTAGCCACTCTAGTGCCGCACAACATTTGCCAGTGCATAAAACCGTCCTTATACCTTCCTCAAAACAGCCACCATATCTACCTATTATGGCATTTCCATACCCTTTCCGAGATATATTGCCATGCAACTCCACCATTCCGTTTATTATAACACGCTTCATCATTGTCATATTGCTTTGCATGATCATGTAGTTGACAGAGTATTTTTGGCAAAGACACCGTTCATAATTTTTCATACATGTCACTCTTGGTTATTGCACATCCCGGTACACCGCCGGAGGCATTCATATAGAGTCATATCCTTGTTCTAAGCATCAAGTTGTAATATCGAGTTGTAAGTAAATAAAAGTGTGATCATCATCATTTTTTTTCAGGGGTGATCATCATCATTATTAGAACATTGTCCCGTGTGAGGTTATCAAAAATAAAAGAGGCCAATCAAGCCCAAATAAACAAAAGAGGCCAAAGAAGCCCACCAAAAAAAGAGAGACAAAGAGAGAAGGGACAATGTTACTATCTTTTTCCACACTTGTACTTCAAAGTAGCACCATGTTCTTCATGATAGAGAGTCTGCTATGTTGTCACTTTCATATATCACTAGTGGGAATTTTGCGTTATAGAACTTGGCTTGTATATTCCAACAATGGGCTTCCTCAAATGCCCCAGGTATTCATGAGCAATCAAGTTGATGCACACCCATTAGCTGTCTTTTTGAGCTTTCGTACACTTATAGCTCTAGTGCATCTGTTACTTGGCAATCCCTACTCACTCACATTGATATCGATTGATGGATATCTCCATAGTCCATTGATTTGCCTAGTTGATGTGAGACTTTCTCCCACCTTTTGTCTATTTACCACCTCCATTCCACCCATAGTGCTATTCCATGGCTCGCGCTCATATATTGCCTGAAGAGTTGAAAAAAGGCTTGAAAGAGTAGAGCATGAAAGCAATTGCTCGGCTGACTCCGGGATGGGCATGAGGGGTGTTTTGTGTTAAGAAAAGGGAGCATAAGGACTATATGATTTGTAGGGATAACGTTCTTTAGCCTTGTTATTTTTTAAGCTTTATAGATTGCTTTTAGTATGATTAAAGTATTATTATTTTGATATTGAGAAACTTTTATTTTGAGTCTTATGGATGTGATCATTCATGCCACAATAAAGAATATTGCATTAATAAAAATGTTGGGTAGCATTCCACATCGAAAATTCTCTTTTTATCATTTACCTACTCCACGACGAGGAGGAATTAAGCTTGGGGATGCTTGATACGTCTCCAACGTATCTATAATTTTTTATTGTTCCATGCTATTATATTATCTATCTTGGATGTTTTCTATGCAATTTTATATGATTTTTGGGACTAACCTATTAACCCAGAGCCCAGTGTCAGTTTCTGTTTTTTTTTCCTTGTTTTTGAGTTCCGTGGAAAAGGAATATCAAATGGAGTCCAAACGGAACGGAACTTTTTGGAGATTTTTCTTGGACCAGAAGACACAAGATGGACTTGGAGTAGAGTTCACGGGATCTGCAAGGATACCACAAGGGTGGAGGGCACGCCCAGGGGGGTAGGACACGCTTCGTACCTTGTGGGCTCTCATGCCTCCCCTGACCTACTTCTTCCGCCTATAAATTCACATATATTCCCGAAACATCAGAACATCCATCGAAACCACTTTTCCGCTGTCGTAACCTTCTGTTCCCGCAAGATCCCATCTGGAGGCCTTTTTCGGTACACTACCGGAGGTGGAATCAACCACGGAGGGCATCTACATCAACCCTATTCCCATCTGATGAAGTGTGAGTAGTTTACCACAGACCTACGAGTCCATAACTAGTAGCTAGATGGCTTCTTCTCTCTCTTTGATCTTCAATACCATGTTCTCCTCGTTGTTCTTGGAGATCTATCCGATCTAATCTTCTTTTGCGGTGTGTTTGTCAACATCCGATAAATTGTGGGTTTATGATCAAATTATCTATGAATAATATTTGAGTTTCTTCTGAATTCTTTTATGCATGATCTAATATCTTAGTAATTCTCTTCGAACTATCGGTTTGGTTTGGCCAACTAGATTGGTTTTTCTTGCAATGGGAGAAGTGCTTTGCTTTGGGTTCAATCTTGCGGTGCTCAATCCCAGTGACAGAAAGGGATATGCCACGTATTGTATTGTTGCCATCGAGGATAACAAGATGGGGTTTTCATCATATTGCTTGAGTTAATTCAGCTACATCATGTCATCTTGTTTAATGTGTTACTCTATTCTCATGAACTTAATACTCTAGATGCAGAATCGTTTTGGTCGATGTGTGGAGTAATAGTAGTAGATGCAGGCAGGAGTCGGTCTACTTGTCATGAATGTGATGCCTATATTCATGATCATTGCCATAGATGTCATTATAATTATTCGCTCTTCTATCAATTGCTTGACAGTAATTTGTTCGCCCACCATAATACCTGCTATCATGAGAGAAGCCTCTAGTGAAACCTATGGCCCCGGTGTCTATTTTACATCTTATATGTTTCAGATCTACTATTTTGCAATCTTTTACTTTTCAATCTATAAACCAAAAACCCAAAGAATATTTACTTTACTAGTTCATCAATCTCTACCACATCTCACTTTTGCAAATAACATAGAAGGGATTGACAACCCCTTTATAGTGTTGGGTGCAAGTTTGTTGTTTGTTTGTGCAGGTATTTGTCGACTTGTGTGTAATCTCCTACTGGATTGATACCTTGGTTCTCAAAACTGAGGGAAATGCTTACTTCACTTTGCTGCATCTCCCTTTCCTTTTCAAGGGAAATACAAACGCAAACTCGGGAAAGTAGCGAGGAAGCAGTACACCGCCGGAGGCATTCATATAGAGTCATATGTTTGTTCTAGCATCAAGTTGTAAGTAAATAAAAGTGTGATGATCATCATTATTCGAACATTGTCCCATGTGAGGTTATCAAAAATAAAAGAGGCCAATGAAGCCCAATTAAACAAAAGAGGCCAAAGAAGTCCACCAAAAAAAAGAGGCCAGAGAGCCCAAAATAAAAAAATAAGAAAAAATGAGAGAAAAAGAGAAGGGACAATGTTACTAACTTTTTCCACACTTGTGCTTCAGAGTAGCACCATGTTCTTCATGATAGAGAGTCTCCTATGTTGTCACTTTCATACACTAGTGGGAATTTCTGTTATAGAACTTGGCTTGTATATTCCAACGATGGGCTTCCTCAAATGCCCCAGGTCTTCATGAGCAAGCAAGTTGATGCACACCCACTAGTTTTTTTTTGAGCTTTCATACACTTATAGCTCCAGTGCATCCGTTATATGGCAATCCCTACTCACTCACATTGATATCAATTGATGGAAATCCTCATAGTCCATTGATTTGCCGAGTTGATGTGAGATTATCTCCCTCCTTTTGTCTATTACCACCTTTTATTCCACCCATAGTGCTATATACATGGCCCACGCTCATATATTGCGTGAAATATTGAAAAGGCTGAAGCGGGTTAAAAAGTATGAACCAATTGCTTGGCTGACATCAGGGTTGGGCATGATCACCTTGTGTTGAGAAGAGGGGGCATAATAAGACTATATGATTTTGTAGGGATAACTTTCTTTAGCCATGTTAGTTTTGAAGCTTGATGATTTACTATCTAGTATGCTTAGAATATTATTGTTCACATGTCAACATAAACTTTTGCTTGAAACTTATGGATCTAAACTTTCATACCAGTTTAAAGAAGAATTTCATTGATAAATATGTTGGGTAGCATTCCACATCAAAAATTCTGTTTTTATCATTTACCTACTCGAGGACGAGCAGGAATTAAGCTTGGGGATGCTTGATACGTCTTCAGCGTATCTATAATTTTTGATTGTTCCATGCTATTATATTATCCATCTTGGTTGTTTTATATGCATTTATATGCGGACTAACCTATTAACCCAGAGCCCAGTGCCAGTTTCTATTTTTCCTTGTTTTTGAGTTTCGCTGAAAAGGAATATCAAATGGAGTCCAAACAGAACGAAACTTTACGGAGATTTTTCTTAGACCAGAAGACACCAGATGGACTTGGAGTACACACAAGGGGATCTGCGAGGAGGCCACAAGGGTAGAGGGCGCACCCCCCTACCTTGTGGGCCCCTCGTGCCTCCCCTGACCTACTTCTTCTGCCTATAAATTCACATATATTCTGGAAACATCAGAACATCCATCGAAACCACTTTCCGCCGCCGTAACCTTTTGTTCTCGCGAGATCCCATCTGAGGCCTTTTCAGGTACTCTGCCAGAGGGGGAATCAACCACGGAGGGCATCTACATCAACCCTATTGCCCTTCCGATGAAGTGTGAGTAGTTTATCACAGACCTACGGGTCCATAGCTAGTAGCTAGATGGCTTTTTCTCTCTCTTTGATCTTCAATACCATGTTCTCCTCGTTGTTCTTGGAGATCTATCCGATGTAATCTTCTTTTGCGGTGTGTTTGTCAAGATCCGATGAATTGTGGGTTTATTATCAGATTATCTATGAATAATATTTGACTTTCTTCTGAATTCTTTTATGCATGATCTAATATCTTAGTAATTCTCTCGAACTATCGGTTTGGTTTGGCCAACTAGATTGGTCTTTCTTGTAATGGGAGAAGTGCTTTGCTTTGGGTTCAATCTTGCGGTGCTCAATCCTAGTGACAAAAAGGGACATGACACGTATTGTATTGTTGGTTTCCATCGAGCATAACAAGGTGGAGTTTTCATCATATTGCTTGAGTTAATTCCGCTACATCATGTCATCTTGTTAAATGTGTTACTCTATTCTTATGAACTTAATACTCTAGATGCAGAATTGTTTCGATCGATGTGTGGAGTAATAGTAGTAGATGCAGATAGGAGTGGGTCTACTTGTCACGGACGTGATGCCTATTTCCATGATCATTGTCATAGATGTCATTATAATTATTCGCTCTTCTATCAATTGCTTGACAATAATTTGTTCACCCACCGTAATACTTGCTATCATGAGAGAAGCCTCTAGTGAAACCTATGGCCCCCGGGTCTATTTTACATCTTATAAGTTTCAAATCTAATATTTTGTAATCTTTTACTTTTCAATCTATAAACCAAAAACCCAAAAATATTTACTTTACTAGTTCATCTATCTCTATCAGATCTCACTTTTGCAAATAACCTAGAAAGGATTGACAACCCCTTTATAGCGTTGGGTGCAAGTTTGTTGTTTGTTTGTGTAGGCATTTGGTGACTTGTGTGTAATCTCCTACTAGATTGATACTTTGGTTCTCAAAACTGAGGGAAATACTTTCTCTACTTTGCTGCATCACCCTTTTATCTTCAAGGGAAAAACCAACGCAAGCTCAAGAGGTAGCAGCGCGCTCGTCGTTGATTTGGCCCACCGCCAGCCGGCGCTGCTCGAGGAGGAAGAGGTTGTACCGCTCTTCTTCCTGCACCTACTTGAACACCAACGACAACGGTGGCTCCTCCTCCGCCATAACGTCATTGTAGTGCGCCCGCGCGTGCTCCATAGACAAGCCGGAATGGACCAGCGTGGGCTCCAACATCGAGGCATTATCGGAGCCCGTCTCGATCGTCGATTCATCGTCAGAGACCTCTGGGGAGTTGGCTGGCATGCCGGCCTCTACCCTCCTAGCATGACGGCTCTGCCAGCCGACAACAAGGGCGGCCACTTCATGCTTCTACTCCATGAGAGGCTCTCCCACAACGTGTTACCACTACTCCTCCTGCGCCTACTGGAATGCCGACGATGGTGGTGGCTCCTCCTTCACCATGGCGTCATTGTAGTGCGCCCGTGCCTGCTGCATGGACAAGCCGGAATGAACCAGCACGGGCTCCAGCATCGAGGCATCATTGTAGCCTGTCTCGATCGCTGAGTCGTTGTTAGAGACCTCTGAGGAGTTGGCTGGCATGCCGGCCTCTACCCTCCTAGCATGGCGGCTCTGCCAGTTGACAACAAGGGCGGCCACTTCATGCTTCTGCTCCATGAGAGGCTCTCCCACAACGCATTACCGCTCGCGGTCATGGCAGATGTGGTGCACGGGAGGAGGATGTAGTGCGGTTTGTACCAGGAGTGGCCTCATTTAAATAACGGATGTCGGCGAGTCCAAGGGGCGAGGTGTGTTAATGTGGATGCCGAAGTTGGTTTCTTAGTCGGTGTGCCTGTTTAATGCTGGATGCTGGATGGATGGGTTACCCGTCTGAATGTGGTAGACATCTCCCCCGTCGCGTCCTCTCGCGTCGCTCCGGTATTGAACATGTGCTCTGGGTGGCATAAATGCGGTGCTGGTGCTCTCGACCGACATGAATGCACGACAACCAATTCAGGTGAGAAAGGGCGTGAGGAAAGGAAGAGGGTTTGGGGTGGGTCCAGGGCATCGGACGCGTGTGTGGCAGTGTTCTTGATGCCCAGAAAGTCTCCCCTTGTTTGCTTCTGGTTTGCGAGAAAATGAACATCTGGACCAGCCCGCGGACAGATGAGGTACCGCGTTGGATGGGAAAACACATCTAATCAGGATGGTCAGGACAAATTCGAGGATTTGAAGGTCAGGGTTGAAGTCAGGCTGGTCTGAATGGATGCGGATAGTGGCGGAGCTAGACAACATCTGCCGGGAGGGGGGCAAACGTAAAATAC
>LR738713.1:427962163-428015870 GCA_902687465.1 Secale cereale | reverse complement strand
AAAAGCTAAAAAAGTTCTCATGTAAGCTCTCATAATATTTTTTCCTTCACAAATTGGTTCCATGTTGGGGGGGGGGAGGGGGCACAGCCCCCCAGGAACCTACATAGCTCTGCCATTGGATGCGGGGATTTGAAGGTCATGTTTTTTAAGGATAACTGCATATATCTTAACCATCAGAGGTTACAAACATAGCACATACACAACATCACCGAGAGACCACATGTGTCCCAACACAAAAGCAGAAAGACCCCCAAAGAAAGATAAAGTACATTCCGGTCACTAGGGGCCCTTAACGCAGAAAGAGCCGATACCGGCCGTCGACCGCCACCGCCGCCGTCGAGATGAACAACAAAGGAAGATGACCAAATCTAGAAAATGAGGACAGCTCCTCGCGTCGGGGTCAGGTGGGAGCACAAGAAACAGGCTTGGGGACTCGACTGCGATTAAAAATTGATTGTATTTGTATGTGTGTGTCGCATCACTGATGCCTAAGCGATGGATCGCTGGCATGATCACTACGGTGAGCGCACATTGTGTTGATCATGAGGTGGTGCTTATGTCGGTCCCGGTGTACCACGCCATTGCCATCTAGCTGCTGGCGTGGCTCATTCAGGGAATGGAGAAGCAGATCTTCTCCATGTTTTCTTTTGTGTTTGCAGCGCGACTAGGGCTGGATTAACGAGCTGCTCGGCTCGTTCGACTCGTTATCATTAAGCTCATTATCGTTAAGCTCATTATCATTCAACTCGTAAATATTAACGAGCGGAAATGTATGTTCAGCTCAGTTCGTTATGGGCTCGTTATGCTCGTGAGTGTTAATGAGTGCTCGTTAAGGTAATAACAACATAGAAGAATCACATGATCACATAAAAGATTCACACTGCAATAAATTAAGCAAGGATGTTAATAAATAACACAGAAGAATCCCATGATCCCATCAAAAATTTAGAACACCATAAATTTAACAAGGATGTTTGGTTCCTGGCGGCTAGCTCCTAGTTGACTCTATGGTCTGCTGGTAAAGGAGAAGTGGCGAAGTGGGCTGGGGTGCTGGGGCCCTAGGCTGGCCTAACTAGCAACTCTTTTGTTAGTGGGATGATTTGAACTAGGGGTCTCTGAAAGTGCAAGTTATCGACTAGAGGGGGGGTGAATAGGTGATTTTTACGAAAGTCTTCAAAACACAGGGGCTTGGAAGACAGACGACAGAAATGAACCTATATGATAAGCAACGGAAGATAAAGATAACATGGATTGAGATGGAAGATATAACTGAAGCTAAAGAGAAAGTAGTCTTCACACAGTGAAGTCAAACAGATTAGGCAGACAAGTAATGGCTTCACAAAGACAAACTGAAATGTGAAAGAAGATAGGGATAGAACCAGTTGCTCGGTGAAGACATGGATTTGGTAGACCAGTTCCAGTTGTTGTCTCAACTGTACATCTGGTTAGGGCGGCTAGGTATTCAAACCTGAGGACACATAGTCCCGGACACACAATCCTCACCGTATTCCCCTTGAGCTAAGAACACACAGTCCTCGCCCAATCTCTTGGGTAAGTCTTCAAGGTAGACTTCCGAACCTTCACACACTTTGTTCACTGGCGGTCCAGAGTCACTCTAGGACGCTCTGAACGTGACGCCTAACCGGCTGGAGGAAGCACGGTCCTCAAGTGTAACAAGTCTTCAGGTCACACAGATAGAAAGACTTCAGTGATGCTTAACTCTCTTTGGCTTTGGGTGTTTTGGTTTTTTTCCTCAAAAGGATCTTTTCTCTCAAAGGCTTCGGAGGTGGGTTGCTCTCAAACGACAAAAGTCGTGCACTAACTCTGAGCAGCCGCCAATTTATGGTGTAGGGGGTGGGCTATTTATAGCCATGAGGCAACCCGACATGATATGTCCGAAATGACCCTTGGTCACTAAGGAACTGACACGTGTCCAACGGTCGGATTGTGAACACACGTGGCAACATTACTTGAGCTCCAAGTAAAGCTGACTTATCCAGCTCTGGATAAGATTTGCTCTCATTTGTCTTCGCTTGAAGACATATGTGTTTTGGTTGAGCATCACCTCAGTCATTCGACTATGTTCACTTGGACCCCACTTAACAGTATGGTGGTTCCTATGACTCAAGAAGGAATAAAAAGAACTACGAAAGAAACAATGTATTCGCATTCTATAATCTTCAATGAATGTCTTCATAGGTCATTATCTTCACGTGAATGTCTTCACGCACCACCACTGACTTCAATGTCTTCCCACATTTGTAGGGGTCATCTCTGGAAGTTAAACCGAATCTGTGAGGGACTATTACCTGTGTTATCCTGCAATTCTCACAAACACGTCAGTCCCTCAACCATGTTTGTCGTCAATACTCCAAAACCAACTAGGGGGCACTAGATGCACTTACAATCTCCCCCTTTTTGGTGATTGATGACAAACAGGTTGAAGTTTTCAACGTGAATAAAATATGTGACATTATGGATAACACGATCAATGGCTTTATAAAGTTGAGAGGGCTCCCCCTGAAGATGTGCACATAGTAGTTTTGCTTTTGAATGCAAAGGCACATGGCAGGTTTTGCTTTGTGGAGATCTCCCTCAATTTTATGAAGACAATCCATCATGCATACAAAGATGAAGAGAAGATAATGAGATGCAAAACGGAAAATGCCCGTCTACTGAATGACTTCATGCGCATAGGAAAGATATTTAACCAAGCAGAAGAAACAACAACATATGTAGCAGACGACCATCAAGTTTTAAGTGTTACAACTCAAGAGCCAACTGTTTCAAAACGAGAGTTGTAAGAACTTAGCAAAAATAAAGCACCCGACCCATATATGGACCCGCTTGAAGACTATCAACTCATATGCTTCTCCCCCTTTTGTCAGTAAGGACCAAAAAGGTTTGAGACATAGAGTATCTATGCGTTCCCAGGCGGAGAAGATGCTGGTGCAGCCGGGTCGACGTTGGAGTTTGGTGGTGCAGAGGGGCCTGACGCAAAATCGTGATGCAGTGAAGCGATTGCTAGGGAAGTGGCATTGTCTTCTTCATCGATGACTCGAGCAACAACAGTTGCAGCCAAAGATTAATACTCAGAATCTTCAATAGATGGGGTTGGACGCCAAGTCGCAGCTTGTGGAGGACTGGAGTCAAACTTGAAGCGCTCAGTGAAGCCACCTGCTTGAAGATCAGCTTCAGAGCATAGCAGGGTGAGGCTCTTCCAGGACCGCCGACATGCTTCATGTGCAACAAACGGATTCTTGGTCGCCAAGTTGCGAATGCGATTCACATCTGTGAGAAGACTTTGCATTTGCTGCTTCATCCAGTCATGATGCCTATCCTGTTTCTGATGAAGTGAAACAAGAAGCTCTCGGTCATTCAGGACATGAGTGCGCTTTTTCGGCCGTTGAGCAATGGTGCTGCTAGTGGCATCTGTGTTGGCCCGATGTGGGAGGTGCAAGTGCCCAGCCAGAGGATAAGTAGGCACATTTTCATTGGGCACATTCACACTGTCATCCTGGTGCGTGAAGCTTTGGCGATCAGCATTGTGCAGGTGAAGTGGTTGCTTGGCATGCTCAGCATAGATGGCTTCATAAGATGTATCAACCTCAGGCAAGCAGACAACATGGTTGCGTGTAGAGGCTTGATAGCTGACAGTTGAACGAAGCTTAATGAGCCTGATAATCCAAGGAGCGTAGAGCTTGAGGCCAAACAGATCAGCGGCAGAGGTAGCCAGTTGGCAAAGGAAGAAGTCATGAGTATTGAAGCGGATGCCATTAACAATATGGAAGATCAGGGTCTTCATGACGCCAGTCAGTGCAGCCTCAGATGAGTGTCCCTTGACACGCCAAAGAGTACGCCTCAAAATATGGTATATGGTGCGAGGCAAGTACTCAAGGTCTTGGAGAAATAATTCCTTTAGAAGATCAGCATCAGGGCACAGTGGCTTCATCATGCTAAGCATTTCGCTCATGTTGGGTTCGGCTTTCTTGAAGACGCTTTGAAGCTCTTGCTGATGTAGAGAACAGCCTGGTTCGTACAACTAACCAGGAGTGGGCAGGGAAGTAAGCTCAAGTAGTGTTTGAGCATTAGCTTCATAATGAATGTCATCTGACATCCACTCAAGGACCCATGTCTTCGGATCCCTGCTGTATCCTCTGGCATAAAATTGCAGTATAAGCTCTTCATTCCAATGTTCCTTAGCAGTGACAAAGGGAAGCAGTCCAACTTCTCTGAAGCAGTCAGGGGCTTCTTCAAGGCAGGGCAGTCCGGCAATGGCATCACAATCAAGACGCTGATGCGGAAAAATCTGGTCCTGATTGTACAAAATGCATGAGTAATAGCTTCGTTGCTGAAAGCTCCAGAACCTATCAGAAGAGATCTTGGGGCTTCTTGTATGGGTTCTTAGCAGAATCAAAGAAGGTGTTGTTTGCCCTGAAGCTATGCACACTGAATGACCCTTGTGTAGTTGCAGTGCTGGGAAGCCGAGGCAATCTGGGCTTTGGCTTCAGAGTCTGAGGCCTCCACTCCACATGATAATCATATTGTGGGCCTGGGGCAGCGGCAAGCTTCAGAAGTGGCCATTTTACTGTGACAAGTACATCATCTTTGTTGTAAGCTTGGGCCATTGTGTAGGGCTCAGACGAAGGAGCAGTCACTTCAGGAGCAATAACTTCAGGCACAATCACTTCAGGAGCGGCAGTGACTTCATGCTGCACATTGGCTTCAGTCATGACATGGTCATTTGCTTCAGTAGTCACAGATGGATCAGCCACATTTGCTTCAGGTTCAGTGGCTTCTGGCTGAGTGGCCTCATGCACAACAGTTTCTTGGTGAACAGGTTCTTGCATGATGGGCACTTCTTGTTGGGCAACATAATCTTGTGGAGGGGGAGTGACTTCACGAGTGTCCTCTTTTGCTTCATCGGCGGATGCAGCCGAAATGTCTTCAGCCAGCTTGGCTTCAGATTCAGGAGCAGACTCTGAAGGAATGGCGTCAGGAAACACTTGACGTGCCACTGAGCTAGAGTTTTGTTCTCCATCTTCAAGAATGCTTGACATGGAGGCTTGAGGCCTAAGACCTTTGCGAAGCCTGCGAAATTTGGGCGACGCAATTGGTGAAGCATTTGCATTGATCTTCGCCATGTCATCTTCTGGTGTTGCTGTCGGAGTCTCAAGTACCGGAGTGGTAGCATGAGACGACGGAGTGCGAGGAATAACTTCATGTAGGGGGGTGTTTGGGTGTTGCTCTTCCCAATATTCATCTTGAGTCATTGGCATCGTGGGACCGCCAATGCTTATGATTTCACTGCTCGTGGGAGCAGGTGATTGAACAAGTTGGGGTTCAAGTTGAGGAAGGACTCCATCATCATGCACATTGTCATCATGACCAATGTCTTCAGCTGCAGGTGAGTCAGCAGCTGGAATCTCTTCAGTCTGATGAGCCTCTGAGGGAGCAGGCTCATGGACAACCAGACGACGTTCTTGGTTGGAGGAGGCAGGGATGGCAATAGAGATGGGTTCGACCACCAATGGCTCTGTGGAGGAAACGAGAGGCTGTTGTGAAGCCTTTGAAGCTTTGAGCTTTTGCCTCTTCTTGGAGGGAGCAGCAGCAGAGGCATCATGATGCTTGCGTTTCTTGGCTTCAGCTTCAGCATGCCTCATCTTCTTTTGAGCAGAAGCTGCTGAAGGGACCTTTGGCTTCATGCCAGTCATGCTGTCAGGGAAGACAATGCTTGGTCTTTCTTGCCTTGGAGGTTCAGTGTCTTCTGCAGTAGGCTTCTTATTCTTCTTGGGTTTCTTAGCAGCCAGCTTGGGATCATTGCCAGGACGGCCAAGAGCTTTCCTCTTTAGAGCTTCATTGTGAGCTTGGACACATTTCTCAGCATAGTGCTTGAGACGGTCCCTTCAGCCCTTTGCCAGTTCACGGCACTTGAAAAATTCAGCCTTGAGGTCAGTCATCATGGTCTTGAAGCCTTGGACTTCTTTTGCGCTGAGGCTTGCCATGTGCTTCTTGAACAGAGCCTTCTCATGGTCAATTTTGTTCTTTTACTCAACCACCTTCTGTGCAATAGTCAGTTCTTGAGCAATGTATCCTTGGAAGGTCACACTGGTATCAATTGGAAGCTGAAGATCATCAAGTGAAAGAGATGTATCTTCAAACCATTCATCAATGAAGTTGTTGATGATATCAGCGTCAAAGAGAGGCAGGTCATTGAAGATTTTGGCATGTTTCTTGCTCTTGATCAGCATCTCCAGAGCATCATCAGCAAGATCTTCATCACTGGACAGATCTATGATGTCATCATCATTGCGCAGGATGCTTCTAGGAGTGAGTCCTTGGCCAGATGGCTTCAGAAGCTATTTGGACCTCTGAGAGATGCGAGAGTAATCTTCAGACTGCACACTGGATTCAGGAGGTACAGTTTTCAGTGGCTTCACATTTTAAGCTTTTGGGGTACCAGCGAGTTTGGAAGCCTTTGATTTCTTCTTTGGCTTCACAGACTCAGGAACAACTTTAGGTTCCATGTCTTCAGCAACACCTTCCACAGTTCCTCTTTGAGCAGCAATGTGGGAAAGCAATCCACCAAAACCATTGAAGGGGCCGACACAATTTTCATTGGCTTCACGTGAGCCATCAGAGTGAGGCCAAGATGGGCCAGGATTTAAGTTAATGCCCAATTCTTTCCTGTTCTGAGTTGCAGAGTTCTTGGCAAATTTGTAGTTTTCTTCAAATAGTTCATCATCACGACACCATCGAAGACTAGATGGGTCAGCATTTGAAGGCATTGGTCCTCTGACCATGCATGGAAAGGAGGTCTTGTCAATAGCTTCAGACTCAGTCTTGGGCTGGAGCTTCTTGTAAACGATATCACCCCATGGAGGGCGAATGGCATTCTTTGAAGCATACTCACGGGTCACAAACTTGTACAGAAACCATTACTCTGCCCAATATCTTCGAATCCGTTGGATTCGAGACTTGCGTTCTCCGTCGGTTTCTTCTGGGTCAGATTTGTACATTTTGAAAAGATCAGGAGGAAGATCTTTGGCTGTGTCAGTACGTCTCTGCCCGCCACCCTTCTTGGATTGTTTCTCAGAAGCCATAGGGATCAGACAGAAAGGCTTCACAATGCAGTTTGTCTTCCTGCGACTGGTCAGACAAGAACTGGCTTCAGGCGATTCAATGTGACACTGTAAGAATTCTGCAAATGAATGCAGATTATGAGAACCAAGGGATTCCCCCACGGACATGTACTTGTGACAGAATTAGAGATGCGAGGGAAGGGGACGAGGTCATATGCATTCTCAGAAGATTTTGAAGATTAAAGAGGATTGAAGACATTGACCTCATAGTGCGAAGACATTCACTTATATGGAGCGAGTTGGTTCCAGATTTGTACGAATCCAGGAATACGTACAAGTGAGGAATCTAACAAGTAGTGTAGCATAAGTGAATATATTTGCAGCATATGAGAGAAGAATAGATGAAAACAGATCTCAGAAGAACAGAAACCACTTGTAGTAAAGATTTAGGAATTTGATGGATCAAAACAACGGTAAAAATAGAGATCTATTTACTACAATGAAGAACTGCTGGACGGGAAAAGTGGGATTCCGAGCAGATCGATGTTCCGTGCCCTAACTTGGCGGCGGAAGACACCTACGGCGGCGGCGGAGAGACGAGGTCCACGGCCGGCGTGAAGACAGCGTCGAAGAAGTCACGTCATCTAAGCGCTTTGTCTCCAGCATCGATTGGAGCTAGCGGAGGCGCTAGGGTTGAGCGAGATGGCGAGAGGTGGGAGAAGGAAATAATGACCGCGAGGGGTGGAGTATTTATAAGGAAGGGCGACGGCACAGTGCAATTACGCAGGTGCCCCTGGCGGTTCATATTTGGACGACACGTGGCTGGCATGCATCTTATGGAGAGTTGAGCCACGATCCCACACGCGCCAAATATGTCGGATGGATATTTCAGTTCCTCTGATTTTCGGGCAAAAAGGGACATAGCATTGAAAACATTTTAAATGTTTGTCTCTATATCTTTAGCTGACAAGGACACAGTGAAGACATTCAACAAGTGTCAATAGAATGCATATGAAGAGATAGAGAGAGTTGAGGGTCCGATCACATTCACTTAGATCAAAAAGTTTGAAGACATAGCTATAAGTCAATGCTGTAGAGGACAGAATATATATATATATATATATATATATATATATATGTCAGAGAAAACCAATCAAACCAACATTGAGAAGATGAGTCTTGAAGACAAACAATGTTGAAGATAAAGCAGCTATGACGCCAAATGAACTCTTCAGAAAAGTTTGGTGGTGGCGTTACCCACTGTATAGGAAGTATTAGACCAGGACACGGCGCACAATTATCGTGGCGCTCCAGAGTCAATTTCCACATTAATGTATTCACACTCAGAGTGTAAGTCTTCATGAATTGAAGATATACGTTACTTAGTGTGTTGCACATCTAAGTCGTCAAAATGCATAAGCGTTAGGATGTGTGTCCAATCACATGATATTTGAGGATTCTAGGATATTTAGCTCACACCGCATCTTGCAAAACCTTTTCTCATCCAAGGGCTTAGTCAAGATATCTGCCAATTGCTCTTCGGTGTTGACATGTATGATTTCAATATCCTTCTTGATCACATGATCCCTGAGAAAATGGTGACGAATTTCAATGTGCTTTGTCTTCGAGTGTTGAACTGGATTGTGAGCAATCTTGATGGCGCTCTCGTTATCGAAGTAGAGAGGCACCTTTTTCATGTTGAAGCCATAATCCTTGAGAGTTTGCTTCATCCAAAGAAGCTGAGCACAGCAAGATCTAGCAGCAATGTATTCAGCTTCAGCTGTGGAAAGGGACACTGAGTTCTGCTTCTTTGAAGATCAACTTTGTCACCAGCATAATCAACATCGGAGAATCCAACTAGATCAAATATAGAGCCCTTGGGATATCATAATCCTAGTGTGGGGGTGTGAGCCAAGTATCGAAGAATTTGCTTCACAACGAGGTGATGCGATTCCTTTGGTGCCGCTTGGAATCGGGCACACATGCAAACGCTAAGCATTATATCAGGCCTAGATGCGCATAAATAGAGTAAAGAATCAATCATGGAGCGGTATACCTTTTGATCGAACTCTTTACCATTGTCGTCGGAGCCCAATTGACCTTTGGTTGGCATTGGCGTTGTGTACACTTTGCAATCTTGCATTCCAAACTTCTTCATGCAATCTTTGAGGTATTTCTCTTGAGATATGAAGATGGCATTCTTCTGTTGGCGAATTTGGAGACCAAGGAAAAACCTCAGTTCACCCATCATAGACATCTGATATTGCCCTTGCATCATGTATCCAAACTCATCGCTGTATCTTTTGTCAGTGCATCCAAATATTATGTCATCCACATAAATCTGACATACGGACAATTCTCCATCATATGTCTTCGTGAAGAGTGTGGGATCCAATGGTCCAGGTTTGAAGCCTTTACTCTTCAAGAAGTCTTTGAGTGTGTCATACCATGCACGAGGAGCTTGTTTGAGTCCATACAGTGCCTTGTTTAGTTTGTAAACCATGTCAGGATACTTTGGGTCTTCAAAGCCTAGAGGTTGTGCAACATACACTTGTTCTTCTATTTTCCCATTCAGAAAGGCGCTCTTCACATCCATTTGATACAGAAATATGTTATGATGGTTGGCGTATGCTAGTAGTATGTGAATGGCTTCAAGTCTGGCAACAGGAGCAAAGGTTTCGTCAAAGTCAATCCCTTCTACTTGAGTATAGCCTTGAGCAACGAGACGAGCCTTGTTTCTGACGACTTGACCATTTTCATCTTGTTTGTTGCGGTAGATCCATTTGGTGCCAATGATGTTATGTTTCCGTGGTTCAGGACACTTTACCAATTCCCAGACATTATTCAGCTCAAACTGTTGAAGCTCTTCTTGCATTGCTCGAATCCATTCAGATTCAATAAAGGCTTCATCAACTTTCTTGGGTTCAGATATTGAGACAAATGCAGAGTGACCACAGAAGTTTGCTAGCTGAGTTGCTTTTGAGCGAGTGAGTGGACCAGTTGCATTGATGCCATCAAGAATCTTTTCAATTTGGACTTCATTTGCGACTTGAGGATGAGCTGGGCAAAGACTTTGCTCATTCTGTTGATTGTCTTCATGTTCAGGGTTGGCTTCAGGCTGAGCATAGTCTTCGGAATTGTTGGGTGGAGAGATGATGATTTCATCTTCAGTTGGTTCCTCGGTGGGTATGATTTCGCCTGTACCCATTTGTTTGATTGATTCACTTGGAGAGGCTTCATCTAGCACATTTAACATGTGCTCTCTTTGCGAGCCGTTAGTTTCATCGAACCGCACATCTATGGTTTCAACCACTTTATAGTGAAAGAGATTGAAGACCTGATAGGTGTGCGAGTCCTTTCCGTAACCGAGCATAAAACCCTCATGTGCTTTCGATGAAAATTTGGAAGTGTGATGCGGATCCTTGATCCAGCACTTAGCACCAAAGACTCTGAAATAGCTGACATTTGGCTTCTTACCAGTCAGTAGTTCATATGATGTTTTCTTGAAGAACTTGTGAAGATAAACTCTATTGATGATGTGACAAGCAGTGTCAATGGCTTCAGGCCATAATCTTCTCGGTGTCTTGTATTCATCAAGCATAGTGCGTGCCATCTCAATGAGAGTTCTGTTCTTGCGCTCGACAATGCCATTCTGTTGACGTGTGTATGGAGCTGAGAACTCGTGCGTAATGCCCAATGTATCAACATAGGTGTCGAGCCCAGTGTTCTTGAATTCAGTCCCATTGTCACTTCTGATGTGCTTGATCTTGATGCCATAGCTGTTCATGGCCCTATTTGCGAAGCGTCTAAAGACATTCTGCACTTCTGTCTTGAATAGGATTATGTGCACCCAAGTGTATCTAGAGTAGTCATCAACGATCACGAAACCATACAAGCAAGCAGTAGTAGTGAGAGTAGAGTAGTGAGTGGGGCCAAATTAGTCCATGTGAAGCAGCTCGAAGGGACGGGTTGTAGTCATGATTGTCTTCGAGGGATGCTTGGCCCTAGTCATTTTTCCAGTTTCACAGGCACCACATAGATGATCTTTCTTGAACTTGACGCCCTCGATGCCTATGACATGCTTCTTCTTGACGAGAGTGTGTAGGTTCCTCATGCCAGCATGGCCAAGTCTTCGATGCCAAAGCTAACACTCTGAAGCTTTTGCAAGAAGACATACCACGAGTTCTGGTACTGTAGAGAAATCTACCATATACAGATCAGCTTTTCGATGTCCTTCGAAGACTAGACATTTGTCAGATTCCATAAGCACAAGGCAACGATATTTTCCAAATATCACAATCATATTTAGATCACACAACATGGAGACTGACATTAAGTTGTATCCAAGTGATTCAACAAACATTACTTTGTCCATGTGTTGATCCTTTGAGATAGCAACTCTGCCAAGTCCCAGTACCTTGCTTTTACCAGTGTGAGCGAATGTGATGTGACTTTTTGGGAGAAGGACATAGAGTTGAGTACATGAGAAGATGTCGATCACCAGTCATGTGGTTGGTACATCCACTGTCAATTATCCATTCAGTGGCTTCCAAAGTAGTACCCTACAGATCAGTTAGCGACATAGTCTTCACAAAAAGAAGTGTGAAGCATAAACATTTGACGAACAAGTGGGTTATGGAAGTTTAGATCTTGGTTAGGCAAGATAGGAAATGTGTCAAGAAACCATGGGACGAAATACATGGTTAAACCATTTGGACATTTGATCTTGCGTCCCACAAGATGTTTAAGATCCCCAGCATTGGCTTCAGATGATGATTTTCGGCTGGAGACCCTTCCCTGCAAGAGAAGTTAAGTTTTCTTAACCACCCACATCTTTAGGGGTGGTTTAGAAGCAATAAGTCTAAGTGCAACATCTGAGAATTTTGGCTTAGGAGCCCTAGCAAATAGTCTTGCAGGAGGTGAAAAATACTCATATGAATACGCAAAAAAGTTCTTAGTTTTATGAACATAGCGGTTTGAGGAAACACGCTCATATTCATAGGACTGAGTATGATTTCCCTGCAAAACATTGGCGTTAGGGTGACTCTGTTGAGTCCTCTGTCTGTATGAAGCCTTTGGACCATATGAAGCCTTTGGTCTGGGGTTTGTCTTCTTCCCAGGTGGTGTCATGATGACATTCACAGGAAGATTAACCAGACAACTTTTGGGCACCCAGATCTTCTTCATAGGTGGCCCATTCCTGCAGTTAGTACCAATATACCTGGCAATCACTTCACCATTCTGATTCTTAAACAGTTTATAGTTTGCATCAAATGATTCATCAATAATGATTTGGTTAGCACAAGTGAAGCCAGACAAAGTGGATGGATCTACTGGTGGACCCTTTGCAGCAGCCCATGTGGTTTTGGGATACTGCTCAGGCTTCCAGTAGGAACCATCGACATTCATTTTCCTTTCGAACCCAACACCCTCTTTCCTAGGGTTTTGGTTCAGGATCTATTTCTTTAGGACATCACAAAGTGTCTAATGCCCTTTAAGACTTTTGAACATTCCTGTTTCAAACAATGTCTTCAACCTGGCATTCTCATCAGCAATAGTAGTGGTATACTCCTTAGAGGGGTAAGTTACCACATCAGCAGTTGAAGATATTGCGACAGTAGCAGCAGTAGAACATTTAGCAACAGAGGTAGCGTTATCACGCTCAAGGCATTTTAGACAAGGTGGTTCAAATCCTTCCTGAGCGGGACTGATCTATTGAGCACGAAGTGAACTCGTTCTCTTTTTGAATATCTTCATAAGCCACTCTCAATTTCTCAAGTTCTTGCTTCCTTTGAAGATAATCATAGGAAAGCTTTTCATGAGTAGTTGAGAGCGTTTCATGACGACTTTCAAGTTCCTCGTACTTAACATGAAGATTTTTTATGTCTTCAATTAAGGACTGAGATTGGGTCATTTCCGCGTCCAACAGATCATCATTTTTGTCTAACAGTTTTTGAATATGTTCCATAGCTTTCTGTTGTTCAGTAGCAATTTTAGCAAGTGTTTTGTAGCTAGGTTTGGATTCACAATCAGAGTCATCTTCACTTGAGGTTTGAAAATAAACATTGCGTGAGTTTACCTTGGCACCACATGCCATGAAGTAGAAGGTTGGAGTAGAGTCATCTTCATCCGTGGCACTTGTGTTGGTGACGAGGCCATGGTCTTCAGTGTTGAAGATAGACTTGGCAACATATGCTGAAGCTAGAGCCAGACTTGCCACACCTGAATCGGACTCCTCTTCAGACTCCACCTCTGCCTCCTCAGAAGCAGACTCCTCCTCTGAATCCATCTCTTTGCCAACAAAAGCACGAGCCTTGCCAGTCGAGCTCTTCTTGTGTGATGAAGACTTTGACGAAGACTTGGAAAAAGACTTTGAGAACTTCTTTTTCTTCTTGTCATCAGAATCATATTCATTGCTCTTCTTCTTCTTCTTCTTCTTCTTCTCCTTCTTCTTCTTCTTCTTCTTCTTCTTCTTCTTCTTCTTCTTCTTCTTCTTTTTCTTCTTCTTGTTTTCGTTGTCCCACAGTGGACACTCAGAGATGTAGTGACCAGGTTTCTTGCACTTGTGGCAAGTTCTCTTCTTGTAGTCACGAGAGGAAGCTTCATCATTTCTTGAGCTGGATCTTGAAGACTTTCCGAAGTTTTTCTTCCTTGAGAACCTTTGAAACTTCTTCACAAGCATTGCTAGTTCTCTGCCAATGTCTTCAGGATCGTCAGAACTGCAGCCAGATTCTTCTTCAGATGAGGAAATAGCCTTCGCCTTCAAGGCACGAGTTCGGACATAGTTGGGTCCATAGATGTCTCTTTCCTTAGATAGCTGAAACTCATGTGTGTTGAGCCTCTCAAGTATGTCAGACGGATCGAGAGTCTTGTAGTCAGGATGTTCTTGAATCATCAGGGCTAGGGTGTCGAATGAGCTATCAAGTCATCTCAGGAGTGTCTTGATGATTTCATGCTTTGTGATCTCAGTGGCGCCTAGTGCATGAAGCTAATTGGTAATGTCAGTGCGGCGATCAAATGTGAGCTGGACATTTTCACTGTCGTTTCTCTTGAAGCGGTTGCGAAGAACACTGATCCTTGAGTCTCTTTGGGTTGAGACGCCTTCGTTGACCTTGGAGAGCCAGTCCCAGACTAGCTTCGACATTTCCAGAGCACTCACACGGCCATATTTTCCTTTGGTCAGATGACCACAAATGATATTCTTGGCAGTTGAATCCAGCTGAATGAACTTCTTGACATCAGCAGGAGTGACACCTTCACCGGCCTTGGGAACGCCATTATTGACAACATACCAGAGGTCGACGTCAATAGCTTCAAGATGCATGCGCATCTTGTTGTTCCAGTAGGGGTAATCAGTGCCATCGAAGACAGGACACGCAACGGAGACTTTGATTATCCCTGCAGTCGACATAGCTAAAACTCTAGGTGGTTAAACCGAATCACATAGAACAAGGGAGCACCTTGCTCTAATACCAATTGAAAGTGCAATTTATCGACTAGAGGGGGGGGGGTGAATAGGCGATTTTTACAAAAGTCTTCAAAACATAGGGGCTTTGAAGACAGACGACAAAAATGAACCTATATGATAAGCGGCGGAAGATAAAGATAACATGGATCGAGATGGAAGATATAACTGAAGCTAAACGGAAAGCAGTCTTCACACAGTGAAGTCCAACAAATTAGGCAGACAAGTAATGGCTTCACAAAGACAAATTGAAATGTAAAAGAAGATAGGGATAGAACCAGTTGCTTGGTGAAGACAAGGATTTGGTAGACCAGCTCCAGTTGCTGTCTCAACTGTACATCTGGTTAGGGCGGCTAGGTATTCGAACCTGAGGACACACAGTTCTCACCGTATTCCCCTTGAGCTAAGAACACACAGTCCTCGCCCAATCACTTGGGTAAGTCTTCAAGGTAGACTTCTGAACCTTCACAGACTTTGTTCACTAGCGATCCACCCTCACTCTAGGATGCTCTGAACGTGACGCCTAACCGGCTGGAGGAAGCACAGTCCTCAAGTGTAACAAGTCTTTAGGTCACACAGACAGAAAGACTTCAGTGACACTTAACTCTCTTTGGCTTTGGGTGTTTTGGGTTTTGTCCTCAAAAGGATCTTTTCTCTCAAAGGCTTCGGAGGTGGGTTGCTCTCAAACGACAAAAGCCGTGCACTAACTCTGAGCAGCCGCCAATTTATGGTGTAGGGGGTGGGCTATTTATAGCCATGAGGCAACCCGACATGATATGTCCGAAATGACCCTTGGTCACTAAGGAACTGACACATGTCCAATGGTCGGATTGTGAACACACGCGACAACGTTACTTGAGCTCCAAGTAAAGCTGACTTATCCAGCTCTGGATAAGATTTGCTCTCATTTGTCTTCGCTTGAAGACATAGGTGTTTTGGTTGAGCATCACCTCAGTCATTCGACTATGTTCACTTGGACCCCACTTAACAGTACGGTGGTTCCTATGACTCAAGAAGGAATAAAAAGAACTACGAAAGAAACAATGTCTTCGCGTTCTATAGTCTTCAATGAATGTCTTCATAGGTTGTTATCTTCACGTGAATGTCTTCACGCACCACCACTGACTTCCATGTCTTCACACATTTTTAGGGGTCATCTCTGGAAGTTTAACTGAATATGTGAGGGACTATTACCTGTGTTATCCTGTAATTCTCACAAACACGTTAGTCCCTCAACCACGTTTGTCGTCAATACTCCAAAACCAACTAGAGGTCACTAGATGCACTCGGTCTCATGTCAAACTTTTGAAAATTAGCGAGCTAAACGAGTTAGCTCGTGAAACTCATTTGCTCGCTCGTTAAGCTCGTTAATCTTAACGAGCAAAAAAACATTGTTTGGCCTGGTTCATTAACTAACGAGCACGAGCCGAAACGAGCCAAACTCTCTGAAAGGATTGATATGGTTGACTAGAGGGGGGGGGGTGAATAGGCAACTACCAGTTTTAGCTTTTCTTAACCAAATTAGAACTTAGCAACAATGTAGGTTGTATAGATATGCAACTAGATGGACAACCTATATGATGCAACAATAGCAAGCACACAAGCAAGCAAGCTAGGATATACAAAGAAAGCTTGCACAAGTAAAGGTAAGAAATAACCACAAGTGGGGCCGGTGAAGACGAGGATGTGTTACCGAAGTTCCTTCCCTTTGAGAGGAAGTATGTCTCCGTTGGAGCGCTGTGGAGGCACAATGCTCCCCAAGAAGCCACTAGGGCCACCGTATTCTCCTCACGCCCTCACACAATGCAAGGTGTCATGATTCCACTAGTGGTGCCCTTGAAGGTGGCGATCGAACCTTTACAAACAAGGTTGGGGCAATCTCCACAACCGAATTGGAGGCTCTCAACGACACCACGAAACTTCACCGCGATGGACTATGGCTTCGTGGTGACCTCCTGTAATGCCCCGGATGTAATACTTTCCCTTTTGGGCATATAATATATCTCCGGCTTCATCTATTTCCATTTCGGGTTCTTTGTCTTTCGGGTTTTCGTCGTTTTGTTGTGTGAGTGTGTGGCATTCATTCATATCATGTAGACATGTGCATTGCATTGCATCTGTGTTGTGGGTTGCATCCGGTTCGTGGCGTTTCTTCCCGTTGTCCGTTTCGTGTTCCGGAGCTCCCTCACGTGTCCGTGACGTCCCGTAGGCCTTCTTTGTTGTTCGGGCGTTTTTCGTTACCGGTGTGCCGCGAGGTTGTGTTGTGTGTTGTTGTTTTGTTGTGTGCAACCTGCCTCTCAAATCTCGTCTCGTTTGGACTCCGTTGACTTTTCCCTCCGTTGCTCGTGTGGGTCCGAAGTGCCCTTACTTCGTGTCCCGAAAATACCCCTACTGCTTTCTTTTATCTCCGTCTGGTCCTTTTAATTCATCCCCGCGATCGGATCCGTTGGATCACGATCGTAGGGCTCCTAAACACCCTAGTCTCCTAACCCTAGTCTAAAGACTGCTATATAATAGACCCTAGTCTATTCTGGTTTTCCCCTTCTTCTTCCCCTCTCCACCATTTCGTTTTTTTTTCCTTTTTCGTTCAGATCCAAACCAGATCCCGAAGGATCCCTGGGAACCAGCCGCCGATCGGCAGATCCCCTCGAGGAGCGGGCGTAGTCAACGCTCGCGCCAGGGCGGCTCCTCGCTCGACCCGCTCGGCGACCGCGTCGACCGCACCGAGCGCCGATCGACCAGGGCCGTCGCGCTTCGACCGACTGGTCCAGTGGCCAGGAGGGCCCTGGACCACTTCACCGCGCCAGGTCACCGTCCCCTTCGCGCGGCCTCTCGCCTCGCCCCGCTCACCGCGGCCCGTCCCTTCGCCGCGGGGCCGCACCGCTCGCTGGGCCGCCTCAGTGTAGCCGGGCCGCTACAGCGCCTCCCAGGCTTTCGACCGCGCCGCCGGCCGAGCGGGTCACCGGGCCGCCCCCGCGGGCCGCCGCTTTTCGCCTCGCCACCGCACCAGCTCCAGCTGCTGGGCCGGCCTCGCCTCCCCGAAGGCCCAGCCGCCGGCCGACCGGATCGGGCCAGATCCGTCCGCCGCCGGCCCAGTTCCTCCAGATCTGGGCCAGATCAGCCGCCGCCGGCCCGTGTCTGTTTTTTTTTTCTCCAGAGGTTGACTTCTTCCCCCACTAAGTCCCTGTAAACTGATCTGTGATGCTATCTTCCAACGTGCATAACTTTTCACCTGTTGCTCCGTTTTGCGCGTGTAGCATGTCCAGATGTTCGTGGAGATGCCCTCTACGTTTTACCTGTTGTAGTCATGCATGTTAGAGATCATCTTGACACATGTTTTGCTGTTACAAGAGTGCATGATGATATAAACTGCTGTTATGTGTTATTTTTGTGCCACCTTTGACATGTGATAACTTTTAGCTCGTTTGTCCAAACGATGCAAATGACATGTCCACGTGTTCGTCTCGTCACGAACTCCGTGTTGAGTGTGATAGGTTGCATGGTAGATTTATCATTCCTTGTTATCATCGTTGCAAGATGCCATGTTCATATGTTGTGTTTTCACTTGTTATGAAATGCCATGTTGTTGAGCTCGTTGTAATCGGTGTGTTCACCACTTTGATGCATGCTTGCGTGTTTCGGGATCACCGTCATATGTATTTTGATGAGGTGCTTACCCTTTGCCATGTTTAGTTTCGAGGTATCTTAAACATGCTCTTTTTGATGCTATGACGATGTTGCTGTTTTAGGACTTAGTGAAATTTCACTAAGTCTGAAATCTGTTATGTTCCGATGCCATGTTCGTGTGATGTTCTAGGAAAATGCATGATAGTTTTGGGGTGGATTTTAATTGTTCCATGAAGTATATATTGTTGTCTTTCCATCCATGTCCTCACATGTCCATTTGAGTGGCTGTAGCATGTTTATCTTTTGCTCCAAACTTTCAATAAAATTCTGCTGCCAGAATTTTATTTCAAAGTTCAATTTGTCCAAGATCATTGCTATTGATCCGTGACTCCGTTGGGGGTGCACTTTGGACCTAGTTGCTGTACATTATATCTAGTTTATGTTCAAGTTCCTTGCCATGCTTTTTGGGTGCTGTAGATTAATTATTTTGAGCTCCCAAGATGCTATGTTGCTGTAATTTGCAGTTTTCGCTCAAATCTTGTTTCGGGCATAACTTTTAGCCCGTAACTCCGATTTCAGCGATCTTTATATCAAACTTGGGTGTTTTTCTGTGTAGATTAATAATATCAGGTTGTTATCTTGTTTTGAGGTGTTTTGCTTGAGTGATGTTTTACGTGCTCCATGTGCATCACTAGTGCATCCATCATGCATTCATGTTTTTCGAGTGCGCATTGCATCGTGTTGATTGGTGCTTGGTGTGTTTGTTGTGTTTAGAGCCGGAAGTTGAGCACGAGTTTTCCAACGAGGTTGAGCACGAGGTTTCCAACGAGTTTGAGCACGAGGACCCTTCTTTCGATCCGAACTTCTTCTCTTCAGGCAAGATGACCGAACCCCGATAACTTTACTATCTTCGCCTATTGCTAGTAGTCTCGATCTTTAGTTTTGCCTCGATGCCCATGTTCTTCTTGTCAGCCTCCTACTTGTAACCAATTGCCATGTTTAACCACCCTACCTATGCAAACCGTTGCTTGGCTAAGTACGCTTCGCTCAGCCCTTCTTATAGCGTTGCTAGTTGCAGGTGAAGTGAAGATGCTTGCTCCTTGTTGAAGTTTGGTTGGGTTATATCACACTATATAAATGCTTTAATTGAAATCACATATATATTGGCAAGGGTGGAAGGCTAAGCCTTTTGCTTGGTGATTTGTTCCACTCATGCCGTTAGGATCCGTATAAGCCGGTTTTATGTTCCTTGATTATGCGTTCCTAACACGGTTGGGGTGTATGGGACCCCCTCGATAAACCGCTATGTGCTAAGTCTTTTCCAGCAAATCCCAACATTGGTACTATTTGCCTAATAACAAACTAAACATGCATAAGGGAGTAATTAACCCTCTTTCTTAATCAACAACCCCGGGCCAGTGCTCCACATGAGTGTTGGTCCGAAACGGGGGTCCTGCGGGGCCACCTCGAGGAAACTCAAGGTTTGGTAAAAACCCGTAGCATCACCCATCCGGTCGTGTCCTGAGACCTAGATACGCGCGGCTACTATCAGGGTGACGACACGCCGGGAGGATTTGCTGGATTAGCCTTACCTTAGCTCGGTATATCTTGAGCACGGGATTCCGAGGATACTCGGGTCTTCCCACTTTGGAGTTGCGACTCCGCGGATCGTGGGCTTGTAATGGGTCAAGTTGGAACACCCCTGCAGGGTTTGGACTTTCGAAAGCCGTGCCCGCGGTTATGTGGCAGATGGGAGCTTGTTAATTCCGGTTGTAGAAAACTTGACACAATGATACTAATACACTACCAGCGTGTGTTCCGTGACCGTCAATTTCCGAATAGGGATTCGGGAGTTGAACACGGAGGGGTTATGTTTGTGAGCTTGTAGCTAGGATCACTTCGTGATCACTTCTCGCTTTGCCTTCTCTTCTCGCTCTCTCTGGCGTAAGTTAGTGCTAGTTGCTGCTGCAGACTCTTTGTTGTTCCTTCACCTCATTTCTTTCTTCAGCCTTTTCCCTCACCTAAAGGCTTTGATAGTTCTGTTACCCGGGAACGGGATTGCTGAGTCCTCTGTGGCTCACAGTTACTTCACACACCAGATGCAGGTCCAGCCGTGAGCTATCCAGGTGATGGCACCGAGCTGGATTGGGAGTACGACGAGGAGCGTAGTCGTTACTACGTGCGCTACCCGGACGATCAGTAGTGGAGACTCTTACTAGGATTCGATCCGCCTGTGGTTGTTTATTTATCTGAGTTTGGTACTTTGACATTTGGCTTTTGCCCTTAGAGGGTTGTAGTGATCTTAATGAATGATGTTTGAGAATTGTACTGTTATTCTGTGATGTGGCGATTGTAAGCCAACTATTTTTCAGTTTACTATCCCTCTTTTACATGAGTTGTGCAAAGATTACCAAACTTGAGATCATTCTAGGATGGACTTATGCCTTTAAGTCGTGCCTCGACACGTAGGAGGTATAATTCCATCCTGGGCATTACAAGTTGGTATTCAGAGCCTTCTCCGACCTAGGAGCCCCCACTGTTTGATCGAACCGTTGACGGTTGAGTCTAGGCACACACTGAAAACTTTTTGAGTCCTATATTATATCGGAGAGTAGGATTTCTTTGCTTCTCTTCCCCTTTCTCTCTGGTGAGGACTCCTGACGTCTACTCTTGTCTCTCCTATCTTCAAAATTTGCACAAAATTTTTTTTAGGAATCCCGCGAGTATTCTGGGATTGTTTCGATGTTCTTGTGACAAGGATATTGTTCTCGATGCCTCCTGTTACCGAGGAGTTGAGCTTCGGGGTATCACTGTAACAAGCATATCGCGACAGTACTAAATACTTAAGACGGCCGACATCGAAAATCTCCCCTATACGGCCAGTGGCAAGATAACCCCGACATCACCCAGTACTGGGGAGGTAGTTCGGGAGTATTGCCATAGCTTGTTATAGTGGATGCTTTTCGAAGGTCCGAGGTACACAGTTTCCGAGAAAGACTGGTTATGTGTTGAAGGATGGATACACCTGGATGTAGGTTAGAGTTGATTGCGCGGTGCTTCCCGTGTATCCCCAACACCTGATTGCATAACTGGAATCTTTCGGAAAACTATAGGTGGGTTTTATCCAGTAGATCGTAGGCATTCTTCCAACGAATGCAGGTTAGTGAGTTCGGGGTTCGACATTGAGTGAAGGGGTTATATGACCGAGGTTACTATCAGGAATTGCATCTTAAAGGGTCCTTGGCTATGCTGATCCGGGGATTGCAAAACCTTTTCGTAACGCGTTCATATGCTTTCAGCACAAAGATGTTAGAACGAAACTCCTCTCTTGTGTTTGTTCCCGTCTGTACCTTGTTGTTTTATTATTTTATCCTTTTGATCCCTATGTGGCTTCTCGTGAAGACTGATGTTATCAATTAACTAAGAAATTCATTCGTTCCTCTTGTTCGGATGATTTCATTCGTTCTTATTGTTCGAATGATTATTGTGAAGACTTGTTGCAATTCATTCCATTGATTCAGCTTATTCCTTTTGTCAATCAATTGCTGATTCGTGGTCATCTCTTACAGGATGGCTCCGAAAAGGGTTCCGAATGCCAACCCAGAGGGTGAAGAGGTTCCAGAACGTCCTCCTTCACCTCCTCCTCCGCCTGAGGCTTGGAGAGCAATTATGCAGACTACTGCTCAGAACACTCAGTTGATGATGCAGATGATGCAGATGATGCAAGCTAATCAAGCTAATCAAGCTAATCAGGGCATTCCTATGAACCAAGGCAACTTCTTCCAGCAGCACCATGCTACTCTGAACCAGTTCTTGGCCAACAATCCTAAAGCTTTCAGTTACTGTGTCGACCCTCTTGATGCTGAGGATTGGTTGACCGACATAAAGAAGCATTTTGAGTGCAGTAACGTGAAAGAAGATGACTATGTGAAGTTTGCAGCCTTCCAACTGAAAGATCAAGCAGCTGACTGGTGGCAGCAGTACAAAGACTCAAGGCCGGGTCAAGTGATCTCGTGGGAGAACTTCTGCAGGGATTTCCGCTCGCATCACATTCCTAGAAGTGTTATCGAGGGTATGCGTGAGCAATTCCGCAACCTCAAGCAGGGCTCCATGTCAGTCTATCAGTATAATGTCAAGTTCCAAAACCTCGCTCGCTATGCAAAGCAAGACATACCTGATGCAAAGAGCAAAATCTATCAGCTCCGTGGAGGTCTCAAAGATGAACTTCAGCTTGCTCTCACTTTGTTCGAGCCAGACGAATTCGATAAGTTCTATAATATGGCTTTGAAACAAGAAGCAGCTCAGCTTAAGATGGAGGCTTCTAAGAAGAGAATTCGAGATGCTGTTCACTCTACCTCATCGTCTCAGTTGGCTGCGAAACAACAGAAATTCTGGCTTCCTCCTCCTCCAATGATTCGAGCTCCATACAACAACTCCAGCAACTTCAACAACTCCAACAACAAGAACTCTAGTGGTCGTGGTTTCTCCCACCCACCCAACCCAAGCAACCAGTCGAAGAAGCAGTTTCAGTCTCAAGGCTCCAAGTCCAGTGGCTCTCAGTTCCGTCCTCTCTCAGAAGTGACTTGCAACAAATGCACTCAGAAAGGTCACTATGCCAACAGATGCCCGAATCCGAAGCGTCTTCCACCTCCTCCACCTATGAGTTCAGCTATTGTCAAGCATGATCCAAAGTCTGCAAGGGTTAATCTGATGAATGCAGCACAAGCAGAGGCTTCTTCTGATGTCATTCTGGGTAACCTTCCAGTGAACTCTTTTCCAGCTAAAGTGTTATTTGATTCAGGTGCATCATGCTCTTTCATGTCTCAACCTTTTGCATCCAAGTATAATGTGGGCATCAAAAGCTTGCCAAGGGAGTTATCAGTTATTTCTCCGGGGAGACGAATGCATTCCAGTATTTATGCTCCGGATGTTTCTATTCGCATGGGCGATTATCGATTTTTGGCTTCACCGGTGATTCTTGGTCATTCTGACATCGACCTCATTCTCGGAATGGATTGGCTTTCTCAGCATGATGCTCACATTGATTGTGCTCAAAAGGAAGTCAAATTGACTCATTCTGATGAAGATGTGATTATCTTCGCCTCCAGGGATAATACTATTCGGCTTTTCTCTCTTAATGATAAGGGTGAAATTAATGCCATAGAGCAAATTCCAGTGGTGAATGAATATCAAGACGTCTTTCCAGAAGAACTTCCAGGCATGCCTCCACACCGTCAGGTGGAGTTTGTCATTGAACTCGAGCCGGGCACCGAACCTGTTTGCCGGCGTCCATACAAGCTCTCTTCAGATGAATTGAAGGAATTGAAGAAACAGTTGGATGAACAGGAGCGTATGGGTCTCATCAGACCGAGTACATCTCCGTGGGGCTGTGGTGTCTTATTTGTCAAGAAGAAAGATGGCACGGAGCGTCTCTGTGTTGACTATCGGCCACTGAACAAGAAGACGATTAAGAACAAGTATCCGCTCCCCAACATCAACGAACTCTTTGAGCAGCTCAAAGGAGCTAAAGTATTCTCTAAGCTTGACCTCCGAATGGGCTACCATCAAATTCGCATTCGCGAGGAAGACATTCCCAAGACGGCTTTCAGAACGAGCTACGGTTCATATGAGTATACCGTCATGTCCTTCGGGCTCGCCAATGCTCCTCCTACCTTCTCAAGGATGATGCATTACATCTTCAACCCCTATACAGGCGAGTTTGTGCTAGTGTATCTGGATGATATTTTGGTGTTTTCCAAGAATGAAGAAGATCACGAAAAGCACTTGCGTCTGGTTCTTGATCGACTCCGAGAGCACAAATTCTATGCCAAGTTCTCCAAGTGCGAGTTTTGGCTCGATAAGGTTCTCTACCTGGGCCACATTATCTCAGCTGACGGTATTGCGGTTAATCCCGAGAAAGTTGAAGCAATTGTCAACTGGGAAGCTCCTCAGAACGTCAAGCAGCTCCGCAGTTTTCTGGGTCTTGCCAGCTATTGCAGAAGGTTTGTGGAGAACTTCTCCAAGATTGCCAAGCCTCTTTCCAACCTCCTTCAGAAGAATGTCAAATACTTTTGGTCTCCCGAGTGTGAAGTGGCTTTCAAAACCCTCAAAGAGAAGCTTGTCTCAGCTCCAGTTTTGATTCCTCCGGATGAATCCAAGCCCTATGAAGTGTTCTGTGACGCTTCTCTTCAAGGCCTTGGTGGTGTGCTTATGCAAGAGAAGAGAATTGTGGCATACACTTCACGTCAGCTAAAGCCAGCTGAGAAGAACTATCCCACACATGATCTCGAGCTAGCAGCTGTGGTACATGCTCTGATTACGTGGAGACATCTGTTGTTGGGCAGAAAGGTCGACATCTTCACCGATCACAAGAGCTTGAAGTACATCTTCACACAGCCGCATCTGAACCTCCGCCAGACTCGTTGGGTCGAGATGATCCAAGAGTACAACCCCAGCATTGAGTACAATCCAGGCAAGGCGAATGTGATTGCAGATGCTTTGAGCAGAAAGGCATATTGCAACAGCCTTCTTATCAAGCCACACCAGCCTGAGCTTTGTGAAGCTTTCAGGAAGCTCAACCTTCAGGTTGTTCCGCAGGGTTTTCTTGCTAATCTCCAAATTGCTCCTACCTTGGAAGATCAAGTCCGTGAGGCCCAGCTCAGTGATACCATGGTGAAGAAGGTGAAACATGGGATTGCAAAGGGCACTCCAAAATATAAGTGCTTCCGTGTTGATGAGAGAGATACCTTGTTCTTCGAGGACAGACTCGTTGTTCCCAAAGGTGATCTCAGGAAGCTCATAATGGAAGAAGCTCATGACTCTCTCCTTTCCATTCATCCTGGCAGTTCCAAGATGTATCAAGATCTCAAGCAATCGTACTGGTGGACACGCATGAAAAGGGAAATTGCCCAATTCGTGAATGAATGTGATGTATGCAGAAGAGTGAAAGCAGAACATCAACGTCCAGCCGGTCTTCTCCAACCTCTTCCTATTCCTGAGTGGAAGTTCGACCACATTGAAATGGACTTCGTCACTGGCTTTCCTAAATCCAAGCGAGGCAATGATGCTATCTTTGTGGTGATTGACAAGCTTACCAAAGTTGCTCACTTTCTTCCAGTCAAAGAATCAATCAATGCAGCTCAACTTGCAGAGCTGTACACTTCCAGAATTGTGTCCCTACATGGCATTCCTCAAGTGATATCCTCAGACCGTGGCAGCTTGTTCACATCAAAGTTCTGGGACTCCTTTCAGTCCGCCATGGGCACGAAGATCAGGTTCAGCACTGCTTTTCACCCTCAGACTAGTGGTCAAGTCGAGCGTGTGAATCAGATCCTTGAAGATATGCTCAGAGCCTGTGTCATCTCCTTCGGCATGAAATGGGAGGACTGTCTTCCATTTGCAGAATTCTCTTACAACAACAGCTTTCAAGCAAGTGCAGGCAAAGCACCGTTTGAAATTCTATATGGCAGAAAGTGCCGTACCCCTCTCAACTGGTCTGAAACAGGTGAACGCCAACTTCTTGGCAATGATTTGATCTCTGAAGCCGAAGAAATGTGCAAAGTCATACGTGAGAATCTCAAGGCCGCTCAGTCGCGTCAGAAGAGTTACTATGATGGAAAGCATCGTGATTTGGCTTTCGACATCGGTGATCATGTCTATCTCCGAGTTTCTCCGATGAAAGGAACCCAAAGGTTCGGTATCAAAGGAAAGCTTGCTCCTAGATACGTCGGTCCTTTCAAAATTCTTGGCAAAAGAGGCGATCTAGCCTATCAGCTCGAGCTCCCTTCCAACTTTGCAAATGTTCATGATGTCTTCCATGTGTCTCAGCTTCGCAAATGCTTCAAGGCACCTGAGCGGATGATTCCGTTTGAGGAGATTGATCTTCAACAAGACCTTTCCTACCGAGAGCATCCAGTTGCCATTCTCGAAGAAACCGAACGCAAGACTCGTAACAAGTCCATCAAGTTTCTGAAAGTCAAGTGGTCACATCACACAGACCGAGAAGCTACCTGGGAACGAGAAGATCATCTTCGTTCCGAGTACCCTTCCTTTTTCCAGTCCTAGATCTCGGGACGAGATCTTTTTGTAGTAGAGGAGAGTTTGTAATGCCCCGGATGTAATACTTTCCCTTTTGGGCATATAATATATCTCCGGCTTCATCTATTTCCATTTCGGGTTCTTTGTCTTTCGGGTTTTCGTCGTTTTGTTGTGTGAGTGTGTGGCATTCATTCATATCATGTAGACATGTGCATTGCATTGCATCTGTGTTGTGGGTTGCATCCGGTTCGTGGCGTTTCTTCCCGTTGTCCGTTTCGTGTTCCGGAGCTCCCTCACGTGTCCGTGACGTCCCGTAGGCCTTCTTTGTTGTTCGGGCGTTTTTCGTTACCGGTGTGCCGCGAGGTTGTGTTGTGTGTTGTTGTTTTGTTGTGTGCAACCTGCCTCTCAAATCTCGTCTCGTTTGGACTCCGTTGACTTTTCCCTCTGTTGCTCGTGTGGGTCCGAAGTGCCCTTACTTCGTGTCCCGAAAATACCCCTACTGCTTTCTTTTATCTCCGTCTGGTCCTTTTAATTCATCCCCGCGATCGGATCCGTTGGATCACGATCGTAGGGCTCCTAAACACCCTAGTCTCCTAACCCTAGTCTAAAGACTGCTATATAATAGACCCTAGTCTATTGTGGTTTTCCCCTTCTTCTTCCCCTCTCCACCATTTCGTTTTTTTTCCTTTTTCGTTCAGATCCAAACCAGATCCCGAAGGATCCCTGGGAACCAGCCGCCGATCGGCAGATCCCCTCGAGGAGCGGGCGTAGTCAACGCTCGCGCCAGGGCGGCTCCTCGCTCGACCCGCTCGGCGACCGCGTCGACCGCACCGAGCGCCGATCGACCAGGGCCGTCGCGCTTCGACCGACTGGTCCAGTGGCCAGGAGGGCCCTGGACCACTTCACCGCGCCAGGTCACCGTCCCCTTCGCGCGGCCTCTCGCCTCGCCCCGCTCACCGCGGCCCGTCCCTTCGCCGCGGGGCCGCACCGCTCGCTGGGCCGCCTCAGTGTAGCCGGGCCGCTACAGCGCCTCCCAGGCTTTCGACCGCGCCGCCGGCCGAGCGGGTCACCGGGCCGCCCCCGCGGGCCGCCGCTTTTCGCCTCGCCACCGCACCAGCTCCAGCTGCTGGGCCGGCCTCGCCTCCCCGAAGGCCCAGCCGCCGGCCGACCGGATCGGGCCAGATCCGTCCGCCGCCGGCCCAGTTCCTCCAGATCTGGGCCAGATCAGCCGCCGCCGGCCCGTGTCTGTTTTTTTTTCTCCAGAGGTTGACTTCTTCCCCCACTAAGTCCCTGTAAACTGATCTGTGATGCTATCTTCCAACGTGCATAACTTTTCACCTGTTGCTCCGTTTTGCGCGTGTAGCATGTCCAGATGTTCGTGGAGATGCCCTCTACGTTTTACCTGTTGTAGTCATGCATGTTAGAGATCATCTTGACACATGTTTTGCTGTTACAAGAGTGCATGATGATATAAACTGCTGTTATGTGTTATTTTTGTGCCACCTTTGACATGTGATAACTTTTAGCTCGTTTGTCCAAACGATGCAAATGACATGTCCACGTGTTCGTCTCGTCACGAACTCCGTGTTGAGTGTGATAGGTTGCATGGTAGATTTATCATTCCTTGTTATCATCGTTGCAAGATGCCATGTTCATATGTTGTGTTTTCACTTGTTATGAAATGCCATGTTGTTGAGCTCGTTGTAATCGGTGTGTTCACCACTTTGATGCATGCTTGCGTGTTTCGGGATCACCGTCATATGTATTTTGATGAGGTGCTTACCCTTTGCCATGTTTAGTTTCGAGGTATCTTAAACATGCTCTTTTTGATGCTATGATGATGTTGCTGTTTTAGGACTTAGTGAAATTTCACTAAGTCTGAAATCTGTTATGTTCCGATGCCATGTTCGTGTGATGTTCTAGGAAAATGCATGATAGTTTTGGGGTGGATTTTAATTGTTCCATGAAGTATATATTGTTGTCTTTCCATCCATGTCCTCACATGTCCATTTGAGTGGCTGTAGCATGTTTATCTTTTGCTCCAAACTTTCAATAAAATTCTGCTGCCAGAATTTTATTTCAAAGTTCAATTTGTCCAAGATCATTGCTATTGATCCGTGACTCCGTTGGGGGTGCACTTTGGACCTAGTTGCTGTACATTATATCTAGTTTATGTTCAAGTTCCTTGCCATGCTTTTTGGGTGCTGTAGATTAATTATTTTGAGCTCCCAAGATGCTATGTTGCTGTAATTTGCAGTTTTCGCTCAAATCTTGTTTCGGGCATAACTTTTAGCCCGTAACTCCGATTTCAGCGATCTTTATATCAAACTTGGGTGTTTTTCTGTGTAGATTAATAATATCAGGTTGTTATCTTGTTTTGAGGTGTTTTGCTTGAGTGATGTTTTACGTGCTCCATGTGCATCACTAGTGCATCCATCATGCATTCATGTTTTTCGAGTGCGCATTGCATCGTGTTGATTGGTGCTTGGTGTGTTTGTTGTGTTTAGAGCCGGAAGTTGAGCACGAGTTTTCCAACGAGGTTGAGCACGAGGTTTCCAACGAGTTTGAGCACGAGGACCCTTCTTTCGATCCGAACTTCTTCTCTTCAGGCAAGATGACCGAACCCCGATAACTTTACTATCTTCGCCTATTGCTAGTAGTCTCGATCTTTAGTTTTGCCTCGATGCCCATGTTCTTCTTGTCAGCCTCCTACTTGTAACCAATTGCCATGTTTAACCACCCTACCTATGCAAACCGTTGCTTGGCTAAGTACGCTTTGCTCAGCCCTTCTTATAGCGTTGCTAGTTGCAGGTGAAGTGAAGATGCTTGCTCCTTGTTGAAGTTTGGTTGGGTTATATCACACTATATAAATGCTTTAATTGAAATCACATATATATTGGCAAGGGTGGAAGGCTAAGCCTTTTGCTTGGTGATTTGTTCCACTCATGCCGTTAGGATCCGTATAAGCCGGTTTTATGTTCCTTGATTATGCGTTCCTAACACGGTTGGGGTGTATGGGACCCCCTCGATAAACCGCTATGTGCTAAGTCTTTTCCAGCAAATCCCAACATTGGTACTATTTGCCTAATAACAAACTAAACATGCATAAGGGAGTAATTAACCCTCTTTCTTAATCAACAACCCCGGGCCAGTGCTCCACATGAGTGTTGGTCCGAAACGGGGGTCCTGCGGGGCCACCTCGAGGAAACTCAAGGTTTGGTAAAAACCCGTAGCATCACCCATCCGGTCGTGTCCTGAGACCTAGATACGCGCGGCTACTATCAGGGTGACGACACGCCGGGAGGATTTGCTGGATTAGCCTTACCTTAGCTCGGTATATCTTGAGCACGGGATTCCGAGGATACTCGGGTCTTCCCACTTTGGAGTTGCGACTCCGCGGATCGTGGGCTTGTAATGGGTCAAGTTGGAACACCCCTGCAGGGTTTGGACTTTCGAAAGCCGTGCCCGCGGTTATGTGGCAGATGGGAGCTTGTTAATTCCGGTTGTAGAAAACTTGACACAATGATACTAATACACTACCAGCGTGTGTTCCGTGACCGTCAATTTCCGAATAGGGATTCGGGAGTTGAACACGGAGGGGTTATGTTTGTGAGCTTGTAGCTAGGATCACTTCGTGATCACTTCTCGCTTTGCCTTCTCTTCTCGCTCTCTCTGGCGTAAGTTAGTGCTAGTTGCTGCTGCAGACTCTTTGTTGTTCCTTCACCTCATTTCTTTCTTCAGCCTTTTCCCTCACCTAAAGGCTTTGATAGTTCTGTTACCCGGGAACGGGATTGCTGAGTCCTCTGTGGCTCACAGTTACTTCACACACCAGATGCAGGTCCAGCCGTGAGCTATCCAGGTGATGGCACCGAGCTGGATTGGGAGTACGACGAGGAGCGTAGTCGTTACTACGTGCGCTACCCGGACGATCAGTAGTGGAGACTCTTACTAGGATTCGATCCGCCTGTGGTTGTTTATTTATCTGAGTTTGGTACTTTGACATTTGGCTTTTGCCCTTAGAGGGTTGTAGTGATCTTAATGAATGATGTTTGAGAATTGTACTGTTATTCTGTGACGTGGCGATTGTAAGCCAACTATTTTTCAGTTTACTATCCCTCTTTTACATGAGTTGTGCAAAGATTACCAAACTTGAGATCATTCTAGGATGGACTTATGCCTTTAAGTCGTGCCTCGACACGTAGGAGGTATAATTCCATCCTGGGCATTACACCTCCACCGTCTAGGGTGCTCAAACACCCAAGAGTAACAAGATCCACAAGGGATTAGTGGGGGGAATCAAATTTCTCTTGGTGAAAGTGTAGATCGATGCCTTCTCAAGCAATCCCTAGGAAATCAACAAGTTTGATTGGCTAGGGAGAGAGATCGGGCGGAAATGGAGCTCTGAGAAATAATGGAGCTTGGGGAGGAAGAGGTGGGTCTTCTTGAGGAAGAAGACTCCCCTTTTATAGTGGAAGAGCAAATCCAACCGTTATCCACCAACTCTACCCGCAACATGCGGTACTACCGCACTTAACGTGCGGTATTACCGTACGGCCCTGCGGTACTACCGCACCAGGCGCGGTACTACCGCTGGCGCGGAATGAGCCAGATCTAGCCCCTGTTGCATTAAAACAACGGGCGATAGTACTGCCAGAGCGGTACTACCGCACGTCCTTACGGTACTACCTAAGACAGGGTCAGACTGGTCGGGGAAGAGTGCAGACTAAATAAATTACGTCCGCGGCTACTTCCGCAGAGTTACGGTCGATGCAAGAACCCGACACGGTACTACCGCTTGCTAGAAGCGGAACTACCGCGTAGGACGCGGATGTAAAAAATTAAGTCTGCTCCTACTACTGTACTAGTTATGACGCAGGAGTCGGTCACATGGTACTACCGTGTCCTTGGCACGGTACTTCCGCAATGTGCGGTACTACCGTGACCCTGGAGTGGTACTACCGTGGGGTCGTGCGGTACTACCGCCTCCTTTGAGCGGTACTACCGCATGCCTAAGAGTGGTAGTAGTAGGGCGCCAGTATTTTTGCAAAGACAAGGAAGAATAGCCGGAGCTCCAGAGAAGCGAAAGAAAGGAGGTGCGAATGAATAGATGTGTACGTGTTGATTCCACCCTAACCTTTCTGAAGCAGAACCCCTCTTAATAGTACGGCTTTCCTATGCCTCAATTCCACCGAAAAGAAACAAAAGGAAACACCGTCTTCAATTGGTTCTGAGGGGCACATAATCGTCTTGTGCCTAGGTGTGATATATATGAAAAGCTCAGTGCACACGATTAGTCCGCAAAAGCATTGTCATCAATCACCAAAACTACTTAGGGATAAATATGCCCTTACAATCTCCCCCTTTTTGGTGGATTGATGACAACACGGGATTTGCACAAAGATATATGAAAGAAAGGTAATAAGAAAACCCAGCATGTATATAAAATATAGGTAAGCTCCCCCTAGATGTGTGCATACTTATGAAGAAGCTTTGGACTGCCCAGCGCACATACTAGGATCAACACTCCCCCTATATTTTATAAACAACACCTTGCAACTAAGAATATAACTCTACGCATGGATGCAAGGAGGATTGAGCACAGATTATCAGGGCAAGAGAAGCATAAGCTCACAACATAGCAGATGGCACAGACAAAATAACAAGATAAGGAGCATAGTGCATATGTCTCACACCATATGATAGCTTTCACACACACATGACACAAACCAACAAAAGCAAACAAGGTTCGACCAATGAAAGCAAATAAAACACGGCACAAGACACACACACACGCAAATCCTACACTCTCCCCCTTTGGCATCGAGACACCAAAAGGGCAGAGAGGACACCTAAGACATAAGAGGTAGCTCAGGCGGAAGAGATCAGTCGTCACGCGCCTCGTTAGTCTCCTGCTGCTCCTCCTCGGAATCATACCACTTGTATCCCTGCTTGGCAATCCACTCAACCTCTGGAGTAATGTTCTTATCAGACCCACTAGACACATCCTCGCCAAAAGTCCTTAGGATCTTCATGTCGCGCCGGCGAACCTGCTTCTGAGCAACATGTGCCTTGTATTGCCCCTTGGCCTGCATACAGAACATAGCTTTCATCTTGCTCTTCAGCTTTTTAGCCCACGAGGGCTCAGACGATGGGGGAGCATATCCTCCAGAACTATCCTCATCAGCTGCCTCCTCCTCAATCTCCTCCTCATCCACATCCATCTTAGCCGCAGCAGCCTCCACATGGGTAGTGGTGTTAGACCATCGGCTCTTGATGCGAAGCTTGATAGGCTCATGACGAATCTAGTGAGGAGCCTCAAACTCTTTATCATGATAAAGCTTCTCCCAAGTCTTGGTGATCAGTAGAAACAGATATGGACCATAGATAGGCACTTTGCGGGTGGATATCGCAAAGCGGAGCTCACACCACATGACATGTGAGATATCAAGTGGTTGAGTCTGAGCACTACGGGCCTCCTCACAAATGAGCATCATGTCCACGAGGTATGAATGTACCTTGTCCTTGTCCCCAATGCGAGGAAACAATGAGTTGCGGAAGATCCTATGCATAATATCCGAAAAAGGGTTCATAACCCAAGTCTTCTTGCCACTTGCGAGCGTCTTCTCCACATAATAGGGCAGCAGCCGGTCCTTGTTGGCAGACTCTTGATTGGCATGAGGGTGAACTCCAACAGGAGTGTGGAGCCCCTCATCAGCAACCTGAAGCAGATCCATGAACCTTCCAAGTAGCGGTCATCTTCTGTCCATTGGTCATCCAAGTCATGTTGAGTTCCTCCTTAGGATGGAAGTGAACCGAAACAAAGAACTGGGCCACAATCTCTGGGTCAAAGTCCATATGAAAATACATGATATGCTCAATGCCAAACTGCTCCACGAGATCTAGAGCCTCATCAAAATAGGCCCGGTGCTCCTCCTTCCTCATGTGATTCATGTCAATCCAGTGTGCATCCACATATAAGTTGTGTTTGCTCTTGAGCACTTCTGTGAAGATAAGATACTGCTTCTTGGTCCAAAACAAGTCATCTCCATGGAACTGAGCCTAGGGATTTGCATAGGGATCAATCTTCCTCCTATCGATGAACTCTTGTGATGGAATCTCGTCCATGCCCATTGTTGGGTCCTTGTTCTTGGTGGCAGTGGACTTGGTTCTACGTTGGGGGCATTGGAGCCCTCAGGAATATCATCTTGGGTGCGCACACGCTTTGACCTTGTGTCACGGCTGGGATTCGAGCGACGGGCATTGGAACCGGAGCCACCACCTATGACACAAACACAAGAACACGAAAGAGAAACAAAGAGAATCAAAACCAAAGCCACAACAAAGCACAAGAAACATGTAAAAATGATAATAAGTATGGGCTACGAAGAAGGTGTGGAGTGAACGGTAGTACTGCTCGAAGATGCGGAAGTAAAATTTTAGTGCCGCTCCGGGGGCGGTAGTACCGTGCCGGAGTGGTACGGTAGTACCGCATCAGGAGCGGTACTAAAAGTTTACTTCCGCGTCTAGTGAGGTAGTACTGCGTCAGAGAAGCGGTAGTACCATGACGCGTCAGAGCGGTAGTACCACGGGCAACCTGCGGTAGTACCGCTCGGGGTCAGATCCGAATGCGGATCTGATCTATGAACGCGTAAGACAAACGAGCGGTACTACAGTTGATCACAACTCCTTTGTAGCAACATATTGACTAGCATTTCTACTGCACAACTACTCTCCTACACCGTAATCTTCCATGGATAAGGTCTACAAGAACACAAGAACAATATGCATCTCCGCAAAACCTAGAGACAACAGAAGGGCAAAAGAAGAAGGGATTTCGGGGAGAAACCTTGTTCCATGGCAAGTGTGCGAGGTGGGGAATGATCCCATCGGTCGGAATGCGAGGAAAGTGGCCGGAGACCGAGATCCGGCGAGGTCCTCCGGCGCCGTTCTTGAGAGAGAGAGAGAGAGAGAGAGAGAGAGAGAGAGAGAGACGACGTGGGGAAAACGAGTTGAATGGGTATGGGGAGTTAGAACTCCCCCTGCCCGCTTATAACCCCCTCCCGTTCAAAATGACGCGGTAGTACCGCCCGGGCGGAAGTACCGCTCGCAGGGCGGTAGTACCGCTCTCCAACGGCATTAAAATATTACTGTCGTGCTGGTTGCGGTAGTACCAGTAGGCTCTCTTGCGGTAGTACCGCTCCCCCAAGAAAGTGCAAGTTTCGACAAGGAAGGCTTAAGCAAGGCAACTACGGACAAGAGCACACAAACAAGGCAACAAGAAAGAAGGATAACAGACCACTAGAACAACACATGAGATACCCCTCTTTGAAAGAGGTCGGTGGCCGGAGCCACCTATGTTTGAGTTACTTGGTATGGCACCGCGAAGAATTATCCTTGGGCCCATGACCAACACTCGTCTTGAAGCACTTGTACCATCTAAAATGGCAAACAACAAAGACTTGATATATTTATGCTTAATGGGGGGAGGAAGAGTTCATTGAGAGAACAATACTCCCCCCTAAGTCCATGCCTACACCTAGGCAAGATAATCACGTTGAGTGGGAGGAGTGTGTGCAAGGTTTCAATCCACATTGCTCAAATCTATGATATTTAGCTCATGCCTTAACTCGCAAAATCTTGCTTCATCCAATGGCTTCGTGAAGATGTCTGGAAGGTTATCATGAGTGTTGACATAATGAAGCTCTATTTCTCCTCGCCGAATATGATCCCGGATGAAGTGACACCGAATCTCAATATGCTTCGTCTTGAAGTGTTGCACCGGGTTGAGAGAAATTTTGATGGCACTTTAATTGTCACACCAAAGAGGCACTTTGTCACAAGTGATGCCGTAATCCTTTAAAGTTTGCCTCGTCCACAGAAGTTGTGCACAACAACTGCCAGCTGCCACATACTCTGCTTCGGTGGACGAGAGAGACACACAACTTTGCTTCTTGGAAGACCAACTTACCAAAGAGCAACCAAGGAATTGGTACCCTTTGGAAGTGTACCTCCCATCGACTTTGTCTCCCGCCGAATCCGAATCAGAGAAACCTACAAGGTTGAAGTTTGCTCCTCTTGGGTACCATAAGCCAAAGTTTGGGGTATGAGCCAAATATCGAAAGATTCGCTTGACTGCCACAAAGTGACTTTCCTTAGGTGAGGCTTGAAACCGTGCACAGATTCCCACACTCAACATAATATCCGGTCTAGATGCACAAAGGTAAAGCAAGGATCCAATCATAGAACGATATACCTTTTGATCCACCGCTTTCCCATTGGGATCAATGTCAAGTTGGCACTTGGTAGGCATTGGAGTAGTAGCCGGCTTGACATCACTTAGATTAAACCTCTTGAGCACGTCTTGAGTGTATTTGGCTTGTTTGATGAAGATTCCTTCTCTTCTTTGCTTAATCTCAAATCCAAGGAAGTACTTCAACTCTCTCATCATGGACATCTCAAAATACGTGGTCATGAGTGCGGCAAACTCATCATTGAAAGCTTTGTTAGGTGAACCAAAGATAATATCATCAACATATAGTTGGCAAACAAACAATTCCCCTTTGACCTTCTTAGTAAAAAGAGTGGGGTCGATTTTCCCAATTTCAAACCCACGATCTTGCAACAACTCGATAAGATGCTCATACCACGCACGTGGGGCTTGTTTAAGGCCATAGAGTGCCTTATCGAGTTGATACACCTGATTGGGGAACTTAGGATCCTCAAACCCCGGGGGTTGTTTGACATACACTAACTCATTAATAGGACCATTAAGAAATGCACTTTTCACATCCATTTGTTGCAATTTAAAGTTATGATGAGAAGCATAGGCAAGGAACAAACGGATAGATTCAAGGCGAGCAACGGGGACAAAGGTTTCACCGTAGTCGATACCCTCGACTTGGGAGTAGCCTTGAGCCACCAAACGAGCCTTGTTGCGAATGACAATGCCTTGAGCATCTTGCTTGTTCTTAAATATCCACTTGGTCCCAATGACATTATGGTTCTCCTTCGGCCTTGGCACCAGACGCCACACTTTGTTGCGCTCGAAGTTATGGAGTTCTTCATGCATGGCATTGAGCCAATCGGGGTCTTCGAGCGCCTCATACACCTTTTGAGGTTCAACACAAGAGACAAAAGCTTGATGAGCACAATAGTTTGCTAATTGTCTACGAATGCTTACCCCCTTTGTGATGCTTCCAAGAATATTCTCCATGTGATGCTCTCTAGAAGTGAGCCTGGAAGCAACTTTAGCAGCACGACGCTCCAATTGCTCTTCAAGTGATAATTGAGGAGCTTTGAGTTGATCATCTTGAGCGACGTCAGGAGCTTGATCTTGATCTTGAGCTTCCTCTTGATATTGATCATGCTCAGAAGAGAGAACTTGGCCTTGTGCATCATTTGGTGGCTCACCACCATCTTGTGGTTGATCTTGCACTTGGCCTTGTTCGTCCGGTTGAGGGCCTTCACTTTGTTCTTCGGAAGCGTGTGGGTCTTGGGTTGATGATGGTTCCACTTGAGTGGAACATTGTCCTTCTCCTTCGGCCACAAGGGGTTCCTCAATGGGTAGGATATAACCAACACCCATTCTTCTTATGGCTTGAGGAGGAATTTCATCATCTACATCACAAGTACCACTTTGCTCCACTTGGGAGCCGTTATTCTCATCAAAATCTACGTTACACGTCTCCTCAATGAGTCCATTGGACTTGTTGAGGACACGGTAAGCATGAGAGTTTGTAGCATAACCAACAAATATGCCCTCATGAGCTCTAGTTTCAAATTTAGACAAACGAGCACCTTTCTTGAGAATGAAACACTTACACCCGAACACCCGGAAGTACTTGAGATTGGGCTTGTTACGAGTAAGAATCTCATACAGAGTCTTGTCCAAGGCTTTGCGGAGATAGAGCCGATTGGATGCATGACAAGCAGTGTTGATGGCTTCGGCCCAAAAGTTGTATGGAGACTTGAATTCTGCCATCATGGTCCTCGCCGCGTCCATCAATGTCCGGTTCTTTCTCTCCGCTACACCATTTTGTTGAGGGGTATAAGGTGCGGCATATTGATGTTTGATCCCCTCATCACTAAGAAACTCATCCAAGGTGTAGTTCTTGAACTCGGTGCCGTTGTCACTTCGGATCATCAAGATATTTGCCTCATGTTGACGTTGAGCTTCATTTGCAAAGTTGATGACGGTTTGTTGGGTCTCACTCTTCTTCTTGAAGAAATATACCCAAGTGTATCTTGAATAATCATCTACAATCACCAAGCAATACTTTCTACCCCCAAGACTATCAAAGGATGGAGGCCCAAAGCGATCCATGTGAAGGGGCTCTAACGGTCTTTTTGAGTAGATGATAGTCGTGGGAGGGTGAGCCGTCTCATGTAACTTTCCTTCAATACAAGCACTACAAGCACGATCTTTGTCAAAGCTAACATTTGTTAGTCCACGAACATGGTCCCCCTTGAGAAGACTTTGCAAAGATCTCATGTTGACATGGGCTAATCGGCGATGCCAAAGCCATCCCACATCAACTTTAGCCATTAGGCGAGTCGCGGTCTTAGTGGGTTGCTCTGAGAAGTTAACCACATAGAGACCGTTCTCGACATGCCCAACATAGGCTACTTCAAGAGTCTTGCTCCACAAGAGGGAAACAATATCAATATCAAAGAATGTGGCAAAGCCCATGAGTGCAAGTTGACGAACAGAAAGTAAGTTGTATGCAAGGGACTCAACAAGCATGACTTTCTCCATCATGAGATCATGGGAAACAACAACCTTGCCAAGCCCCAATACATTAGAAGATGAAGCATCACCCCATTCGACATTGGTGTCCATAGAGGAACCTTGATGCACGTCCACCACCAAGTCTTTGCTTCCGGTCATATGATTTGTGGCTCCACTATCGAGCAACCATGATCCCCCACCGGAAGCAAACTCCTACAAGAGATCAATGCTTGGATTTAGGTACCCATTTCATAATGGGTCCTTTGAGGTTAGTAACAAGGGTCTTAGGAACCCAAATAGACCATTCAATGTACTCATAAGAAGAACCAACAAATTTAGCAAAAACATGTCCATCACTAGCACGTCATAGAACATATGAAGGATTAAAGTCGCCGGCTATGTTTGATGGCATGGCGGGGTTTTTCTTGACTCCACCACTCTTCACATTGTTCTTCTTCTTAGGAGCACCCTCTCCCTCTTTCACAAAGGTTTGCTTGAGAGGAGGAGGTTGCTTGGTCTTGTCGTTCTTCTTCTTCTTGGGCTTGGGAGCAAACCCAATTCCTTCCTTTGCCACAACTTCCTTTTGATTGCTCAAAAGATCATTGAGGTTCTTCTCACCTTGTATACATGACACAAGACCTTTCTCAAGTTGCTCCTTCAACTTGGCATTCTCTTCAACAAGATGCACATGCTCGCAACATGGGTTAGTAACATTTGCATTATCAATCAAAACCATGTGAGGAAAGATAGCTTTCTCCTTGGTTAGCGAAACTTGAAGTTGATCATGAGACTCCTTGAGGCAAGTATGTACACCTTTCAAGACCTTGTGAGCTTTGTCAAGCGTAACAAACTCCTCCTTGAGTCTAGCATGGTTAACCACAAACTTCGCCTTCTTGGAATTGAGCACACGAGAGACAACTAAAGCATGATCAAGATATTTCCTTAATTTAGCATGATCATCGTTGGGTGACTCCTCAAGAGCCAAACGAAGACCACGCTCTTCCTCAAGAGCATGAGAGATCCGATATCTCATCGGCATAGTCTCGACTATGACCCTCCATTTTAGAAATGGTCTCCTTGTGAGCCTCTATCATGTTATTGGCCTCACCGAGTTGTTCCAAGAGAGCAACAAAGTGCTTCATGGGTTTGCCCTTGATCAATACAATCCGTCAATGAAGGATCAAAGGCGATGGTAGAGTTGATGTTGGGAGTTACCTTGTTGGTGGCCTTAGCCATGAGGCACTTGGCAGTGATGTTCTCATTTGGTGAGTCAAAGAGAGATGATCGTGGAGTAGTTGCAATAGTAATGGTGGCCATAGTGACCATCTCATCATCTTCATCATCATCATCATCCTCAACATATTCTTCTTGGGCCACCAACCCTTTGGGAGGGGTCTTCTTGTTGATGGTGTTCTTGTTGGGATAAGACTTGGCCTTGTCCTTTCGGATAAGCTTGCCTCCATTGTCTTCTCTTTTCTCATATGGGCAATCTACAACAAAGTGGTTCACATTCCCACAGTTGTAGCACGTCCTCACTCGTTGCTTGCCCTTGTTGCCACTTGAATTGTTCTTGTTGAAGTTGGGCCTTAAGTTCTTCTTGTTGCCCCAAAATTGCCGTGATGCAAGAGCCATGTGCTCATGATAGGCATATTTGGTGTCTTCGGGGCAACTATCATCTTCATCCTCTTCTTCCACACAAGCCTTGGCCTTCAAGGCAAGGTTAGGCTTCTTTGATCGTTGAGCTCGTAATACCGCATTGTCGCCAGTCTTGTCCAAGATCCTCATGGCAACGAACTCATCCAACACTTCACTTGATGACAAAGTGTGGAAGTCCGGTCTTTGGTGAATGACAGAGGACATGGCCTTGTGATAAGGCATCATGGCCTTGAGAAACTTGCGCTTGATCCAATTGTCATCAGTGTCCTTGCTCCCATGATCTCGAAGTGAAACCGCAAGAGTGCGGGGATCTTCATCTTCGATCATGGCAAACTCATCGGCTTCATCTTGCACAACTTCATAGCTTGAGCGTTGAATGCTTGCGCTTCCCTTGTACATGGAACCAACATGCTCACATGCTTCCTTGGCACGGTGAAGGGTCGAAGATGTGCAATGTCTTCGGGAGGGATAGCATCTTGAAGTATGCAAAGAACGGACTCGTTGAATTGATGATCCGCAACTTCTCTCGGAGTTAAGTTGTAGGGATCATGCGGGTAGAAACCTTGCTCAATGATTCTCCAAAGATTAGTAGACCAATGATTTAAATGACGTCTAAAGCGAAACATCCAAGTAGCAAAATCAGATTTTTTTTCACAAACTTAGGAGGAGGACCAACGGAATTTAAATGCGGAGTAGGAATGGGTCCTCCATAATGGGTAGGAGGAGCGGAGTGGGCAAAAATCCCACTCCCATTCTTAGTAATCGGGACTTGCTCACTACTAGCTTCTCCCTTGTCGGGAATAGCATCCGACACGTTGGTAGTGGGACGATCCACTTCCAACGGTGCGGTGGATAAATTGAGTCCCTCAAATAATTCCTTGAACATGCCTTTGACCTCGGTCGCTAGTGAGTCTTTCAATGTGTCCATGTCCACGTTGAAATCCTCATGAGTGACCACGGTTCCCCCATCGGACGTAGGCAAGGGTGGAGTTCCACCGGAGTATCCCTCCATCTTGACTACGTTGTCACCCATACTCTTTGGACGGTAAAGTCCTTAAAAAGAGACGAGGCTCTGATACCAATTAAAAGGATCGATATGGTTGACTAGAGAGGGGGAGGGGGTGAATAGGCAACTACCAATTTTAGCTTTTCTGAACCAAATTAAAACTTAGCAACAAAGTAGGTTGTCTAGATATGCAACTAGATGGACAACCTATATGATGCAACAATAGCAAGCACACAAGCAAGCAAGCTAGGATATACAAAGAAAGCTTGCACAAGTAAAGGTAAGAAATAACCACAAGTGGAGCCGGTGAAGACGAGGATGTGTTACCGAAGTTCCTTCCCTTTGAGAGGAAGTACGTCTCCGTTGGAGCGGTGTGGAGGCACAATGCTCCCCAAGAAGCCACTAGGGCCACCGTATTCTCCTCACGCCCTCACACAATGCAAGGTGCCGTGATTCCACAAGTGGTGCCCTTGAAGGCCGCGACCAAACCTTTACAAACAAGGTTGGGGCAATCTCCACAACCGAATTGGAGGCTCCCAACGACACCACGAAGCTTCACCACAATGGACTATGGATTCACGGTGACCTCAACCATCCAGGGTGCTCAAACACCCAAGAGTAACAAGATCCGCAAGGGATTAGTGGGGGGAATCAAATTTCTCTTGGTGGAAGTGTAGATTGATGCCTTCTCAAGCAATCCCTAGGAAATCAACAAGTTTGATTGGCTAGGGAGAGAGATCGGGCGGAAATGGAGCTTTGAGCAACAATGGAGCTTGGGGAGGAAGAGGTGGATCTTCTTGAGGAAGAAGACTCCCCTTTTATAGTGGAAGAGCAAATCCAACCGTTATCCACCAACTCTGCCCGCAACATGCAGTACTACCGCACTTAACGTGCGGTACTACCGCACGACCCTGTGGTACTACCGCACCAGGCACGGTACTACCGCTAGCGCGACATGAGCCAGATCTAGCCCCTGTTGCGTTAAAACAACAGGCGGTAGTACTGCCAGAGCGGTACTACCGCACGTCCTTACGGTACTACCGTAAGACAGGGTCAGACTGGCCGGGGAAGAGTGCGGACTAAATAAATTACGTCCGCGGCTACTTCCACAGAGTTACAATCGATGCAAGAACCCGACACGGTACTACCGCTTGCTAGAAGTGGTAATACCGCGTAGGACGCGGAAGTAAAAAATTACTTATGCTCCTACTACCATACTAGTTACGATGCTGGGGCCGATCACATGGTACTACCGTGTCCTTGGCACGGTACTACCGCAATGTGTGGTACTACCGTGACCCGTACTACCGTGACCCTGGAGCGGTACTACCATGGGGTCGTGCGGTACTACCGCCTCATTTGAGCGGTACTACCGCATGCCTAAGAGTGGTAGTAGTAGGACGCCACTGTTTTTGCAAAGACAAGGAAGAACAGCTGGAGCTCCAGAGAAGCGAAAGAAAGAAGGTGCGAATGAATAGATGTGTACGTGTTGATTCCGCCCTAACCTTTTCGAAGCGGACTCCCTCTTAATAGTACGACTTTCCTATGAATCAATTCCACCGAAAAGAAACAAAAGGAAACACCATCTTCAATAGGTTCCGAGGGGCACATAATCGTCTTGTGCCTAGGTGTGATATATCTGAAAAGCTCAGTGCACACGATTAGTCCGCAAAAGCATTGTCATCAATCACCAAAACTACTTAGGAAGAAATATGCCCTTACACTATCGAGCGTTTATTATGCTCGCTAGCTTCGAGCTTTTTGTCCAGCCCTAAGCGTGACAGTCAGGCCGGGTCTCTGATCTCCTACGACTAAAACATAGTGGGAGGCGTGGCGGTGGGTTGGTTCTACGGTGATGCAGGAGAGTCGTCTAGGTGCCCTTGCTGCTCTTGTGGTGGTGCACTGGCCAGGGCAATGACTCTCCCCACCATGGTCATGGGTTGTGGAGGTTCGGAAGGGGGTCGTGTGCGAAGGATTTTGGGCATCTTCCAGATCTGTCGGTGTCTTCGGTGGCGGTCTCGGCCCCCCTGGTGGTGGTGGCGGTGGTTGTATGGCGTTATCTTATGGGCGGCATGGTGTAGCAGCAATCATCCTCATCTGATGGTCAGATCTGAGATGGTGATGGCCGTCCCTGAGCCTGACGATGGTAAGGGCATGTACAATGGTTGATAAGATAGTCTTATCTTAAGTCTTGCATGTAATTTAGAGATGACATGGAAAAATGTCTACAATGGGTCATCTCTTGGCCTTATCTTCAATAACTAGCTATTCCTAAAAACGTGGTGAGACATATCTGCTAAGAGATCATCTCCTGTCTTCTTTTAAATAAGAAAAGACAAGCCTTTTCTTATGATTTCTCTCTCCTCCACCTCATCATTCATCCTACGTGGCACTTCTAAGATAGCACCATTGTACATGCCCTAATGGGACGCCTCCTCCAACTTCAGATTGGAGTTCATCCGGCTAGGTAGGTGGTACACATGCCAACTCTTGCGGGTGCGTCATTCCATGCCTTTTGCCAACAGGTGTTATACATGACTACACATGCGGAGATGCCAAGTCGTGTTTGTTGCTGACATGTGTTACACACGGAGGCTCCTACAGAGTCAATAAGTTATGCATGTTGTTGTTGCATAGAAGGTGGAGCAACCGTGATAGGGGGCAAGGTGGTATGGTATGTATTTTCTCCAGAGGTATCCGGTTATCGATGTGTCGATAGCCGGATGATGGTAGAGGAATCCTCAACGGTGAGTTTGTGCACTCCGGTGGAACACAAGGTCTCTAATCAGGCTAGGAGCTCTGTACTTTTAGTTTGTTTTTGTCCTTTACCATAGGATTATGGTTGGCTGATGGGCCAACTATCGCGAGACACATGACCTCATTTTTCTAGGCCGATTTTGTTTGGCTCATGGATTTTATTTCTTCAATAATATATGGTTGTGTTCATCTTTGAATGAACGTTCACCCATGATTCTATTAATAGATATTGGGTTGTTGCTTTACTTCAGGAGATTAAACATTGATTATGGGTGATAAAATGGTTGAGGTTAACGGCGTGTTAGGTTGTCTGCATTGTTTTTCCCCTCCTTGCATGCGTGACTCAGTTGGACCTAACTAAGTAGATGCAGGGCAAGTACCATGTTGTGCACATCGTTTGGTTGCCGACATCCTCCCCAGCCTAGTTGCGAAGAAATGGAAGTCATGCTATTTGGTTGCGGGCTTATTTAGGCGGATGCAGAGTATGTGTTGTTTGGTCAGATGCAACACATGTTATGTGGTAAACTCCTTTCGGAGTGGTGAGGTTTACGAGCACACTCACAAGCTGGACATAGATAAATAGCGTATCAATCTTAAAACAGTTGAAAGTACTGCCAGATAATTAAACATAAGTCCTAAACAAATAGTTCAACACTTAACTACAACAATCCATCCAAGATAGAACTTCCTACACATCCATTGCGAAGGCCTCGTCATGATTCTAGCACTTGGTCACCACCTCGACGCCCTCATCATTGAAGACGGTAACCTTGAGGGTAACGGGGGTCAACAACTTGAAGATGACGAGGTACCCGATCTTAATATGATGAATAGAAGCGAAGGGGCCCAACACTGATCAAAGGGTCAATCTGATGTTGATCATCAGGACCATCACCCTCGAGGCGCAACTGGTGTTTGTCTTCAGCTTGAATTTCCTAGGGATGACGCCGAAGTGCTTGGTGAAATCCACTGGCATCAGCACACTCTCCAGCTTGGGTGCAAGGATAACCTTGCAGAAGTGGGTTTGCCCGACCTCCTCATGGAAATGCATGTAGTTCTTTGGACGGCTGGTGACACTAGTTGTACCACCGCCTTGCCCTTCTTGTAGGCCAACACCACCTCCTCACCCTTCATGTTGGCCAAAACCACCTCCTTGCCCTTGGAGTTCTCCGGAGCAGCCTTGTCGATCTGCATTATGAACATCGAGAATGAATGTCAACGTAGGGACAAATGCAACACACCAAGATTAATGAGGAAAGTAGAATTGCTTGACCATAATTACCATAATGTTGATCAACATTCACTCATCCCACCCACCTAGTCCAAAGCTCCTATTTATCCGCCATATCACTCCACTACCTCTCTCTCTCTGTCTTTCTCTGTCTTCCACCATCTTTTTCCAGAACTCAATCCCCAACCCCTTCTCTAACGACGTTGGATGGAGGGCATTCTTCCTTGGGTGCTCGCTCGGTAACCGCACCTAGTTCACCAAGACAATGGAGGTGTGTTCTCAGTATACCAACATTGAGGACATGCATAAAGAGGCATGCGATGTGGCATTGAAGGCGACAAAGGACGTGTTGAAGTTGTGGATAGCCGACCCAATCAAAAGCACTATGTCAATTGACATACCGTTGGGCGATGGATCAAGCCGAGTTGGCCGATTTTGGTCAGAGGGCCAAATTTGCCAAGTACAAGCTTGTCGGGTCTCCTCATGACCAACCGGCCACCGTGGTGGCGTCGACCGTCATTGTTCTGGAGCCGGACGACGACGAAGAAGCGGTATAGCTGGTGATCAAGGCATGCCCATCGTTTTGGAGGACAACGAGGAGAAGGATATGGTGAATGATGCGGTGGAGCCGGAGGTGGACAACTACAAGACTTAGGCCCCCACCACTCCAAGTGCCTCCAAGGCCGCCGCAACTAGGATGTAGTGGTCTTGTAAGCTTTATTTACCCCTCCCCCTGTACTCAATTCCCATCCGAACCCTTAAAATCCATTGGATATGCGTAAATCCAGATGGTACTCAATCCCCATACGAACTGCCAAATTCAATCGGATCCCTACAACGTAAATCAAATGTGACCAACAAATAGAGTGCAAGGACACAGGGCTTACTACCATTGTCGAACGCCTGCTGGTGAGGTAGTGAAGCTGGTGATTGATGTCGGTGCTCGTCGTCTAGTTGTTCGCTCCGCTTCTCGCCAACACCAATGTGAGAGTGGAGAGAGTGTAGAGAGGGGAGAGAAGGCGAGGGTAATTACGTCGGTGCTTCGGGAAACAACACGACGTAGCCTGGCTCATTGCATGTATCCTCCACCGTCCACGTTATTTGAGTTGCATCACTCGGGCTTGACTGAAAAAATAGTCGATTCGGCCGTTTCTCCTCAGACTCGAAGGTGCTTTAAACATCATGTGGGCCTGGTTGAGCCTCATGCAGGCTACCAAACACGTCATAAAGCTGTGTGGCGAGAGAGAAATGACGCCAATCATGAGTTAGCTAGAATTGCACACTCAAATATAATAACTGTAGTTTGGCCGCGTTCAGGCCGGAAGGGTTGTAAAACTACAGGATCACTTTGATCCAGGTTGATCAATAGAAACCCCTTTCCCCTAAAATAATAGGGCACAAGCCATTTTAGGGCACTTTGGGGCGAAAAACGTCCTCCAACAACTACCCTATAGCATTTTTTTGCAAACTTTTTTGAGGCAACCCTATTTCAAGGCTTTGAGTGCAGCAAATATACGACACACAGCCGGCTGCCACAAATGCAAATAACCCGCCGCAAACTCGCAACTCCCCTCCCGCGTAGCTGCACACAACCGAAGCACCCACGCCCGTCGACGGCCAGATCTGCCGCCGCCGCCCGGATCCGCTTCCCCGCCACGCCCCACAGCCACCGCCAGAAGGAATCGAGCTGTCACCGCCATCATGTCGCTCAAATCGGCGGAAAGCCGCTGCCGCCAAAGATTCTCCTCACCGTCGCATCCTCTCCGGCCGGCCGCTGCCGCTTCTCCTCGCCGCCGCATCTCTCCAGGGTTGCCAGCTTCGTCGCTCGATTTCCGCGATCGCCATGGCTCTGTCGCGCCGGAACTCCTCCGGTTACAATGGGGTGCGCGAGCGGCCCTCTGGCAACTACATCGTGGTATTCCAGCACGCCGGCCGCCAGTATTGGCTTAGAACCTTCACGTCGACCGACATCGCCGCACGCACGCATGATGTTGCCGCGTGGAGGCTCGGGCTCCCCTGGCCGAAGCTCAATTTCCCCGAAAATTAAGACGCATGCGGATGCGGAGCTCGTCGGCCCGTCGGTGACGATAGAGTCGAGTCCGATCCGGGCTCCTCGATTCGATATCGACGAGTGTGACAATATCCGTGAGAGCGACGAAGAGGTCATGTGGGCGTTTGCTCGGGCACATCCGAAGTATGTGCAAGCCGAGAGGGAGTACTACTGGAAGAAAGAGGCCGAGAAGCGCAAGAACGATTCTGAGGCTGGGCCATCATGTCCCAAAGCAAGAAGGGGAATGGAGGAGGTGACAAAGTGGTCGACGTCGAGAGTGACTCCGACTCCACCGACTGGGACGGTGTAGTTTAGTTTAACTTTCATGTAGTACTTTAACTATGTTTGTATTTCGATCGAATGTTGTTTGAAATATGTTTAAATTTTTGTCGAATGTTGTTTGAAATATGAATTATGGTCGAAGTAGTTCAAATGTTGGTTCAAAAAGAAGATGACGTGGTTGATCCGGGTGCCCTATTCTAGGGCTGCTGTTGCAGACGGCCACTTCTCGTGCCTATATTATTTTTTACTTCACCGTTTTTTTGCCCTAAAGCTGGAAATATAAATAGTCCGTCAGCCAAGGAAAAGAACAGAGGTCAGCAGCATCTAGACCAGAGTTCGCAAGCCCGTCATCACTCATCAGAAACCACGCCATCGTCCTTGCCTGCTCCTTCTATCCATCCATCCATCCGTTCCGTCTTCTCCATCCCATCCCATGTAACCAAATCAGCTCAGCTCAGCGACAACAGCGGCGGATGATGAGAGCTCCTCCTCGGCTACCGTCGCCGCCTTCCTCCGCCACGGCTCCTCACCTCCTCCTCTACGCTTCCTCCGCGGCCTGCCGCCTCCCTCCCTCCGCGGCCGCCGTCGCCCGCTCCGTCTCCGTCTCCACCACCGTCGTCGACGCCCCGGCCGCCGCCACGGAGCCGGGCTCCTCCGACTCGACCTCCGCCACGCCGCGACGCCGCCTCATCCTCCTCCGCCACGGGGACAGCGCGGTTGGGGAACGCTTCACCAGAGGTATATATATCGTACGTGGCAGGCAGAATCGTCAAGTTTTATACTGTCTCCCGTAGAGAAGAGCGTGTAGGTGCAGCTTCTTGGATGAATTTTCCGTTCCAAGACTTGCCTGGGCGGTTAGCTCCCAAGACTTTGGGAGTATCAGTTAACTCTCACATTGGGTAACACCATTGGTGCTTTGGGCATCGTAGAAGTTACGGGATAGAATTGTAACACTGGGAGTCTGGGACTATTCAGATACTACATTAAACTTGTAGGCTGTTATACTTGAGTTAAAATGTCAGGTTAAAATTCACGATATTGTGAACAAGGGGTTTCGTAGATTAGTTGGACCGACGCTGAGCATGAAATGCGGAATCAAGGATCAATAGCATTAAACGGGGTCAGTGTGTTTTTATGCCACAGGCTTCGGTCAGCATTTTAGTCTGGTTCTATGTGCCATTTTACAATTTTAATCAGTAATTAATTTTAGTTCTTCTCTTTACTTTTCGCACGATATTGTGGTACTCTTGTTTAGCTGCAGTGCTACAAGAAACCTAGATGCATTCCTTCTTTGTGGTCGCTGGCCTTTTTCTTCATTCTTGAAAACAACATCTCATATTGCTATCAATGACAGATCATGACAGGCCACTGAGCAAAGCTGGAAGAGCTGATGCAATAAGCGTTTCTGATAAATTCCATCAAATGGGATGGATACCCGAGCTTATCCTATGCAGGTACATCCTTATCTTGTGCAAAACAATGTGTACACAGAATAGGGTTTAGCGACGGCAGTAGGTGTGTAATGTACGAATGCTTCGAGGTGCAATTTGGTTGCCCTCGTATTTGTTACTAATTGTGTGGCTAGGTCTCACGCTTTTAGAAAGCTGAAAACTGAGGCCCCGTTACATTGCTGGAATTTCACATTAACTAGTGGGAAACTTCTGGGTTATAAATGGGGTCTTAAATTATGTATTCGAGCCACCAGTGTAATTATTGTTTCTTTGTGATTCACTTAGATAAGCAGTGGCTAATGACATATATTACATCAAAATGAACATACAAGGATTACTGTTCTATTCTTTAGTTCTGTCTTTTTCTGCTGCTCACGTGCTACTTAACTGATACTTTCATTTGAAAATACCGAATTATAAGCAATGTCTATGAAGATGACGTAAAATCACCTAGTTTGTTTTACTCACACATGTCTTAATGGAGCATGCCATGTCATTCATACCTTCCTAAACTGTCTGTGAACACAGTGATGCAACTCGTACAAAGGAAACTCTTCAGATCATGCAAGAACATGTTCAAGGATTGTCTCAAGCACTTGTGCATTTCATCCCAAGTTTCTACTCGATTGCTGCAATGGATGGTCAAACTGCCGAGCACTTACAAAAGGCAATTTGTGAATATTCAACTGATGAGATACTAACGGTGATGTGAGTCTGCTATTATTTGTTCTTCATTATGCTATGTTCTCGGAAGTATGCTCAGACTACATAGTCATTTCCTTCTAAGCACCTGCGCATGATATCTCTGAGAGTTGCTAGGACTGTTTTTGACGCTTTTGTAGAATAAAATTTCAGGTGCATGGGACATAATAAAGGATGGGAAGAAGCAGCCTCTATGTTTTCTGGTGATTCAGTGGTGCTCAAGACGTGTAATGCTGCATTGCTAGAAGCTGCTGGGAAATCATGGGTTGAGGTTAGTATTATTCTGATGCCTGAACATAAATTATGCTTCCCTTTTTAACCCCTTGATAGTACTGCGATGTGCCTACCATCATTGTGGTTGCCAACAACGCAAATCCAAAAACTGATTGTGCAAATTTATGAATTACTCTAATCCTATTTTTTCCCTATACACTTACTGATTTTTAGCTAATGTGGAATTTGAAATGATGCAAGCAGACTATTTACTGGTGATTTTCAGTTAGGCGGATCGTTTAATTCTGCAGTACTTGTTATTGTGAGTCATGTGAAAAGCACACGCTAGAGGCAATTTAGAAAGTCAAGTATGACTAATGTTACTGTCTGTTTGAAGGATACCTGAATGAGATGACTCAGGAAAGTAGAAAAGCTTTTAGCAGTAAAAAGAATTTCTGAAAATGCTTGTGTTTTTTCTTCGAAAAGTATATTAGTCCATGTTCTGTGGCACATTCAAGCCCCCTATACTAAACTGAAGGGAAATTAAATCACCATGTGGCAAATCGAAATGGTCAAGTATTATCACCATATCTGAAGTATTTTAGAAACAATGACCAGTTTCATGCCGCATTGGTTTCATTGTGTGGGTTCATTATACTCTTCTCCATCAAACAAAATGATGTATAGCTTCATAGTGCACCATTTTTCATGAAATAAAAATGCAGATAAATGGGCAGAAATTTGACTGAATTTCTATCGTCATGACATGCAGGCTTTTTCGCAGGCTGGCCTTGGGGGGTGGAAGCTTCATGGCATTGTAAAGCCATAAAGTGATAAAACATTGTAGCTAAAGCTAGATGCAATTTTCGTAGCATTTTTGTTCTCATTTTGCCTCGTGTAGCTATAATTGAATGTTATTGAAGTTATTGATGTGCATAGATAGATGAGATCAATGCATTTCACCAAACCTGACAAGACTCACAAAAAAACCACGTCGCTCTTGCCTAGGGCTGTTCTTTTTTTTTTTTCCGGAGGAAACTTCCAATCTATCCATCATGCCACACAAAAATAACAAAAATTAAATCCATGTCTGCAGACCACCTACCTAATGACGACTACAAGCACTGGGGCGAGTCGGAGGCGCGCCGTCGTCATTGCCCCTCCCTCGTTGGAGTCGGAACAAACTTGTTGTAATAGACAGTTGGGAAGTCATTGTGCTAAGATCTCACAAAACCAACAACCTTGAACGATGAAGAGAAGTATAGGTCGAAAGGATCCAATCTGACACAAATGAAGACTAACAAAGACTAATCCAAGTAGATCTCCTAAAGACTAGCACCAACAGAATACCGCGAAATCCATCGAAAACACACTTCCACACGCCCTCCGACAATGCTAAACGAATTATCGCAACGGAGGCTAGGCGGGGAGAAACTTATCCCATCTTGAGAGAGTCGCCTTGTTTTCGAACTCTAAATGAACTCGTATAGAACCACCTAAAAACCGAGCAAGAATCCCTCCGGCGCCCAGGGCTGTTCGATAGTGTCAAAAACGTCCTTATGTTATGGGACAGAGGGAGTAGATATTTCCTCTGTTCAAGGATGTCAGAGTTGTTTTTTCTTTTCTTTTTGTGGTGTCGGAAACAACTTACCAACTGAACACAACAGAGAAATGAAAAAAAAAATGCCTAACCATCCGCTGAAATCGCTCCATGATAACACATCCAATCCAAAATCTCTAAACGAACAACAGTAAGGGCATGTACAATGGTTGATAAGATAATCTTATCTCAAGTTTTGCATGTAAATTAGAGATGGCAAAAAAAGATGTCTACAATGGATCATCTCTTAGCATTATCTTCAATAATTAGTTGTTCCAAAAAACATGGTGAGACAAATTATGCTAAGAGATCATCTCTTGTCTTCTCTTAAGTAAGAGAAGACAAACATTCTTTTAATTAAAAGAAGACAAGCATTCTCTTATGATTTCTCTCTCCTCCACCTCATCATTTATCCTACGTGACACTCTTAATATAGAACCATTGTACATGCCCTAACACGACCCAAACATAGCATTCTAACAACACTCTTTACTTCTACTACCTTAGAGCATCTCCAGCCGCGCCCCCAACAAGGCCCCCCAGGCAATTTTTTTGCCGTCGGCGCCGAAAAATCGGCCCAGTCGCGCCCCCAAAGGCCCTTTTTTCGCCGGCTCGGGCCGAAATTGGCGCCGGTGGACCCAGGACGAACCCGGCGCGCTGGGGGGGGGGGCGCTTGGGAGCGCCGGCCGAATCGTTTTTGGCGCGAAAATCGGCGGGTCCACCTTGGCAGCGACTCGGCTGTTCTCGTCACTTCATCGTCCTCATCGCCTCGGTTCCCGTGGGGGAATCAATGACAAAGCTGCCGCGCGCTGCCACGCCGGTCAACCTCCATTGATGCCTCACGGGCGGCGCAGTGAAGGCACGACGACACGCGTCCCTCGCCTGCCACGCGTACACACGGCGGCCACGCGGGCGCCGCGCGTCCGTGGCTATATAATCCGCCCCTCCCGCACCGGTGAGCCACGCACATCCATCACTCTCCGCCGCCGACGCCCCCCGTTCCTCCTCTCTTCCCGCCGTTTCCATTTCACCCAATGGCCGAGCGCTACCCAAGCGATGGCGGGGCGGCGAACGGCTTCGGCCGCCGCCACCTTCACGAGGACGAAGCCCGACTTCTCTATGAGGCCGAGTACCCGGTCCCGCCGAACATGCAGGTGCCCGGGAGGTGGAGGATAAGCGCCGGCGGGGTCCCGAGGCCACCAACGGCATCGTGCCCTTCGGAAACTACAACGCCGACAGGCGCCGCCGATGGTGGGGCGTGCCCGACCGCACGCTGGAGGTTGTCCTTGAGTACATCGAGGGCGGCAACATGCCGATGCTGGAGTACCCCGTGCCCCCACCTTCTCCCGCCGGCGTGGGAGCTCGTGGACGCCGAGACGCATGGGCCCGGCGTCCTCCTCCTCGTCCGGCCACTCGTCCAACTCTCCCCCCTCCTCCCCGTCATGTCGGAGCCCCAAGACACACCGATCAGCCGGCGCACCCGCAGCTACGGCGTCCGCATCGCCGAGTCCTCCCCCACCTCTGCCCGGCTCGTCAGGCCGAAGGTGGAGTCCGGCCTCCCCGCGGAGTATGAGGCCATTGCCTGGTCCGGCTTCTCCGACGAGGCCGCCCTACAGTGGGCGTGGGACGACTACCTCCTCGACGAGATGGTCCGGCAGCGCCGAGCCCTAGAGGAGATAGCCGCCCGCCGGCGTGGGCGCGAGGGGGAGGATGGGCGTGGTCATCCTCGACAGCGACGAGGACGAGGACGCCCTCGGACCGTCAAACCTGTCACGCCTCGGCGACCCTGAGCAGGGGAGCAGCAGGGACGGAGGCTGCGGAGGAGGCGATGACGACGATGGCGGCGACTACACGCAGTTCTACAGGCTCCTCGGCATGTAGAGCTTCAGGGCGGCGGGCGGCGAGGAACGGCGAGGGCGACGGCGACGACGGGTCTAGTAGTGTCTTTTTCTTTTCTTTTTTTTGTAAAATATTTGATGAACTCGCCGAAATTTGGTTAATTTTGCGCCTTGTTTGTGCGAATGTGTGGCCGGATTTTGTTTTTAAAAAAAAAACGAGAATGCGCCGTGGGGACGGCGAATGGGGAACATCACGCCCCCAACACGCGGTTTAGTGCCGGTTCACCGCCAGGCGGCGATTTTACGCGCCCCCTAGGGGGCCAACGGCTGGAGATGCTCTTAGTCCTGGTAACTAGCCCCCCTCGTATTATGGGTCATATTTTGACCATGATTTTAAATAATAAAATATAAGTTAACCATGGCGAAAATAATATTAAAACTACATTCAAATAAGAATCCAACAATGTTTTTTTATGACACGCATTAACATTTTACTAGTTAATTGTGTGGTCAAACTTTGACCCAAAATACGAGGATGCTAATAAACTCACACGAGGGTGGAGAACAGTCAATGATTAAAGGTAAGGATACGTAGATTAAAAATTAGTCCAAGCGACCCGGGGTCGATACCATGGGAGAGGGACCTCTTGATGCCAGCAAAGGGCTTGATCTCGATGACCTTGTTGTCGTCATCCTTCTCAGCCATCCCATCGTGCTCGAGCTCCAGGTTGGAGTCCCCGGAGTCGGCCTCGAACTCCTTGAAGTCGGTCTCGAAGTCCTCCTCATTGTCGTCCAGCCTGAGTCGCCTCTGCCCACCAGGCCCTGGGAAGTGCCGGCCCCCGCCGTCGCTCCATCGGGGCTTCTTCTTCTCGATGCATAGCGTTGCCGCCGTCACCTTCTGCATCACCGCGGGAACCTCGACGTCCGCAAGTGGCCTACCACCGCACATGATGGCCGATGGTACCTTGTCGCAGTCGTCGCG